>PVIH01001544.1:89719-230091 GCA_004025045.1 Sigmodon hispidus
GCACTAGCTGGCCTTAGGTGCAGGGCCCAGGCTCCTCAGATGGACGGTTCATCTCTTCGGCAGGCAGAAGGGGGCAGGGACAGGATAAAGAGAAGAGCAGGCAGCAGCGGGGAGGGGGGGGAGAGCATCGGGATGAAGGAACACCGGCCCAGGGTTAATGCAGGAAGTTAAAAAAGAGAAATCTGGAGAGGCAGGAAAGGAGAGTGGCAGAGAAGGCAGACAGAGGGTTAGCTGGAGCGGCAGAGGCGACAGTGAGCAGCCTCCACCAGAGCAAGAGACAGGAAAGCAGTCCCGACTCCCACCCTCTCGCGCTGCCCAGGACTAAGATGTAGCACTTAAAGCCTAGGGGGTCTGGGATAGCCACCCCCCCAAAACAGAGCACCATAGTGTCCGGGACCACAAGGGAGCTGGACTCCACTTGGCCCATCTAGCTTCCAATTGCCTAACCGGGACCTCTGCAGGTCCTGAACCTCCCACCCAGCCCGACTCACTCGGAGCCCGACGAGTCCTCATCCACCGTGCCTGCCTTGATGCTCATGGCGATGGGCATGACCCCGTTTAGCTGTTCCTGGAGACTCTGGCGTGGTGGTGGGCGGGGAGGAGGTCCATTGCGACTGCCATCACTAACTGAGGAGCCCCGAGAAGACCCCGTGCCCTGCTCCTGTGGCAGCCTTAGGAGGCTGCTCTTTTCGCTGATGGTGGGAAGACACTTCTTCTTGAGGATGCCTGGGGACAGGAGGTGGGTACCATGAGCTGTGGAGAGGAAGCAGCCGGGCATCCTGGAGAACCCCAGCAAGAGGGCATGAAAGTGGAGCAGCTGGGCGAGGCTCTCACCTTTGTGAGGCTGCGTAGAAGGGCCTGGAAGGGGCCCTAGGGACCCTTCCCGAGATAGGGCATCTCCATTCTCGCGTGGCCGCTCTTCAAGGGGCCCACTACAAGTCCCATCCTTTGTTGTAGGCCCAAAGTCTCCTGGCCAAGGGACTTTCCCAGACCCTGGACCCACATCTGTCAGAGAAAGAAAGTTTATGAGTCCCAGAGGAGGTAGGCAGCTAGGACAGCCACCACCCCAATTCTGTTTTCCAACAAGTCCTAGCCTCTTGGACTTCCATTGCCCCCCAGAGGCTGCAGCCCTGGTGCTGGCCCACCCTTGGGGGTACTGTGCAGGGGCAGTCTCTCAGCTCCAGGACCCAGCAGGCTGTCCCAGCCCTGTTCGCCAGGGAAGGCGGCCTCTTCCTCCTCTTCGTCGCTGTCTGATGAGTGGGTAGAAGCATAGGAACCACTCTGGTCATCTTCCAGGGACAGGTCACTGTCAGAGTCCGTGTCGGGATCTGGGAGGTCAGGGAGGGATCGCAACTGTCCCACCTGCCCAGCTCACCCTCAGCAAAAGCTAGGCCCCTGCCCTGTTACACAGCCAGGGCCTTCCGTCCTCACCATGTTGCTGGTCTTGACCTTCTAGGAATAGGCCACCTGGGTCCCCTAGGCCAGGGGGACCCTGGCCAGGGTTCAGCGTGGACTCCTCCCTAAAAAAAGACAAAAGCACGCTGTAGCGGTCAGTCTGGCCTCTCGGGTGGGTTTCCCAGGTCCTACCTTGTGTCCTTACTGCTTCACATATAAGATGCGGCCTGAGACACTCGGTTCCTAACAGCTGACTGGTCTTGGTTCTAGCATACATGGTCTTTCCCTCCTCAGCACTCCTATTTTGGGGGCTCACCTCAGCAAGAAGGGGATGTAGCTGGGCTGGCTCTTGCCTGAGCGGCTGGCACTGTGCAATGAGCCAGCTGAATCTCCGTAAGGTTGGTACAGCCTTCCGTCGGCATAGGGGCTGGGGCAGTTATAGGACTAGACAGAAGACAGACAGGTGAGTGAGAACGGGTGTTGCAGGGGTGGGCCCCAGGCTAGAAAGAAGGGTGCCAGGAACTTACCCCAAGTCCTACCTCCCATATTCCCAGGTCTTAAAAGTGGAAGGCTCCTTGTGTGCTGCCTTCACTTTAGGGCCTAGCAATGGTCACATCCATGCCACAGCTGTGCAACACTGAACACCCCAAATACCCCGGGCTTTCCCGTGATAGCATCCCCCCACCCCACCCCGCAATGCTACACACACCACTTTACCCCTTCCTGTAAGGAAGGGTGTCCAGGTTAAAAGTACAGAGAACAAACAGGTTCTGCGGGCCTGCTGCCTGTCCACTGAGACATCTCTTGTGCACAGACCCAGGCTCCCTCACCGAGGTCAGGGTGGACTTGGTGGTCAGAGCAGGGTCAGGAGTGGGCTTGCGGCTGCAGGCGAACTTTAACGCTCTCCGGACCTCCTTGCTGAGCACCACATAGGACAGGAAGATGAAAGGGCCCTGGCAGGCAGAGATAGATAGCAATGGCTGACATACTCAGGTAACCCACCCCAAGGCATGCTCCCTTCCACTCAGTAGGGTGGGGCCAGGTACCTGGACACAATTACAGGCAGCAAGGAGGTAGTGGAAGAGGAGGGTGTCACTGTTGACAGAGAGCAGTGCCAGCAGCCAGGTGGCACTCAGTAACAGAAGAACAGCAAAGGATGGGCGCAGGCCTGAGCTGGAAGGCAGGGCAGTATGTGAGTTCCTCCACACAAGGCCCTCCACACCAGTGCCCGCTCTGTGCCCAGCCATGCCGATACTCACACAGGGCCTTTCTTCTCGAAGCCCTGCCTTTGGGCAGCACAGGAGGCACGGGCTGCCAGGATGTACAGGAAGACGCTCATCTGGGCAGCGGAGAGGTACGTGAGAGAACCAGAGGGCATAGATGGTTTCTACCCTGCCCGGAAGCCCCAGCTCCTCCTAATAGGGCTCTATTATCCTCCTTATCACAACTCACTAGCTAGCGCTTACCGAAACAGCAAAGGCCACTGGTCCAGCAAAACTCCAGATGAGCGTATCATAGATGGAGAGCCAGCAGAAGTCAGGGTTCCCATAGCCTTCAGGATCCAAGCCCACAGCTAGACCTGGAGCACAGAGGCAGTAGCAAAGCCAGAGATGCTCAGGGTGGAGAAGACAGGGCCATAGTCAAAAGTTCACAGGGCCAGTGTGGAGCTTATGGAAGGGCCAGGTGTCCCCTCCCTGTGCAGGAAGAAACCCAACCCCTAGCACCTAGAGGAGTCTCAGGACTTGAGCTATGGGCTTGGGGTACATGGCATGAGCCGGGGCCTAGGGACATGGAATCTCCAGACCAGGAAAGGAGGCGGGATTACCTGTGATGAAAGCAGGAACACCCCAGCCCAGCATGTAGTAGAAACGCATGGGGCTGGAATTGACATCTCGCACCTCTGTGAGTGCCCGGTACAGGTGTAAGGCTTCCAGCAGAGCCCAGGAGAAGGTGCAGAGGTACAGGAAGTGCAGCAGGATCGCAATGACTGTGCAAGCAAACTGAGGGCCGGGACACTGATCAGAGCCAAGAGGGGGCCAGTACCAGGAGCGCACACAGGGGATGGGGGGGGGGGGCGGGGCAGCGTGTGCTGCCTCGGAGGAATCCCAGACTATATGCAAGAAAGAACATCTGGGATGCTGGAACATTGAGAAATAATTAGAGAAGAGCAGGTAGTGGACTGGGCCCTTTATCAACCCACTGCTGTGGGAGCCGGGATGGAGGAAGGCTAGAGAGGGCTCACCGGGGAGCCTTGGTGGGGCTGGAAGTTAGGAAGGTCTCCAGGAAAGGAAGTATCTTACAGGGAGGTCAGCCTGGTTGATCCCCAGGAGAAAGACCAGCTGGGCCAGACCCAGGGCAGCCGTGAGGTTGCGTCGGATGCCATGTTGGTTGGAGCGCAGGGCACGAAGAAGAGTGAGGAAGAGGAAGGTGATCATCAGGGCAGCTAAGGTGACTCCAAGGGCCACGTATGTCAGAGTCTTCAGTGGCAAGATCTCACCATTCTGGGGAATGTGTGGCGGAGTGGGGAGGGGGTCGTCAAGGAAGAGCAAGGCTAAGCCCCGCCCCCGCCGCTCGGCTCGGCTCCCACCCACAGCTCTGGGCTACCCCTGGGAGTCCAACCTCCCGTCGGGACACATCCATAAGCACTGCAAAGCTTGTCATGTGGTTGCACTGGCAGCTCACGTGACTCTCGTTACGGAAGACAACTTCGCAGCCTCGGGCAGACCAGCCACCGGTGCCACTGACCCTGCGAGAAGAGAGCAAGAGTCAGGGAGGCCGAAGGGCGGGCAGCCGGGAGCCTGGGCTCTTGGTCCAAAGCCATGGGAAGAAGAGAGGTACAGGCTCACAGGATGGAATGGTTCCAGAATACACAGATGGGCTTGGTCCGCTCCTCGGTCTCCAGCAGCCGGAACTGCACCGTGACTGGCTTGTCCAGAGCACGAGGCAGAAGCTCTTCATCATCATGGACACTGATGCTTACCACAGGTGTGTTGATGACTGGGCGCTTGGGGACTCTTACAACAGAAAGGTACACAGTCACCAGGGCAGCCATGAGATGCCCTTATCACTGGGAGATGCCCCCACATTCACCTGCTTAACCCCAACCTCCTGGGCCTTGTCCCAGCCACTTACCTCAGGCTACGCTTATCGGGGTCATAGTTGTGGGGCAGTAGTCCAGCCAGGGTGTGGTAGATGATGACGCTGGCCACTGCCTCTCCCTGACTCAATTCTGGGTGTCTCCGCTGCCGCCGTGCCAGCTCCTCAGTCTCCTGGGCTTCGCCAGGGCCTGCAGACCTCATCATGGGGGGCATCTCTGGAAGCAAACGCTGCTACACTCAGCTGGCCCTGCCCTCTGTGCCACTCACATGGGTACCCCAGGCCACGTTGGTACCCCATTCATGTTCCCTGCTGACCTCTGAAGACAGACTCTGGCAAAATGACTGTGGTCTCAAGATCTGGGGGACGTTCCCCACGCAGTGCCTCATAACGGGGCAGCTTGGTCCCAGCAAAGTTCCCTTTATCCAGGCGCACAACAGAGATGACTGGAAAGGTATATGGTCACAAGTAAGACACCAAGTGAGCCAGGCGGATCCCAACCCCAGCATGGTGGCCCTTTGCAATGGGAGTGGACTCTCCGCACAGACCCCATCCCCAGTCCGGCAGCATCTCACCAATGTTGGGTGTGACGATGGTGAAAGGGCTTAGGTAGGTGTGTCTCATATTCTGGGCAAGGGCGCTGGCGTAGGCCTCGTAGTGCTGGAGCAGCCAGGCAGTGCCACCCTCTGTCTGCTGGATCAGTTCCCAGTGCCTCTTGTTGGCTGCATCTAGGAGGGCGCTGCCCACCCTCAGCAGATTCTGGAGATGGGCATGGTCACAGTGGCATGTGCTTGTGGTCAACCTCATACCGAGTGCCAGCCTGTGGCTGACCCAGCCCCACCCACCATGTCCTTTCCTTGGTCCCCAGCACCTCCCCTGGGAAACCTTGTTGTGTGACATGCTGCCCACTCCCATCACGGGTACTCTGCCTCTAACCCTTCCCTTATACTCTAGATCAGAGCTGCCCAGTGTGCCCTCCTATGCCTCATTCTGCTACATGTCACTTAGGTGCCCTGAGAAGACTAAGTTCTTGGTATAATATGCAAGGTTGCCCACACTCAGTCAACACAAGCAGTCTTTGCTGGGCACTTGAGTCCTGTACTGTAGGAGTAGGCACTCTGAATCACCTGTGTTGCAGGCCTCATACCAGGGGTGGGGCTCCTTACAGTAGGGAAGTATCCCTTTCTGTCCCCTAAGATCGTCAGGAGCAGGGTCTTTCACTGGGCCCCATAGTAGGTTTTCCCAAGGCCCGTATTCACCTAAAATGTAAGAGTTGCAACTACGCCCCTGGGTGTGGCTATGCAAACATGGGCCCACCCACTCTCTTAAAGAAAGTGCTCACACAAGCCCCTCCCTCTCTCTCTTCGCTCCCTTTCATCCTGGCATCTCTGTCTGCTGTCCTGCTAATAAACTCTAGTGTGGTATCCCCAGTGTTGAGATTCCATTCACGCGTCACATGCAAAAAACCACCATGCCTACTTCAAGCCCCACCTCAGTGAAATGCACATCCTGTGTGGCAGACAGCCCAAAGCCCCGCTGGGCACTCTCGTGAGCCAGCAATCGTGTGGCCAGCTGGTAGGCTACCTTGACATCACTGCCAAAGTAGCCAGCGGTGTGCTGTGTGGCATTGCGCAGGAGCAGGGCTAGCCGCTGGGATCGCCCTGAGTCCAGGCCTGACTCATTCCGCTGCAGCCGCTCAGCCTGGATGGAGGGACACAGGAGCAGAGGTTCAGACAGGATGGGCGGATGGGGGACTGGGGATTTGGCATAAAAGAGCCTCAAGAGGTGGGTAGGGAAGAGGTGTCCCCTGAGGGTACGAGCCTTAGGAAAACAGTGGGCTTCAGAAGTTCCATGTCCGAAGACCAGGGTGTGGAAAAGAGATGATGAGGGGTAAACTTACAAAGCCCTTTAGCTCTGAGAAGGTGACTGATGTGCAGTTGAAGAGATTTGGGGGGAGCCATCCTCTGTGCTCATCACAGTGGCGTACAGCAGTCCCTGGAGAAAGGCAGAAAGAGGGTGGGGCTTAGGGAGACACAGGAAGTCCTGAGATCCACGTGGAGCATCTCATGAGCCAGACAGGAACAAACAGCCCATGGGGAAACAAGAAGACAGGTGTATAATACTCTAGAGCCAAAAACCTCTGAAAGATCAGTACAAGCAAAGGCCATGGGGATGGAGGTTTATAACCCCCAACCACACCCTCAAGGTATCACTAACCCCTCCACTCAGCTAGCACCTTACATGATGTTACTTTCTACCTATTAATCTGCACATTGCTAATGTAAGGGCCAGCATCAACCCCCATTCTGAGGCTGGAAGAGTACCCATACTTTAGTATTCTTCAGGACTGCCTCCCTTTAATACAGCAAAACTCCAGTACTAGGCAGTTAGCTAAGGGTAGAGCCCCATGTGATTCATCTTTAAGTTTAGCACCCAGTCCTCCTGTTCCCAAGCCATGAAGGGTTTTCAACAATTCTCTGTTTAGTCTAGGATACAGGCACTCGTGGTCAGCCTGTGTGAAGCCTGAGTGAAGAAGGTGAGACCAAGTCTCTAGGAGCTACCAGCATCTACATGTTGGGGGTTTGTTGTCTTTATTCCATTGACAATAAAGATCAAGTCTTTGATATCACATTGTAGTCCTCTAAAACCTACCAAAGGAGCCTTTGGGACAAGGGGCAGCAGCAGGTAGCCCAAAGCGTGTACGGGGCCACCAAATCCCAGCCTCTATGGCACGTGGGCAGCTGTCATAATTCACTGCAGAGAAGAATACAAGATCACCTATGATTAGCTCTGTCCAAGGTCCCCACTGTAGCCTCCCAAAATGCAAACTCTTGGCATACAGTGAGGAGGGGACCTGTCCCTAGAGCCCCTACCTTCACAGCCATTGGTGGTGACCTCAGCAAAAGGGTTGTCACAGCGATCACATTGACGCCCAATAACACCAGGCTTGCATGGACACTGGCCATCCTCAGGGTCACAGACTCGGGACAAAGACCCAGTTGGATAACAGTCACACAAGAGGCAAGTGGGACTGCCAGGGGGTCTGTAGTGATTCTCCTGGGACGAGAGAAGGGGTTTATTGGATCAAGATGTCTTTCCTGGATGCTAGTGGATCCTTCAAGCTGTGGCCTCCCTACAGAGACTTTCCCCTACCCCAGATCCTAGTGGGAATAAGATTCAACATTCTCAACAGCAGGTTGAATTTTTGACTGAGAAGCCAAGCGTTTAGACCAGGCTGCACACAGCCCATATAGCTATTCCAGGACTCACTGATTCAGTGTTGATCCTGGGTCACCTTGAATCCAGATAATAAGGACAAACGGCCACTTGCCATGACTGATATGGCAAAGGCACTGGACCTGCAGTTTTCTGTAGGAAGGCTCATCTCTACCGCTTTCCCTGTAGGGCCAGAAGTTGCAGGATAGCGGACTGGGTGGCCAGAATAGGGGCTTATTGGGACTGTCACCTTGCAGTGGCACTCGCCACTTGTCTTGTTGCAATCTGGGTCAAAGCCTTTGCTGACATCACAGTTGCATGGACCACATGTGGGGTGTCCCCACCAGCCTCGGGGGCAAGGCTGGTCAATCCTGCAGAAGGAAACCCAAACAGGCATGAGCCCTGCCGCACTACCCTACCTCTCCCACTTGGTTCAAACACACACAATCCTTCTGACCTTGACTGCAGCTCAGCCAGACTTGTTTATTTATTTATTTATTTATTTATTTATTTATTTATTTATTTTAAAATCTATTTTATGTGAATTGGTGTTTTGCCTACATGTATAACTGTGTAGTAAGGGTGTCAGATTTTGGAATTACAGACAGTTGTTAGCTACCATGTGGATGCTGGGAATTGAACTCAGGTCCTTCAGAAGAACAGCCAGTGCTCCTAACTGCTGAGCCATCTCTCCAGCCCTCAGCCAGACTCTTAAGGTTCTAGGTGACAGCAGAGATAAGCCCTGACCCACTTACCTGGTCTCACAGTATGGCCCAAGATAATTTGGTAAGCACTCGCAGGTGTAGCCAAGGGGTGCACTGGGTTTTCGGGTACACACAGATTGGTGCTCACATGGGTTCAGGTCACACACATTGGTACAGTTGTCACCATAGTAACCTGGGACAAGAAGGACCAGGAAGGTTCAGTCCCTGTCCTTGGCTGGCTGGCATTCTCTTCCACCTAACTCCTCTTTGGTGGTTATATATATATCTAGAATATCAAAGGAGAATCAACCACAGACCCAAGCAAGCCATTGAAGGTCAGGGAGTGGTGACCCACATCTTTAGTCCTAGCTTTAGGAATGCTGAAAGAGGACATAAGATAGCTGGGTGGAGGGAGAGAAGGGAGATTGTTCAGCTTTCTCACAGACTTCCTCGTGGTCTAAGGAAAGATGTTTGGGACTGGAGGATTTCATAGAGACAGGCCTGTGGAGTTGGCAGGTGAGAAGTGGCTGTGGATTGTTTCTCTTTCTGATATTCCAGCTTTTCCCCACTATCTGGCTCTGGATTTTTATTATATACCAAATAGAATTTGTGCAATTACTCTTCATCCACTCCCTTACACTCTGCACATTGCGCCAGATGGCTATATCCTTTTGCAGTGTAGATGATGCCTCAGAGATGTGACTGGCTCCAGGCCACATGTTAGAGACAGTGTGATCCCTGGAACAGGCCCCACTTCCTAGGATCCTTAGCATACCTGGATCACAGCTGCAAGAGTAGCTGTCCCAGTCATTGCTGCAGTAACTGTTGGCAGGGCACGGGTTTGAGTCACAGGGATCTGGCCAGCTGCAGCCTGGCTCCACATTGATGCTTTCTCCACGACTGGGGTCCAGATTGCTAATGCCCTCAGGCGTCTCGCTTACACGCACACCCTGGAGGGATAACATGGGCCCTCAGTGGAGCAGGCTCCAGGCGGAGGTGAGATGGGAGGGAGGTCAGGGGAGGAGACTCACCTGCAGACAGCCCCGGAAGCCTCGAGCCACACCGTTAGCTGGCCCAGGCACTCCACCGACTGTAATATTGCTCAGGTGCAGCCCATGCAGCCGAGGGCCCAGATTACCCTCTGCCCTCTGTTGCCCGTAGTCAAAGGACAGGATGGCATGGCCAGGGCCCCCACTAGCTCCCAGTGCCAGCTGTGCGTGATGCCAGTCACCATCGTTGGCTCGGCCTGACTCCAGACGCAGAGATGAGGCCTGGAGCCCCGTACCCTCTACACTTAGCACCACGTGGCCTTCCCGAAGCTGTAAAAGAGGGGGTAAAGATCAGCTGACCACCTCAATTGGCTCTTCTTCCAATCCACTGCCCTGCTCAACACAAAGACTAAGACTGCCTGGCTGTGGGCAGAGGAAAACTGCTTATTTCCTTCATGCCCAATAGATGGCAGTACTGATCCACAGAATGGGCCCAGCAGACATCTCTCTTCCCCCAAACCCTACCCAGCCACCTGGGTCCAACCCCCTGAAGGATCCTGCAGCCCTAGCCAGGCCAGGGCTTGCCATACTCCCACGTGCCCAGCATCACCTGCAGGGTGATGGTGCTGCGCCCCCTGGTGACAGCCTGCAGCAGGACGCCATCTGCCCGGCGTGTGCGGAACATGAGGCTGAGGTGCCAGGGTTGAGAGATGGGCAGAGAGAGGCCATGCCAGGCCACAAGGCTGCTGCCCAGGAAACGCTGGGGATTGGCCATTTCTGGGAAGGCAGATGAAAAGTGACTGAGGGGCAGAGCAGTTAAGTAGGAATTGTGGCTGCCCCGTGAGAGACAGGGCCTTGGTTCTCTCCAGACACCAATGCCCTCACTGCCCCGCCCTCCAGAGCATTTACCTGTCCTGGGTCCGCCCTACATTGTGCCCAGGGCCTGTCTCTAACTAGGTCCTTTGTCTCCTGCCTACCTTCTCCTAACTCTGCCCAGACATGCTTTTCCACCCACAGCCCAGCTCCCGGAGCCCTGCCCAGAGCCTGCCCCAACCCTGCCAGTGATCCCAGACAACTAACTGACAGCACCCAGGCCCCAGCCTCTGGAGGCTGCTACTCCTACCCTGGGCACAGCTCTTGCCCCCGAAGCCTAGCGGACATTGGCAGCTAAATGCATCCCACTGGTTCACGCAGGTGCCACCGTTGTGGCAAGTATCGCTGTCACACACGTTCTTCTTGGTGGGGCAGCCTGGAATGGAAGAAAGGGGCTCAAGGACCCCTTCTCAGAGCCCAGTGCCTGGAAGACCAAACAGGCTGCTGGCACTTGGCTCCAGCCTTGCCCCTACCCCCAGGTCTCCGTACCAGGCACAGTGCCATTGTTGGCAATGAAGTCGGCCATATCAACATGCCTGCTGTCCACCTGAAGGTCCCTCATACAGCCCACAAAGTGCCGCATTCGGACAGGGAAGCTCTCGGGCAGATCTGGCACCCCACCCAGCAATAAGGGTCCTGTCAGGTCCAGAGACCTAGAGGTGAAAACATGGGTTTAAGTTTATGGTCCCTGCCACCAACCACCTCCTCATACTCCGCCACTAGGTCCAAGAAAGGAAGAGCCTTGGTCAAGGCCAGGGGGCCCCTGTAGGACAGTGCCCAGGAAATATAGACAGATATGCTCTCAGCTCACGTCCCTTCCCCTCACAGCCCACCAAGGCCTGACTGACTCCCCAACACCCATCAGTGTAAAGGAGGAGCACATTCGGTTGGTTCCCACTCTGGAGGCCGACCCACTTGACTTTCTCTATCTAGCCACTCCCTGCTTACTTCTTGCTCCCTCCTTGGGTGCCCTGGGCAGCACAGGAGTAGTTGCCCAGCATAGCTCCAAAGCGCAGGGCCACCCCTGTGTCACAGCCATCCACAGTCACCACAGCTACCTTCTGCTCGGATGGGCCCTGTGGAAGCCCGGTCTGCCCCAACACTGGCTGTGGACAGAGAACGGAAACAGTAGGCAAAGAGCTCGGTACAGGAGCACATAGAGTTGTGCCTCTCCATACACCTACACCCACAATCAAGGACTGCCCAGTGGGTGGAAATGCCCGGGCAAATGGCACATCCCCTCCCTCTTCCCAGGAACTCTATGACCCGGCACAATATCACCCAGGTCAGCCAGGCAGTGGTGGCATACACCTTTAATCCCAGCACTTGGGAGGCAGAGGCAGGTGGATCTCTATGAGTTCTAGGCCAGCCTGGTCTATAATGTGAGTTCCAGGACAGCCAAGGCTACACAGAGAAATCCTGTCTTGAAGAAAACCAACTAACCAAATAAACAAACAAAAAACCCCCAAAACATATCCAAGTCTAGGCAAACATATAAACCAAGAACAGAGCCCTCTCTAACTCCCTGTCCCTCCACCACACCCACCTTATTGTAGTACTTCAGCTGTACTGTGTGCCACTGACCATCACTGACCCCTCCAGGCACAAATGGAGACACGGTAGTGGTTGACTCCCCTAGAGAAAGGACCAGGTAAATTGGGTCACAGGAAGGGAGGAGAGTGGCAGAGTTGCGGGTATGTCTAGGGATGGGGGCCGGGACCAGGTTTGATTGGGAGAGAAAATATGTGATTTGAGATCAGGGGTTGGGAGACATAAGATCTTAGAAGATGGGTAAGGACATGAGGCGTTAGGCTCACCCGCAGAGAAGGTGAGCTGGACCTGTTCCTGGATCACCTCGAGAGCCACGAAGTCATGTTTCTCGTTGAAGCGCCCATTATACAGTAATAATCCATCCCGCTCTCTGGTAGCAAACCTATATGGGGGGTTGGTCATGGGGGCAAGGAATGGGGCACCCCACCTGCATGCTTGTCTCCCACCCATTCAAGCAACACCAAAGCTGACATTTGGCTAAGGCTTTGGAGTCAGGATGCAGATGATGAGTCCAAACAAGAACCCTCTCATCCCAGCTCCCCATCCTCAAGGGCTGGGGAAGAGTGCCAGGCGGATCCTGAGAGTGAGGAAGGACAGCCTGCTGGCCAAGCACACAGGTCACCCCGGTGCTCTGTCAACACTGCTCTCAGTATTTTCCCTGCCTGATATGCTACCCTTCCTCCACCAGGCGGTACCCCACACTCTCCAGTCCCCTTCGGCCTAGTCACTCACGAGAGGGCCAGGGTGAAGTGGAAGCGCTGGCGCAGGCCTCGGAAGGTGATGAAGGAGCGGGCGGGGAAGCTGCGTGTGGTCACCTGGCAGAAGGGCTTCTCAAAGTCCCCAGACGGGCAGTCACACTTGAAACCTCCCACCAACAGGTTGACACAGGTCCCTCCATTCTTGCACACGCCTGGAGTGCAGCGGCCTGAGCGCGCACTCACCTCACAGTGCTCACCTGGGGGAAAGGGTAGATGAGCAGGGTGAGACTCGGACAAGGCAGCCGGGGGTCCCCTGTTACGGTTTGAATATGAACCCCCAGAAGCTCAGATGGTAAAGGCTTGGTCCTGGATGATGGTGCTAGTTTAGAAGATATTGGAAACTCCAGAGGAAGGAGTGCAGCTGAATGAAGCAGGTCACCGGAAGTAGTGCCATAAATGGCTGTATCTTGTCCCAGGCCCCTTCTCTCCTCGGTGAGCAGCTCTGCTCCACCACACACTGTTCTGCCTCTCTGACCTGCTTATGGCAAAGGAACCAGCCATTAGAATTGAAACTGTGGAAACCGTGAGACAAAATGAACCTTGCTTGGTTTAAATCGTTTCTCTTAGATTCATCCAGGGATGGAAGTCTAATGCCTCCCTTGTAAGATCTCCCGTGACTCCTTCCAAACACACCAGCCCCTCTGTTGGCCCATCTTGACATTCTCGCTACCATTCCACCTCTGCTGGGCTGCAAGCTCCTCCAAGCTCTTCAGCCCTGCCCCACACCTGTCAGAGGCCCTGGTCCCAAGGCCTGGCTCCTGCAGAGGCAAATGCCAAGAAAGGAAGGACCTAGAGAACAGCCTATGGCAGCCCCCACACTTCCCCTCCCCAATGGTGCTTTGTTCCTGTCAGGCATGGTGATCAGTTTTCTTCCCTAGAGATGTGACCAGCTTTCCAGTTCTGTTTGAGCTATGGGTTGGGGTCCATGGTGTAAAGTAAACTGGGGCTCCTCTCTGAACAGAACGCTGGGATCTGAACTAAGGACCCCTAATCACTGGAACAATACTGAGAGAGTGGGGCCTGACCTGAGGACAGATGAGGGATCAGAGAAGTCAATATTCAGACATCAGATGAGAAAACACACTCCGTTCTCTCTCTCTCCAGGCTGATTCTGGAGATAGTTCTCAGTTCCTGTGCCTAGTGACTGGTTCTTGTTTCCATGGAAACTGTTGTTCGCCTACTCTAAGCCCCCTTCCCCATCCTCCTGGACAAAGACTCCCCTCTCCTCTCCCAAACTCACCCTCCCTTCTCCCCAGCCCCCAGCAGCAACACAGAAGAGACAAGTCTGGCAAGTTCTGGGCTTTGGATACAGCAGGAGACACGGAGCCTGCTTACCCCACTGGGAGAGCAGTGAGGCTGATACTGGAGGACATGAGGCCTGGGAGTCTGGGAGAGTAAGGGAGCAAGTGAGCAACAGAGCAGGGTGTTGGAGGGGCAGGGTGTGAAGAGCCTGCAGCCACAGGTCAATAGGAAGGGAAAAATGGAGCCATTGCATTTAGATCAAACCACACCCTAACCTTACCTACTCTATCCTAACCCTAACTCTAAACTAACTCTAGCTCTAACCCTACCCTAACACTAACCCTACCCTGACCCTGACCCTAACTCTACCCTAACCCTAATCCTAGCCCTAACCCTAACCCAAATCCTAACCCTACCCTAACACTAACCCTACCCTGACCCTGACCCTAACTCTACCCTAACCCTAACCCTAGCCCTAACTCTACCCTAACCCTAATCCTAGCCCTAACCCTAACCCTATCCTAACCCTAACTCTACCCTAATCCTAACCCTAACCCTACCCTAACCTCCCCCCAAAAATTGTTGAAGCTGAGTTCCGGGGTGCACTTCCCACAACTCGGGGAAGCCACCAAACGCAGAACGAGCTCCGTTCCAGTGCTCCCCGCGCTGCCCTGGCCGTCCTGGAACTCCCACGGTCCCAGACTCCAGTTCCTCAGTGTCTTCCTTCGGTTCCTGGGTCAGGGAAGTCTGGCTACAAGTTAATGAGGAGATTCACTAAGCAGCATGAAGTCCTGGTCCTAGGCCAGCAACACCTCTAACTGGATCGAGTCACCTCACTTAAACAAAAGCCAACGCTCTCCACAAGCCAGCTTTCTCTACGAGTCCACATTATTTAACACGAGTCCACACAAGCAACTTTTAACCTAAATAAATTAGTTCTCTCCATCTTAAATACTGTGGGAAGAGAAGCTAAATAACTCATTTTCACACAGTTATTAGTGGCAAAGCTGGAACATAAACCCAGGTGCAGGACTGACCTCAATTACACAGTCTCAGTGGGTATGTGTGTGGGCGTGCATGTGCCAGCGTGGGTGTGGGTGTGTGGGCTTGCACAGCGAGGAGAAGACTCCTCATCCTGACTTCCTAGGCAGGCAGTTGTCAGAATGCAAATAGGATCTAAGATGCCTGGTGCAGCTGTAGCTTATACTCTTGGAAGGAACGAGGCAGCCCCATCAGTAATTAGCCTGAGCGTCAGCCCTGCAGGGGTGCGCGCCAATGGCGGCTGCCCCTGTGGTCTTCCTCTAGGCTCACCCGTGTAGCCATCGCGACAGAGGCAGGTGTAACCGCCCTCTCTGCTGCGGCAGTGCCCGTGGGGTCCACAAGGCCTTGAGTAACAGAGGTCCACTTCAGTCTCGCAGTAGTCGCCGGTGAAGCCAGGTGGGCAGCGACAGCGCAGACCCCCGACAGGGTGGATGGGGCGGAAGAGTACGGAGGAGGAGGCAATGAAGGGTGCGGAAGAGTCAAATCGCAGCACGGACACGCAGCGCATGTAATTCTCGCAGGGCTCCCGCAGGCAGATGTTGTCATCGAAGGGCAGCACACGTTGTGCGGAGATGGCAGTGAGCAGGCTGCGGTTGAGATACAGGCGCTCCTGCAGGTCCTCGGAAGGCAGAAAGGGTGGCCCACCGCCGGGTCCCGGGGGCTGGCCCACGGACAGGCTCACGTTGAGGATATGGCCACCTGGAGCATCAGTATCCCTCTGCACATTGAAGACCACCACGTGATCTGGAGGTGTGGCCAGTGTGGCTGCCACAGCCTGGATGAAGAGTCCCAGGAGTGGTGACAGAAAGCGCTCTGGGGACATGTCTTCCAAGCGCAGTGTGATGCTGTGTGTGAGCATCTCATCTGTGATGATGGTGACGCGTAGTGAGCACTGGGCTGTCACACTGTGGACACCATCTGAAGAGAAGCAGCATGAATCAACATTAGGCTGAGGCAGGCAGAGCAGACAGAACTGCCCAGCCACAGACCCTGGCTTTGAGCAGAGGAAGGAGTACGTTTGTGTGATAGCACCAGAAGAGGAGTCAAGGAAAAGGAACAAGGAGGAGGGAGCATCAGGAGGAGGAGGGAGCATCAGGAGGAGGGAGCATCAGGAGGAGGGAGCACCAGGAGGAGGGAGCAACGGAGGAGGGAGCACCAGGAGGAGGGAGCATCAGGAGGAGGGAGCACCAGGAGGAGGGAGCACCAGGAGGAGGGAGCACCAGGAGGAGGGAGCAACGGAGGAGGGAGCACCAGGAGGAGGGAGCATCAGGAGGAGGGAGCACCAGGAGGAGGGAGCACCAGGAGGAAGGAGCACTAAGGAGGGAACAACGGAGGAGGGAGCACTAAGATGAGGGAGCATCAAGAGAAAGGAGCACCAAAAATCGAGGGTGTAAATAGGCTAAAATCCACCCCACACTCCATAAGGTACCCAAGAAAACCTTTTTCTAGGGAGCACAAAGGTGGCTAGTGAGATGTGTTGCTCATGGGCAAGTCACTCCTTGAGGAAGCACCCCATATGAACTTTTAAAAATGAGATTTTTCAGAATTATTCTCTGTATATTTTCCCAATATTCTTTGACATGATTCATAAACCACCTTCCTGCGTTTATGCCTTTTTACCTACTCAGTATAAGGCCTGTTCCTTGAGACCAGTCTGGGTTCTGCCCCAAAACTGCATTTTTTTTTTCACCTTACTTACTTTTCTAGAAGGCCCAGAGTACCATGAGAGACTTCCATGCCTTCCTCTGTACAGCTCAATTCCATTATAAGCCTGCCTCTCATCAGGCTGCAGCAGGTTGGGAGTGGAAGATAAATTGGGTCAGTGGGCCATCCGGTCCCCCTCACTCCATGACTGACTGCCTCCATACAAGCCTGCTATCCCCATGGCAACACCTCTCAGACAAAGCCTTCTTCCCACCCAACTCTGGGGAGCCTGGGGGACCCCACCCCAGAAAATCCAGCTGAGCCACCTTAACCAATGACAGCACCACCCACTACTCCAAGCTGAAGAGAAAGAAAGAAAAGGTGCGTGGGGGTGGGGAGTCTGAGCTGGGCAGCTTCTGCCCTGGGACCCACTGGGCTGGTCTCTCCTCTGGCACCAGGGCCTCTTAGTTACTCATCACCGAGTTGCAGCGAAGGTCTGCCTGCCATACCCCAAGGCAGCACACTCACTTATAAACAGCCCAGACCAAACACACTCACTGGTGTCTCACTCCACCCACACACCCTATGCTCAGAAGTACCATACACACCTGAATGTGCACATGCATGGGAATGGACTTTGTTTAGATTAAAAACGAAAACTGGGCTGCAGAGAAAGGAAAATGGGTTGGAAGAGTTACCAGGGAATTTCTAGTTAATACAATGCCTTACACATAGTGAGTGTTCAGTAAAAAACTACGATGCTGATGTGGACATGAGTGTCTTGAAAACACAGCATCGAGCCGGTGCTGGTGGTACATGCTGAACCCCAGCCCCTGGGAGAAAGAGGCAGGCCAATCTCTGAGTTTGAGACCAGCCTAGTCTACAGAGTAAGTTCCAGGACAGCCAGGGCCACACAGAGAAACCTCGTGGGGGAGAGGAATAAAGGAGAAAGAAAGAAAAGGAAAACATGGCAGCAGACACGCCAATCAGATGCAAAAATAAATGCACCCAAGGCGGGAGAGTTGGAGCTAGCATTGCTGGGCAAACGTAGGAAAAGTCATGATGTCACTTACTTCGGGTGACTGCTACCTTGGGCAGTTAGTTGAGCCCAGGCATATGAAGGCAGACACCCATGTCAGCTGCGCTCTGGGCTCCAGCCAGCCTCATTGTTATGATCTGCTTGCTGTCCCTAATAAGTCTGCCATAACTGCTGCCCACCACTGCCCTTCTGCTTTGCCTAGGGTACCAAGACAACAGCCCAACCCTCTAGCCTGCTGGTAGGTCCCCATGATGAACAGACTCCTTTGCCTCCTTTTAGAAGCCTGCACTCAGGCCCAGGGCTGAGCAGGAGCTGAGGTCACAGCCCAGTGTTGTCTGAATGGGATGTTCCCTCCGGACGGACGGCGATACAGGACTTTACACAGAGCTCCTGGACCAATGAGCAAGAGAAGCTTTGCGGTCCCCTGACCTGGGAACCAACTCCAGCATGTTTCCCCTCCACCAACCCAGGCCCTGCCCGAGCCCCACTCTCTGCACATTTCTGTTGCTTCCCATCTGGCCCACCATCTGTGGCCACCTGCCCCTCTGCTGCTGCCCCCAGCCCAGCAACCAACCCATTGCTCTTTCTCCTTCCTCTTTGTTCTTTCCCCCTGCCCTGACCTAGGTCTCCCCTCGGGCAGCTTGGGAACAGGAGTGACCAGTGTGTTGCCGGGGTTGTTTCAGACAGAGGAGCTGGGGTAGGCTCTGACCCAGGAACTAGCATCTGAGTCTAAGCCTCAGCCAGCTGCACCCTGCAGGATGCCAGAAGAAGCAGACACTCAGCCTTCCCTCTTCTGGCAGAGGCTCTGCTGGCTGGGAGGTGAGCAGGCCTTTGGGAAGGTTCTCCTGTATATCCCAGGAAGGCAGCAAGCAGCCCAGACCGTTTGGGCTGCAGGGAGCCACCGAGCCCAGGCTGAGGCAGATGCAGCCATAGGGAAGAAGAGAAGACCAATCTAAACACAGAAACCAACAAAGATCCAGGAAAAGAGCCAGCAGTGGGAGAGATGGAGGAGAAGGTGACAGACAGGCAATGCAGGAGGGTCCCCATGGGCAGAGTAGGAGAAGGAGACAAAGAGCCAGGGAAGAAAGACAAAGGGGCAGTGGGCGTCAGTTCCCCTCACCCAGCCTCCTGAACTTTGGGGTTGCCTTGGTGACTGCCTCCAAGTGTTAGGGCTGCTGGGGGAGGGGACAAGGGCAAAAAGGCCAGCCACAGTGGCACTAGGTGCTGCCCCAGCCTAGAAGGCTGTGATCCTTGGCAAAGGCTAAGCAGGGCTGGCGCCCACACTGGCTCTGAATGGGGCTCAGGAGAGGGAGGTACAGATGGGGGCTCCCAGCTTCCTCCTCCTGGAGGCTCAGAGCCTGACCCATAGCCTTCCAGACCATTCTCCCTGGTCCTCGCAGCCACTCGAGAGGTGGGAACAGGAAGTATCTGACTGTCCAGAAGGATGAGCAGGAAGAGGGGTTGAGGCCATCTTCCCTGATGTGTGGAAACTGCCTGGACTGGGGTGCCTGGGCTTAACCGTTAACAGTCTCTTCCTCCTTCACCCCAAGTCCCAACTCTCAGACTCAGGAAGGTGTTTGGCTGAGTCTGCCTCACCCCCACCCTCCTTCTCAGCCCCAGAACTGACAGAAACCGTAGAATGCCACCCCGATCCTGCTTTCCTTCCCCAAGACCAGCTGTCTGGGGTGCCTGCTGGCTGAGCGCTTGGCCAAGCATCAGGAATGTCCATCTGGGTTCCAGCCAGGCTCCCACAGCCCTAGAATTCTGTTCTCTCCCCACCAAATCAGGACCCTGGAGTCTCTGCCCTCAACGCTCAGCAGTCCTGGTAAACTCTGATCCTCCTGTCTATTTTCTTGAGACAAGGCTGTCATGATCAGCAAGGAAAGCCTAGCACCCCAAGAACGGCCCACGGTGGGTGGGGTGGGGGAGTCTAGGAGCCCAGAATGTTCTTCTGCCCTGGTTCATTGCAGCCCCTCCCCCAAGCCAGAGCTCAACCAAGAACTCAGGACAGTGAGGTCTGTTTGGACAGAGACAATGAACTCTGGCGTTACTTCCTGCCTGGAGTTTCTGAAGGGGCAGCCAAGCCAGGCTCTCTCTGCCTGGAGGGCAAAGAATGCTCTAGACAAAGTCCCTGTCAGCCGATTCTGCTGAGAGACTGAGAGAGAGAGAGAGCAGAGTAGAGTGCGGTCCTGACCCCATGGTGGAACCCTGTGTCCCTGCAGCCCTTTGACCTGCCAAAGGCTGTGTGAGATCACAGGACCATTCTAACGAGGGTGGCAGGGGTGCTGAGGGCCAACTTGCCCCCCCTCCCAGCCAAGGCCTTCCCTCCCCCAGCTCAGTTAGCCTTCCAGTCTTCCACGCGCCCTTTTTTTTTTTTTTTTTTTCCCACAATTCTTGGCATCCATAGTCAGGGCAATCTCACCACACTTCCCCCACCACGTCACAGTCTGCTAGGCAGGGGGCAGCCAACCAAAGCAGCCCAGCCCAGCCTGAGGCAGCAGGTGGGGCCTGTGCCAGCCTCCAGGATTCCTGGGGTTTCTTCTCAGGCTGGTTCCTGATGGCTCAGCCTCTGGCCTATCCACCTGGTAGAGTTGGCTCACCAGCTCCTCCCTGGGTAACACTCCACCTTCAGTGGCTGCCCAGGCCTCTCCCAAGGACTCTTCCCACCCTAACACCACTGGGCATCTTCCTTACCTGACACCAGTACAGTCATGATGGCTTCCAGAGGCCGGTTGTTGTCCAGTGCCCGGCTCAGTCTCAGCTCTCCTGTGGTCGCATTGAGTAGTACCAGGCTGAGTTCATTTCCTCGTTCAAAGCTGTACGTCAGGCTGTCTGAGATATCAGGGTCGTGGGCAGGCACACGGCCTATGGCACCACCAGGGAAGCTGCTTGAACGGTTTGTAACATAGTTGTTGAACAGAATCTCGAAGTTGCCCAGCACTGGTGGGTTGTCATTGCGGTCAAGGAGGCGGACATGGACGGTAGCCCTGCTTACCAAGGGAGCGGATGTAGCCTGGATGACCAGGATATATTCAGGCCGGTCCTCATAGTCCAAATCCACCAGGGCAGTCAGCTCCCCTGAGAAGATGTCCAGCTGAAAGACCTCAGGGATGTTGCCCTCTACAATCTGGTACATGATCTGTGCGTTGGTCCCTTCGTCTGGGTCAGTGGCTGTGACCCGGGCCACGGCCAGCCCGATGGGGCTGTTCTCTTCCACAAACACATCAAACTCATCCTGCTCAAAGACGGGGGGATTGTCATTCACATCCAACACAGTGACTGTCACTTCCATGGGTGTGCGGGCTGGTGGCATCCCCTTGTCCACTGCATATGCTCGTAAGATGTACTGGGCCACATTTTCACGATCCAGCCTCCTCAGTGTCCGGACAATGCCTGATGTTGACTCCACAATAAAGTCACCATCTCCATCATCCCCTCCTTGAAAGGTGTAGAAAACCCTACCGTTAAGACCAGAGTCCCGATCAGTGGCTGAGATCTGCAGAACACTGGTGAAGGGTGGCACGTCCTCATAGACACTCCCCTGGTAGGAATCTCGCAGGAACTGGGGGGCGTTGTCATTTACATCATTTACCAGAATCTCCAGGTAAGTGGTATCAGACTTCTGAGGAATGCCGTTGTCCCGAGCAGTGATAGCCAAGGTATAAGACACCTGGTCTTCATAGTCTAGCTCAGCCTGGGTGGTGACAGCCCCTGTGTCTGCATCGATTCGGAACTGGGGAATGCTGTCCTCCATAAAGTAGGTGATCCGGGCGTTCTCACCTGTATCCTCATCCGTAGCACTGATCAGTACCACTGTGGTGCCTGCTGGTCGGTCTTCGTTAACGTTGACTGTATAGTGGGAGCTCTGGAAGACGGGACGATGGGTGTTGGCATCGGTGACATTCACCACGATCTGAGCTGTGTCTTGCCTTGTGCCATCAGAGGCAGTCACTGCCAGCACATACTGCCGCTCAAGTTTGTAGTCCAGTGGTAAGGCAAGAGAAACCAGTCCCCCTCCACTTTGGCTGGTGATGGAGAAGCGGTTTCGGGTATTGCCACTGGTGATCTGGTAGGTGATGACACTGTGAGCATCACGATCCACGGCTGACACTGTCACCACACTGGTACCCACAGCCGCATCCTCGTTGAGTCGTACCGTGTACTCTGGTTGGGTAAAGGCTGGATTGTTGTCATTGACATCCAGGATGGTGACGCTGACGCTGGCTGAGGCAGTGAGTGCTGGGGTGCCATGGTCTCGGGCTTCTACACCAAAGCTGTAGAAATCAACCTCTTCGCGGTCCAACTCCGCGGCCACAGAGATCCAGCCTGTGCCATTGTTAATGGTGAAGGGAAAGTCATGGCCAACTCCAGCCAGGCTATATTCCAGGCGGGCATTGTCACCAGCATCAGCATCAATTGCCTGGACATGCAGAACTAGGTAGCCTAAAGGGACACTCTCTAGAACAGTGGCCTGGAAAGGGGTGCTCACAAAGATGGGGGCATTATCATTGATGTCCAGGACTTGCACTGTTACTAGACCAGAGACATTGGAAAGTGGAGGCCTGCCACCATCCTGAGCCCGTATCCGTAGTGTATATTCTTTGGTTGTCTCATAGTCAAGTGGGCTCACCACATCCAGGGCCCCAGTCTGAGCATCCAGGTAGAATTGTCCCCGAGCATTACCACTCATAATGCTATAGTGCACCAGGGCATTGCTGCCCTTGTCTCTATCGGAGGCTGTAACTCGGAGAACTGGGGCACCTGGGGTCACATCCTCCCGCACCTGAACCACATAGCGCTTCTCACTAAACTGGGGTGCATTGTCATTATCATCTTCCACAGACAGGAACACAGCAGCGGTGGAACTCCGTGGGCCCGGGTCTCGGCCCTGGTCACTTGCCTCCACTGTCAATTTGTAGGATTCTACCTCTTCCCGATCCACAGGGCCACGGGTTCGGATCACCCCAGATCGTGGATCAATCTCAAAGACTTCTGAGGGACTGCCTCCAGCCCCCTCAAGCAGGCGGTACAGGATGTTGGCATTAGGAGGGGCATCACCGTCGGTGGCCCTGACTGTAAGCACCTCATAGCCAACCTCCAGGTTCTCCCTGAGGCTCTCTTTGTATTCTTGCTGCTCAAAAACAGGGTCATGATCATTGGTGTCAGTCACTAAGATGGTAAGTGTAGCCAAGGCACTCCGTCGGGGCATACCATGATCTTGTGCAGTGACCCTGAAGACGTGGGTACTCTTGGTCTCACGATCTAGCTCCTCAGCTGTGGTGACAGTACCAGTGATTGGGTCCAAGGAGAAGAAATGATTGGAACGGCTATCGAAGAGGGCGTCCATAGTGTACTCAAGTCGACCTGCCTCACCCTCATCTGGATCAATGGCTCTTAAAGATGCAACAGAGGTACCAGCTGGCTGGTTCTCAGGCACTGTAGCCTGGTAGCTGGGAGGCTGGAACTGGGGGGCTGTATTCACATTCCTTTTTCTGCGCCCACCCATAGATTCCTCTGGTAATCCTTCCGCAGCCCTGAGCCCTGAGGCCTGTGCCAGCTTGCAAGACTGGCATCTGAGTCGTGGGGCCTTTAAGCATGGGTGCTCTTGAGGCAGGGTCAGCTTGCCTTGTGGAGAAAGGTGTCCTCCAATACCCAGGAGACGGCAGCTCCAGGGGCAGCTTTCAGGGGATGGCGGAAGAGGGATATGGGCCCCTGATTCTGGACACCAGACCCTCAGGCCATCGTGGTGGGGCACGAGGTGGCCAGTCAGCTCAATCCCCGAATCTCTGCAGCGGCTGGTGTAGAGCCAGAGGTTAGAAGCAGAGGCTGGGCAGAGCCAGCCCACGGGGGCGCAGGCCCCAGAGGAGCCGCGTCCCCCAGACCCGAGAGAACGACAGGGCCCCACTTGATCTCCCAGCAGTGGCGACGGTGGCAGCAGCAGCAGCAGCAGTAGCAGCGGCAGCAGTGGCGTTGGGAGGGGGGGGCTGGCAGCCCGGCTCCGCATCTCTCCCTGCTCCCGGCCAGCCGGGTCAACAGCCGCGGCGGCTCTTCCTCCGGCTCCTGCCGGCCCCGCCGCGCCTCATACCCGGGTCGGGGCGCCGGTCCCCGGGGGCCACCTGTGCGCAGGGCCTGCACCTAGATGGCTCGGCGGGGCCGCGCTCTGAGCCCCACGATGCGCCGGGCTACAGCACTCTCGAAGTCCAGTCCAGCTCCCGAGTCACCGCGAGCACTGCGGGCTCACGCTGCGCTTCCACCTGCGCTCTGAGCGCTCTCCACCTGCGCCCGCCGGCCGCGAGGACCCCTGGCTCTGCCGGGTCCCCGGTTCCCGGGACCTAGGGTGTCCCCTCTGCCCGCGTGAGATCGCCCACCTGCGCCTGCAGAGTCGCACGCTCCAGCCCGGGCCTGGCTGCCAACGATCGCCCTGCGCCACCCTCTCGCGCCCTGCGTCCTCGCCGCGGCTGCTGCCGGTCGCCGCGGTCCCGGGCCCAGACCCGCGTTCCCTTGCCTCCCCGGCGGCGGGCAAGCTCTGCAGAGCGGCGGCGGTGGCGGCGGCGGCTCATTACCATAGACCTGCTCGCGCCGCCGCCGTCTTAAAGCGGCGACGCCCAACGCGCCGAAGGAGGTGGGTCCCACCCAGCGCCCTCTTTCTGCACAGATGCTCTAAGATTCCCGCCTCTGGTAGCATTTTTCTTCCCAATCCATCAGACATGCTCTCCCAATGCTGGATCCCTACCACAGCTTAAAGAGGAATGAATAACCAGAAGCCACACAGAGAATGATAACCATGTAGCGCTCTATAGCTAGCCTCTTCCAAATATTCTAAAGGATGTGTGTGGGGAGGCTGGACACACGAGGCAACTTTTCAATCTTACCATCCATGAAAGCTCTCCTTGCTGCCTACATGTCTCAGATCAGAGCCAAAAAGGCTTTGCTCGACACTACAAAGTCTACCTCAGATCCCAGAAGTTGTGATCTCACTGTCTTCCACAGAATAATCCCCAAATTCATCTTTGATGCATCTTGGGTCCCACTTAGGTAGTTCAGGGGAGGTGCACTAGAAAGTCCGGAACAGAAATACTCTACCACTACTAGATTCCTATGCCCAGGGTGAGGACCCTGCTTCCAGTGACACCACTGATCTATGGTCAGGCCTCCAGGCTGGAGACTCAGCCTACATTTTAACCCCTCCTCCAACCGGATCAATGTCCATCTGCTGTACTCCTTCGAACCATGCCTTTGTGACTAGCAAATGGCCCTGTCACAGGACTACTGAGCCCTTTATGGAACAGGACCCAGGACCTTCTTCTGAAAGGGGCATGAAAAACCCATGAGAGGGTTAGGTTAGAGACTCACACAAGAATTTGGTCCCAAAGAGCCAGGACGTGGGGCTAGACCAGCCAGAGGGCCTCATCCTTCCACACATGAGCAATGAGGAGTGTCAGACCATATGCAAAAGGAGACTGAGGCTCTTCATCTTGTCCCCAACACTCACATGCTAGTTATGTGACCTTGGTCAATTTCCCTTTCACAGAATGAGAGACATCTGAATAAAGTAATGATTTTCAAAAGATTTGAGTGGTGATAGGGTGTGGGGGTTAAGAGGAAGGCTCAGTCAGTCCAGAGACTGCCATGTAAGAATGACGACCTGAGTCTGGATTCCCAACATCCAGAGAAAAAGGTGGGCAAGTCTCCTCACCGAGGTGGCCTAAACACGGGCTGAATAAGGGCACAGAATAAGCCTGAGATGGACCCGGAGGCTCGACCCTGCACAAAGAACTACGGGCAACTAAGGAATTCTGAGGGAGAAAAATAGCCTTTCCCAGGGAAGAGCACCAATTGTTTATCCAAATGGTCTGCCCTGAAAAATACATATAAGTAGCATCATACAGATGAAACAGGTTGTATTTAGAAATATATATGTTATATAAATATGTATACACATTCAACAATAATTAATGAAAAAGAGAAACCATGGATTTGAAAGAGAGCAAGAAAGGGCATATGGGAAGATTTGAAGGAAGGAGAGAGAAGAGAGAAAGGGGGTAATTATATTATAGTCTCATAAATAAAAATAAATGAATTAATTAAAAGGCTGGTCACTGCAGTGTACACCTGTCATCTCAGTGCAGGGAAGCAGAAACAGGAGGACCCTAAGGGCTCGGTGGCCAGCCATTCTATCCTAATTGATGACCTGAAAGTTCATTAGATTCTGTCTCAAAAATTATCAAATATCAACTGTTATACTCCATAGGCAACACACACGATAAAAGGTTTGAATTGGTTCTAGTGGTTCAAGCCTATAATCCAGCCCTTGGGAAGCAGAGGTAGGAGGATCAGGTTCTCCTTGGCTTTGTATTGAGGCTGCATGAGAACCTGTCTCAAAGTCAAGACAAAAGTATATTTGGCAGGCTGGGGATATAGCTCAGTATTTGCCTAGCTATACAAAGCTCTAGATTCAGTCTTTAGTACTGGGCTGAGTGGGTAGGATGGGTTATAGAAAATCTTTCCTTTAGAAAATTTTATGGGCTAGAGAGATGGTTGGGTGGTAAGAGCTCTGGTTGCTCTTCAGAGGACCCGAGTTCAATTCCCAGCACACACATGGCTCATTACCAGCTGTCACTTGAGTCCCAATAGGATGCAATGCCTTCTTCTGACCTGCACAGTCACAGTGCACAGTGCACAGACATACATGCAGGTAAAATACCCCAACACATAAAGAATAAAAATAAAAATTTTAGCCAGGCATAGTAGCACACACTTTTAATCGCAGCACTCACTTGGGAGGTAAAAGGCAGGTGGTTTTCTGTGAGATTGAGGCCAGCCAAGGCTGGACAGTGAGACCCTGTTTCAAAATTAATCAATTAGCTAATTAAAATTTCTTGTTTTATTTCATGTATGTTTGATGTTTTTAAATTCTTACTAATTTGTTTTCTTTACTAGGCTTTTTAAAATTTTTTATGTGAATTAGTGTCCTGCCTGCATGTCTAACTGTGTAAGGGTGTCAGATCTTGGAATTATAGACAGTTGTAAGCTGCCATGTGGATGCTGGGAATCAAACTCAGGTCACTAATTTGTTTTATTATGTGTGTAATTTTTAAAATTTCTTATTTTTATTTTATTTGATCTTTTAGGCAGAGTCTCACTATTGTCACCTTGGCTAGCCTTGAACTCACAGAGATCAGCCACCTCTGCCCCCGAGGATTAAAGGCATGTGCTACAACCAGATACTACTTCTGAGAACAGAAGGTCTCTTTTGTTCCACAGAGGGTCTCAGGGGTTGAACCCAGACTGTCAAGCTCCACAGAAAACACTTTCACCTGCTTAGAGTCAGTTCTCTGACCGGAGTCTTCAGACATAACCCTAACCCTAACCCAGACGGAAGGTCACCTAGGATAAAGTATGGAGTCTTGCCCGCTCTTCTTTCTTTCCAAACAAGAATGGATGGGCTGCTCTGAGGAGCTTGGGGATCTTTAGGAATCTATTTTTAAAGAGCATTGGATCACCTACGCGTTCACTGTTGCCTCTGGTCACAGTAGGGTCAGTCTAGACTCCCCACCTTTGCTCCAGACCAGAGAACCCCCATGTGGCCTCATAGTCATGCCCAAAATGACAAGGCAGTTTTTCTCTCTCTGCAGGGGAGTATAAGAGAAGCTGGGAAGAAGGCTATGTTAGACTATTTTCCTGGTAGTGGTGGGTGGACGGGGTTGGAGGGGGACCCCTAGTCACTGGAGTGACCTACAATCTGACCCAAGATGAACGTCCTTCCTCTGGACAAAGTCACTTCAGATAGAGGGATGCCATAAATGGTCTCCACAGGGCTCTGCCTCTCCTGTCTTCCTCAGACTATGGTTTGGGAGGATCCAAGGACTGTGTGGGCATTTTGCTCTTCATTTAATAGCCATGTGGTGCAGAGAATGCTTGGAAATTATACTGTCTGTTAATTATCCTTTGAATTGGGGTTGGGTAATGAGACTCATTTTTGATGAAGGCCCAAGCCAACGCATGCAGAAACTGTAGCTCTTCATTCCTCTGCAACTAAAATGAGCCTTCTGGGTAAAGGAAGGAGCGACTTTGACTCTGGAATGTGGCCATGGTTCTGAAACCCAGCCAGGAGGCCAGGGCCACCAGGGAAGGCTTGGGCCTCCAGGTCTTCCTCCAAGTAAGTGGCCTTTCTGCTCAAGGTAGACAGGCTGGGGGTGTGTAAGGAAGCCCTCTTTCAACTCCAGATGCAGTTGGCAAATAGAAGTTAATCTCCTCCCAGCTTCAACCCCTTAGGGGGACAGACAGCTGCCTATCTCCTTCCCTCCTCAGCTTTTTTCACCTCTCAGGAACAGGAGGAAAAATTCACCACTGGGGAACTCAGAAAGGGGTGACTCTGGTCTTGAGGCTCTCCAGGGCTGCTTGCTTGCTTCATGGAACTTTCCAGCTATGAGGACCTCTGAGTTTCCCTCCTACCTGTTTCTCTGACGGTCCAATGAAGTCTTACAAACTTAAGAGAATATACTGTATGCGTCTAATCTCAGCTACTTTGGGGGCTCAGGTAGGATACCGAGGCAGAAGAATTGGAGTTCCAGCCATACACACAGCTACACCCTAACTCAAAAGGAAGTGTGTGTGTGTGTGTGTGTGTGTATGTGTGTGTGGAGGGTGTGCTGGGCATTTATTACTATTTCGGAGTCCCTAGGCCTATGGCAAGTCCTCACTGGGATAAGGTCATGGCTCTGGCTCTAGTGTAACTTAGGCAGGATGTTAATAACACATCCAGGACAAGGAATTAAGTAGGTAAAATGTTGCTTTGCATTTTACCATAGCACCCACATAAACAACAACTAAGTGTTGCTCTGTTCACTTTTATAATCTCAACACTGGGAAGGTGGAAACTGGCAGATCCAATCAGCAACTTGAAAAGCTTGAACCTGTGCAAGGGACAACTGGGGTTGTTTTCTGACTTCTGTGCATGCACCCATGAGCACACACACACACACACACACACATATACATGGACACACACATATGTACAGACACACACACAGACACACACAGACACACACACACATATACATGGACACACACACACATATATACAGACACACACACAGACCCACACAGACACACACACAGATACACACACACACATATGTACAGACATACACAGACCCACACAGACACACACACAGATACATACACATATACACAGACACACACAGACACACACACATATACATGGACACACACACACATATGTACAGACACACAGACACACACACAGATACACACACACATATACATGGACACACACACACATATATACAGACACACACAGAGACACATACACATATACATGGACAGACACACACACACATATACAGACACACACAGAGACACACACACACATACACACACACACAGACACACACACATATACATACACACATATACATGGACACACACACATATATACAGACACACACACACAGACCCACACAGACACACACACAGACATACACACAGACACAAACACAGACACACAGACATATACACACAGAAAAACACACACAAGATACACACACACAGACACACACACAGATACACACACACATATACACAGACACACAGAAACAGACACACACATATACACAGACACACAGACAGATACACACACATATACACAGACACACAGAAACACACACACAGACAGATACACACACATATACACAGACACACAGAAACACACACACACACACACACACACATATATACAGACACACACACACAGACCCACACACACACACACGCTCTGAATGGGTGTGGTCTCTGGCATTTGAACACTGATGACACTGTTTGGGAGGTTCAGGAGGCTCAGCCTTGCTGGAGGACTGTTACTGGAGCTGTCTGTGAGATTTTTACAGCCATGTAGGGTTCTCTTTCTCAAAGCTTACTTTTCTTTTTTTTTTTTTTATTACAAACTGTTTGACTTATGGTTTAGGCTCATTATCAGCTAGCTCTTACATCTTAATCCATTTCTATTCATCTGTGTCTTGTCATGTGGCTCGTGGCTTACCTGTGCTCCATTACATCTTGCTTCATGGGTGGCTGGATTGCATCTCTCCAAAACTTTCTTCTTAAGGTTTAAGATGTACTCTCTCTGGCCTGAGTCTGGTGCACATCATTAATCCCAGTGCTCAGAAGGCAGAGGCAGGAGAATCTCTGTGAGTTCAAGGCCAGCCTAATCTACATCTCAAGGACCATCAGGACCATATAGAGACACAGTTAAAAAAAAAAAAAAAAGCGCAAACTCTCAGCTTGCTGTATCTGCCATGCTGACGGGGAAGTCTCTGTCCCTCTGAAACCATAAACCTAAATAAACCCTGCCTTGGTCATGGTGTTTCATCCCAGGAATAGAAAAATAACTAATACACACACACACACACACACACATACACACAGAACAAGGTGGTTCATCTGATGGCACTAATTGCAGCGAAATCTGCAGACCCAAGTTTAACGCCTGGAACACACGTAAAGGCAGGAGAAAACCAATTCTACAAAATTGTTCTTTGGCCTCCTCACACTGGCTGTGGCAAGCCCCTCCCCCAATAATAAAAATTTTAAAATGTAAGTTCTTATCAATGATCTTGCCCTATGCATACACATGCACACACACACTAATAATAATAAAACTTTTAATGTAAGCTCTCGAGAATGACCTAGGATACCAAAGTGGCGGGGATGAGTACTGGGGCTAATGGTTTGAGTGAGGGTGGGGGAGGGGACACATGAGAGGAGGGGGTGGGGCATGGGTTAACCAAAACCCTTATTCAAACCTACTAAGTAACTCGAAAATTAAATTAAGCCTTATTTAATTATAAAAATGTGTATGTGGACTGGAGAGATGGCTCAACAGTTAAGAGCACTGGAGATCTAGAGATTCAATTCTAGAGATCTTGAATTCAATTCTCAGCAACCACATGTGACTCACAACCATCTGCAATGGGATCTGATGCCCTCTTCAGACATGCAGGCAGACAGAGCATTCATGTACATAAAATACATAAATAAACAAATCGTTTTTTTTTTAAAAAGGAAAAAGTATGTATGTGTATATTAATGTGGAGTTTGAAAACAACATTGCCCTACCTGGATAATAATATTCATTAAATGAAAATTTCAGTGCCAGGGGTGGTATACCTCTCCCTATGGTTTATGGTTTTCCCAGACAACCCATGTTATTGCCATTGCTCTTGATTGCCCACCAGAGGTAGATGGTAAGACTCTCTTGTTGCTCTGGCATACCTTGAATCCCAGCTCTAGGGAGGCAGAGATAGTCAGATATTTATGAGGCCAACCTGGCCTACATAGTGAGCCAGCCAAGGCTATATAGGGAGACCTGTCTCAAAATAAAAAGTAAGCAAAAATAAAAAGATCCTGTTGCTGAAGACAGCACACTTTGGGGGTAGGACAGAGAGGATTCTGGCTGGAACTGGCCTGAAAACAGCTAACTGCTGGCTAGCTCTCATAGGTGCTGCAAAGGCCATTGACAGAGAAAGGTCATCAGAGGTCTCACTCAGCAATAAATCCTAACCTGCCAGGCAAGATGTGCCCACTGGTACAATCGTGGCATGAATGTTATAGGGGTCATCAATTAATTTCTTATTGCAAATGACCTGAGATATGAAAGTAGTGGGGGTAAGGCCCGTTCCACAGCAGGAAATTCACACTCGCTTCTATAAACCTGGTCAAAAGCCCATGGCTGTGAAGGACATAGGCCCTAGAGGGAACCTACTACTTGTTTTGCTAAATGGTTACATTGCCAATCTGCCTTCTAAAGAGTTATGTTTATATCCATAGGTTTGTGCTGCTAGAGAAGTTTCTCCAGAGTTAATTAATTCAGAGGCTCGTAACTGGCCAGACTGCTAGACCACTGTTGAGTGCTCAGCCTTAGATGGGTTGTCTATATCACCCAAGGTTCAGGGGACATTGCATAAGAAAGGGTGGAAAGACTGTAAGAGCCAGAGAATGGGCATAAGTGTGTGGTGGCACATATCTTTGATCCCAGTACTGTGTTCAAGGTCAACATGGTCTACATAGCAAGTTCCAGGCTAGCCAGAGCTACACAATGAAACCTTGTCTCAAAAACAAACAAATAAAACAAACGCACACCAAAAAAGCTGGGAATGTAGCTCAATTGGTAGAATGCTTGTCTAGAACACCTGAAGGCTGGTTCAGGCCACAGTGATGCATAAACTGGGCTCAGTGAAGCAAGCCTGAAGTCTCAGCACCCCGGGGGTGGGGGGTAGAGGCTGGAGGACCAGAAAGTTCAAGGTGAAAGATCAGAAACTCAAGAGCATCCTCATCTGCATACAGAGTTATAAGGTAGCTTTGGATACATAAGATCTTATCTCAAAGGGGAAAAAAAAAAGAAAAAGTTGAAAGGATGCTATAATAAACCCTTTCCCTTAGGTTCAATAGCTGTTGACACTGCTTCATTTCTCAAGACTTTTGGAGTCCCTCTACTCTAGGCCCCTCAGCAGACTGTACCAGAGATGAAGGGCCCTCTCCCTTCCCCTGCTCATCCGCAGGGGCTCTGCCACAGCCACAACCTGTCCAAGCCAACTCCTAAGTATCCTTTGAAGTTTCTGCTCTCAAACCAGATTTTTGTGCATACCATCTAGTTATATGCTGCTTTTCAAGTTTTTAACTTATCATTACGGATGTGTTTGGTATGTGTAATGTATAAAGTGTGGGCTCATTCTTGTCTGTGGAGGTCAAAGGTCAACTTTGGGATCTGGAGCTCAACTCAGGTGCCATAAAAGGCAAGCAGCTTTACCACTGAGTCATCTGTCATCTGCCAGCCACTTTCCCTGTCCTTCCCCCTTTTATTTATTTATTTTTATGACATAGCCTGAAGGGTTCAGGTCTTTTAGTATTAAGGTGCCATACTTTGAATTTTATCTATTTTTGTTTTTCCAGTTTTGTGAGACAGGGTCTCTTTACATTGCCCTGACTGTTCTGGAACACCACTATGTAGAACAGGCTGGACTTGAACTCACAGAGATCCACCTCCTTTTGCATCTATATACGCTGGTGCTGGTATTAAACCACGCTATCAAAGGATTTTTGTGATTTAAGGAAACTTCAAGGTGTCTTTCACAGACAGTGATATTTCACACTTAAGTCTGAGTATGTTGCTTTCCTCCTGAGAACCCTGCCCTGGTGCACACTGGAAAAACCCCAAATCTTCAACTCATAAAGCTCCATGGGAAGCAACCCAGCTTCTCCCTGCTCCTCACTTGTTCTGGGTACATGGATCTCCTCTCAGTTGCTGAACAGAGAAGTCTTAAATGCCCCCTTCTTCATGTTTAGCAATTTGCAATTACATAGGGTATGCACCTATCAATTTACTTGGTTCATAGCTGTTATCCACAGGACTGGGGAGAATATGTCCTAAATACCTAGCACCTAGCATGTGATCTGACGCATAGTAGACAGCAAATATTAATCAAATTAATAAATAAATGACTGGATAGGTGGATGACACAAATGTCTGTCAGGCATCTCCTCCTCCTTGTGTTTGGAACTTCCATCTGGGAGGCAGTTGGATATCACTAGCCTCAAAACTGCATTCTTATTGCGAGCTGTACCCATAGATAGTAGGCCCAATGCCTCAACTGTCTCAATCGGGCTTGATTAAAGATGGCACGATGCCTTCACCATGGTAGGTCCCATCCACAGTGCCAGGGATATTTGTTAAGGATGGCTTAAAAAGCTAGCACTCTGGGGCTAGAGAGATGCTTCAGAGCACTGACTGTTCTTCCAGAGGACCTGGATTTAATTCCCAGCAGCCCCATGGCAGTTCACCAGTCCATCTCCAAGAGTTCAGATGATACCTTCACACAGATACACATGCTGGCAAAACACCAATGCATATAAAATGAACACAAGGGGCTAGAGAGATGGCTCAGTGGTTAAGAACCCGTCTGCTCTTCCAGAGGACCAGGGTTCGATTCCCAGCACCCACATGGCAGCTAACAACTGTCTGTAGTTCCAGTTCCAGGCAAACACCAAGTCAAATAAATAAATAAATAATAAATAAATAAAGTTTGAAAAAAAAGAAAGATTTAAAAAATAAAAATAAAAAAAATAAAATGAACACAAATAACTTTTTAAAAAGGTAGCATTCTATGAGGAGCCGAGGTCCATCCAAAATGCAGCTGAGGTTGTGTGTGGTTCCCGAACACAGCAGGGTTAAGATGGAGTCTGGGGCTGAGACTTGTACAGAAAACCGCAAAGCTGTTAATAACTTAGTTGTCAAAGGAGACAGAGGTAATGCATAAGCACCCAACACAGATGATGAGGCTCTGGAGAGACTGTGCTTCGACCAACCAGTCTGGTTTGAACCAAGACAACTACTGTTGCCAGGCCATGTTCACTAAGATTTTTGTATGTGAGTGGAAAAGGGACCCCCCCTTCAGTTATTTACCGTATGCACATTTTCAGATGTCAAGAGGACAATCTGCAGAAACTGGTCCTCTCCTTCCCTCCACATTCAAGGCCTGCACATCTACCATGTAAGAGGCCCTTGGCTGACCCATCACAAGCTATTCTGGTACCATAAGGAGGCTGTGCGTGCAGGGGACCTGTGGCCTATATCCTGGCAGATGAGCAGATCTCATGATGAACACCCAGTGCAGATTGGCCTGAGATGCAGGGCAGGAAACTACCATGGCTAACTCCCAGGTGTTTGGGGCAGAGATCCGTGTTGATATGTTGTAGGGACAAGGGATGGTCAGAATAGGACTCATTTGGGGCTTGTGATCCTGGAGCATTACTGAAGACCAGGCATAACAAGGGTCCATATGCTTGTGCAAACCGTGCTTAGACTCAGGTGCCATGCATCTAAGGGCAACATCAGAGGCGGAGCCTTAAGCTCAATCAGGTCCTAGGATGGGCAGGGGCTGCAAGGATGCACCCCTTTTGTGCCTATCTGGGAGGGCCAGTTGAGGAACCAGTTGGCCAGTTGCCCAAGCTACTTCCCGGAAGCTGCCCTCAGCAAGTCAAGCTTTCCTGTAACTGGGACATCCCACATTCCCTCTAAGTGGGGAGGCACCAGAGGACTGCGGATGCTCGTGAGGCACCGGAATTGCAAGAGTCCCTCCATGGTGAATCTTTGAGGAAAAGAGCCAGCTAGGGTGCTGTCAGAGTGTAAGCAGGTTGATAGTGGACAGAGATGGGGTGGAGGAGAGGATGAGGGAAGAGAGGACATTTAAGAAAGCTAGCTTAAAAAGAAGAGCCAGGAGACAGAGTCTGAACTCCTGGGCACAAGGAAATACGGCTGGTTTGACAGAATAAAAAGATTGTTTTCTCTGACACAGATGGAAGGGGTGCATGCTATTCTCAACTAGGAGCTTGATTTCTCAGTTCCAGATTGAAAATCCAATTGTTCCTTAAGGGTCATACCTTCTTATCAGCAATTTACACCTCAGCAAATGTAATTTCCCAGACTATTTCTGACAGCAGGCTTCTGTAGGGGAGGGTGGGGTGGGCAATCTTACTAAGACCCAAAGCAGCCAGTTAGAACAGCCAGAGAGGATCCGTCCCTCCAGAGCAAGGGGTCTCCTCAGAGATCACGGGAACCTTTGCCTCCGACCAGAGCCCTGAGAACCGGGATCTAGGTCTTTCCAGGCACCTTGGTGGGGGAGCGGCAGTCTCTGGGTTTCTGCTAGACTCTGCCTGCAGTACCCCGCCCCCATAGGGAGGGCTCTTAAAAGGGCAACGTCAGAGGCGGAGCCTTAAGCTCAATCAGGCCCTAGGATGGGCAGGGGCTGCAAGGATGCACCCCTTTTGTGCCTATCTGGGAGGGCCAGTTGAGGAACCTCAGGCTGAGAGGCGACTGGAGTGGTGGAGGCCCCTCATCCTGGCACAGGCTCTGACATGTAACATTTCTTTGGGGCCCATCCCAGCTCTGCTTGTCAGACGTATCCTGGGAACTCAGCCAGGACTGCCGTAGGCCCTCTGTAGGAGTATGGCCTATGGACCCAGCATAAACCTGAAAAGCTTCAGGAAAGGTAAAGCAGGTAAGACTGCAGGAGTCTGTTCCCAAGAGTGGGGTGTCAGCCTATGGGGGTGCATGCTTGACTGTGGATGCTCTGCTCAGCATGTTGAGCTTAGGGTGGTCCCTAGGAAAGACTGCCTGCCAGACCCTTGAGAAGCCTCTGGAAGCCTGACTTCTAGTTGACTCTGGTGTTTAGGACAAACATTAGGTCCCAGTTTATTTGATGCATCTAGATCTGCATTTTAGGACCTGAATTCCTGGGTGTGGGAACCAAAAGCTACCAAGGGACCCAGGGCTCTGACTCACTCCAGAGGGCCTCTGGGGGTTGTTTGCTGAGGTAACCTGGGTAGCAGAGGTTGGAGATGGGGCAGTCAAGGTGCCAAGGATGAGGGCATCCGATGTGGGCTGTGGAGGCAACTCACAGGGTGGAGTCAAGGTTATCTGGGCTCATTCCCAGGTGCTCAGATTCCAGGTGGGTCAGCCCATCCTAAACAAGGCTTGCATCAGCCAGAGCCACTGCACCAAGGAGTGGAGTCTGGTTAGCTCTGGAGGAGAGTAAGCCACACACACCTTCCCAGCAGAGAGTGCTGAGCAAGGATATATTCTATTCTGTCAGCTCTGCTCCCTCGGAGCTTAGCAACAGGGTTGGAGGTCATGAGCACCTGCCAACATGTTCTTGTGTATGACGGTGTGGAAGACCTGTGCCAGCTATCTGTCTTTCTCTCTCTAGTTTCAGGAAGGAGAGACAGCCACCTACCAGCTGGGCATAGTGGAGCACACCTTTAATCCCAACACCGCGGAGGCAGGCACACTGGAGTGGGTTTAAGGCTAGCCTGGTCTACAGAGCTAGTTCTAGGATAGCCAGGGCTACATAGCAAGACCCTGTCTCAAAACAAAAAAAACAAGAGAAACAGAGCACCCGGTTCACACAGGGGAAGACTGATGTGGAGAGTGACTAACTGTCCAGGTCGCCCGGAGTCCAAGCACAGCCAGTTCCTGAAAACTAGCAATGTAGAGAGTCAGCGCAGGGGAGGCAAGGGTTGATCCAGCAAGAGCAGAGAGCGAGATGTCAGAAGAACACAGACCACAGGGTGTAGGAGCGGGGGAAGGAAGGCGGCTACAGGGACCTGGGCCAGGCCCATGACAGACACAGGACCACCTAGACAGGGCCGCCTAGCCTCCCCATCACGGTTCAAGCTGCCTTTCTTCTAACTGAATGTCAAGGTTGTGGGAATGTGAATCTCTGGTCCTGAATTACAAACGGGAACAGCCCGCTCTTTTGTCCTCCTGCCCAGGCTTTGTTTTCCAGGCTGAGGCCAATGGGCCTTGGGACCTGCCTGGGGCCCAGCCGGCACAGCAGGCAGAAGAGCCTTGTGGTCACCCTGGCAGCAGCCAGGTTTGATAGGTATGCCAAGAGCAAGGTTAACAGGAGCAGCCCCCAAGCAGAGGCTGAGCACATGGCCTCTTTCCCTGCTTGGTACTGGGCCACAGCAGCAGAGGTGAGCTGAGCTAAAGGCCTGTGGAGTCAGGTCACATGGGGCTCCCGATCTCTCTAAGAAACAAGCTCAATCACATGGAGCCAGGCCACAGAACCTCTTTCTCCCACTCTGGACAGGTATAATCACGTCCGCACCCTGCCTTCGGGACCATACACAGATAAAAGGGAGCATCTAGAGGAGGCATTTTAACCTGCGAGGGGATGAGCACTAGACTGACCTAGGGTGTCATTAGAGTCAAGGATACAGATCACAGATGAAAGGGAGCTGGTGAAGGAGAAAGCCTGAACACTCCCTTCCCAGGGTGCAGGTGCCCAGCTATTAGGACACAGGGCCAAGTTCCTGAGGACGGAGATCCTTCCTGCAGCTCTGACACACGAAGTTACTGCGATGCAGCAGTTCCCCCACTTGTGGAACACGGAAGCTATAAACACAGAAGCTGTTCATTACTGTGGCTCACTCTTTTGAACCTACGGGGTGTCAGCTACCATGACCAGCCTTCCTCCCTTTCCAAGGGGTCCTTCCTAGAGGATACAAATGCTGGTGGGCTTTTCTGTCACCCTGGTCTGTAAGCTCCACTGCCTTCAGGCAGGAGTGAATTTACAGAATCATGATTCTTGTCCTGAAAACTTGTTTTGATCCAGGCTTTCTAGAAAGCCTACACTGACTGGCTGAGGGCTCTGCACTAATAATGGAAGCCTTATTTGGGAGAGCAGCAGAGACAAGGTATAAGCCCAGGGAGCAGACTGAGGAAGTCGTGTGGCCTCCCCAGAAATGCTTTATTGCATGGTTCAACAGTCATCAGTGAGGAGACCCTTGGCCCATGCAAGGAGATGGGAACACCTGCTTGTACATGGCAGATGGTTCCCTGTTGGCTGTTCAGTCAGATGAGACAGGTGAGGAGTGGTGCTCGGCCTCCTGCTCCGAGGCAGGCCGGAGATCCTAGCAGACAGAAGATAAGTCTGGAAAACCAGGAGAAGGCCATGTTCAGGCCTCGGTGACCTCCATGCTCTGCAGCTGGCTCTCCAGGGTGACCTCCTTTGCTTTCTTTTTACTGCCCTCATGTTGCTTCTTCTGCTTCTTGGATGGCTCCTGGTCAATGGGTGCAGGCTTCACAAATGGAATCAGTTCCTGGAGTTCTGTGAGGGAAGAGCTCACTAAGTGACCTGTCATTTCTGTCAAAGCCCACAGAACTTGGTGATGACAATAATCCTTTCAATGAAGGGGTACCCTCAACTCCTTCCTTCCCCAGCCTGAACTGAGGGTCTGTGTATGATACCACACTAGGTCGGTCCCCAGCACTGCAGAAGTATGAGGAGGACTGTGTCTCATGTGCAAATGGGGTGCAGTCTTTGAAGGGCCTATTTCAAAGGTGTGAGGATGGAGGGGCTGTACCTGGAGGCATGAATTCTCTCAACTTCTCCGGCACAACGATGCCCTTCTCTGTCTGGTAGTTCTCCAGGATGGCGCAGATGGTCCGGGTGGTAGCGCACATTGTGGCGTTAAGCATATGGACAAATTCCACCTGGAAAGAGCAGATTCCACAGGGAACATTGAACTCAAACCATCTTCCTGAGGATCAGGAACTAACCACTCAACCATAACTTCCCCAGTCCAAAGAATGGCTTTAACCCATTTCCATCTTTGTAAAACTTAATTGTTTGCTTGTTTGTATTTACTCTCTGCAGGTAACCCTAGAAGATTCCTCATGTTTGCATGCATGACAAGTAGCAGGCTCCAGTGTTTTCAGAGGATTTTGTGGGAAGGGACAAGCCAGCAGTGCAGTCCTCCCAAACCCAACTCAAGAGACATCGGGGCCTGCAAACTGGGTTTATTGAATAATTTGTTTGCTTGTTCATTTATTGAGACAGGATCTCACTAGGTAGCTCTGGCTGTCCTAGAACACATTCTGTACTCCAGGCTGGCCTGGATCTCAGAGGCCTGCCTCTGTCTCCCAGAGTGCTGAATTAAAGGCGTGCACCACCACGCCAGCTCTGAAGACTGTTTAGAGATGAGCGAACAGCCTGACCTTCTTGGGCGAAAGGATGGAAGACACTGTCTCCAAATTGTTCTGTGTAGAGAAACGGAGATTATTCTTTCTCTGGAGTTAAGGGAAACAAAGCCAAAGAGAGAAAAGCTGGAATTACCATGTAGAATAGGGCTAGACTCAGGTTTCTGCCTCAAAGAACCCAGTCCTAACTCAGTAGAAGTCATTTCTAGTTTCTTTTGGGTCTAGACTGTGCTGATTTTCTCATGATGCTGGAAATTAATAGACTCTTAGGAACAAGAAATAGGAAAAGCGAACAGCCCCAGTGCGGAAGGCCCTGCTTCCTTCCCTACTTCTTTGGGGTCTAACTACCTTGTCCATCATCTTCTTGGTCTGTCCATATCGGATTCGGAGCCGGCGAGCCTGGTAATCGGTGCAATTAGAACAGGAAACCAGCTCACGGAAGGCGCCGGAGCCTGGGAACCAGGCCTCCAGGTCCAGCTTCTTACTGGCAGCGTGATTCAAAGAGCCTGCAAAGAAAAGAGAAATCCCTAGCTTCAGGAAGGAGGATGGGGCTTCAGAAGGCCGCTGCAGCAAGCCTGGAGAAGCCCTCACTTCACACTGTATCTCCAGAAGGGAAACCACACTCAGATCTCATCACCAAACACTGCCTCCCAAGGGAGAAGGCTGTGCTGTTCTACTGACTGTGGGCAATGACTTGAACTGAGCTATCTGTGATCTGGGAGATGCAGAGAGAGAGGATGATGAGGAGTCCATACCTGAGACAATGTTCACAATGTGGTAAGGGATCCCCAGAGACTGGTAGAACTCTTCTGCGGTGGCAATCATCTCTTCAAACATCTCCCATGACTTATTGTCGTGAGGCGATGAGTACACGAACTGTTCGATCTGCAGAGAGGAAGGAAGCCATGCTCAGAGGACGGCAGTGAGGGGAGAACTACAGGGCTGGAGTAGAGACGGCCCAGCAGAGAGCTAAGCCCACGCCACTGGGAACCAGGCCAGGCTGGGTCCCGGAGGAGACCAGTGCTCAAGCGGACTAGACTGCAACAAACAGGCCAATGGGTTCTGTAGAGCCACCGTCTTGTGTCAGCCATTGTGCTAAGTGGCCTAACAAACACTGAGTTTGGTGTCTGTCAGTCATTTCCTCTTCTCACAGAAGCTACCCAGCCAGTAAGTAAGTGGTGGGACTGGCACAGGAGACTTAGGGAGCTTTGTTCTAGTCTGTGCACAAAGCCACTTTATGCGCTCTCCCTGACCGATATCAGCAATGAATGGAAAAGCTGTAGCCAGCGGGGCTCTGGGACCACAGGTCAAGCCCCTCTTGTGAAGATCTGAACAGGTAAGTAGAAAGAATCTTCTCTTCCAACTCTCACCTACTCACCTTCTCAAACTGATGGACTCGAAAGATACCCCGGGTATCACGGCCGTGTGAGCCCACTTCCTGACGAAAGCAGGTGGAGAGGCCAGCATACTTGATGGGCAGGTCCTCCGGCCGCAGCCACTCGTCCCGGTGCAGAGCTGCAATGGGCTGCTCTGAGGTAGCGATCAAGTACTTCTCATCGTAAGAGTTGTCATCGGATTTCTCACTGCCCTTGCCAATCACCTGGAGAGGAAGGAACACAGGCTAGTGAGACTGATGAGGTGCACAGGAGAGACATGGTGATGGACAGACACCAAGGATGCTCCTGGCTGGGATGAATGCTAAAACAGAGACGCAATGGTTCTGTCTGGAAAGGAGCCCCTGCTAGAGACCAAAGAAATGTATGGTGCATGCCTACAATCCCAGCCCTCAGGAAGCTGAAGCAGAAAGACCTTGAGTTTGAGGCCAGCCAGGGCTACAGAGCGTTGACCAAAACACCCCACCCCCAAACAAACAGAAAAAAAAAAATCCAACAACATTTAAAAGAACAAAGAATTGCAAGTTAGAAACACTAAAAAACTTATTTAGCAACTGCAAAATATATACTGATATCAAATGGTCAGTGCTGGTAGATGTACAGTATTTATGCACTCAGCAAATGTTTAAGTCCTGCCGATGAATGAAAGCCAATTCTGAGTGCCAGCAGACTGAGCTGTACTTAGTGTCAGTTCAACTTGAACCCTCTGAGAAGGCACAAGGATTCCAGGGCTTGTAATCTTGTACCATGGAAGTTTCTAGTCTAGCAGACTGGAAGGACATGGCAAGAGAACTGGGAGAACAGCCCACCTTTCTAATTCCCTTTGTCTAAGTAGCCACTGAGAGGGCTTCTAAGCACCTAGTGATGAAATGTGCTCAATTTAAATAGGTTACAAAGGCTTCTAGGATGAATCTGCTCTACACTAATATGCTAGGTGCCAATCACACGAGGCTTCTAATACTGAAATTAAGTGACATTAGAAACCTGCTGGGCTGGTGAGCCGGCTCAGCAGGGAAAGGCACCCACCATCATGCCTGCTAACCTAAGTTCAACCTTCAGGGTCTGCATGGTAGAAGAAATTGTCTTCTGTCCTCCCCAACCCCAAATAATGTAATGTAAAAACTGTAACAGGAAAAAATCTACCTAAGCATAAAGGAAACTCAAAACTCTGGAAACAGCTAGGTGTGCTAGGTGTCCCTGAGGCTAGCCAGGACAACATAAGAAAAAAACAAACAGCAAACTTGCAAGCTGGACACAGTGGCAGGGTCTTGTAACTAACTCTAGTATATTCATTCTCTCCCTCTCCCTCATTTTATTGAGACAGGATTTCTCCATGTAATAATCCTGGCTATCTTGGAACTCACTTTGTAGACCAGGCTAGCCACACTCTCAGAGATATTCCTGCCTTTATCTCCTAAATGCTTGGATTAAAGATGTGCCCGCCATAAACCTGGCTACTCAGGAAGCTTAGGCAAGACAATTTAAAATTCAAGGCATGCCTGGGTTACAAAGTGCATTCAAAGCTATCCTTGGCAACTCACTGAAACTGTCTCAAAATAAGAAATGGTGGGCTATATAACTCAGTGTTAGGCACTTGCCTAGCCTTTGTGAAGCCCAGGGTTCAATCCCCTGCCTGACAGTACCACATAGCAGACAGACAGACAACAACAAAACCCTAGGACAAATAACCTTTGTGGTCAGAAATGGAAAGACCATTTGAGAACACAGTGAGCAGGTGGCTGGCCTTCTGTAAGCCAAGGACAGAAGCATTAGAAGAAAGAAATCAACACCTTCATCTTGGACACTGGTCTTTAGAACTGCAAGAAAATACATTTCTGTTGTACATGGTAGCACAAACCTGTAATTCTACTAGTGCACAGAGTGAGGTAGGAGGTTCAGGAATTCAAGGCCAGTCTGGGCTACTCACAGTTTATGGTCAGCCTATGCATTCAGAGAGACTTTGCCAAAAAAAAATAATTAATTGATTGTTTGGCAAGCCTGCTTCCTTGGTTGTAGTGGTGCACTGAAGTGCTCTGCCATGCGAGGGCTGTGCTGGAAAACTGTGCCATGTCATCATGGAGCCTTGCAACTTCAAGTCAGTCTACCAAGTCACTTACCTTATAAAGTTCTTCATCAAACTGACTGAGCTGTGCCACCTCCTGCATGACCTCTTTCCTCATGAAGAAAGGGGTGTAAATGGGAGTGTAGCCTCGACTTCCCAGAGTTCGGAGTGCAAACTGGATAAGCGCCTGCTCCAGGAACACCAGGACCCCCTAAGGAGCAGACACAGCACCTGGGGTTAGGTCTTGTCACCAGCCCACTCATCTACCACGCACTACCAGAGCTCAGGCACAACAGGACAAAATCCAGGACTGCACAGGCTAGGAAATTAAGACCACAGACTGCAACAGCAGCCAAGACATACTTGTTTTAATGTGGTATTTTTATCTAGATGGTCCATTAAAAACTGATGTTTGGAAACATTTATAATATTAATTGAACTCAACCTAAGGGACCAACTTTCACATCAGTTTTTACAGCTCAGTACCAGGTATTAGGATAATCATCTCGCTCACTTTGCTAACAGGGCTTTCTCTCACTGCCAAGACGGCATCTTGGTAGGATGGTGAGGATTGATGCTGCACTGAGCGGTTTAATGGGGTTTGTTCTTTTCCTAAGCTCCATGCACTCCCTATTTTGCCTCTTTATTGCTATGGTAACTGCTATGTACTGGTATTTGGAATTAGCATGATGAGCACCTCTCCAGCTCAATTCCACTCATACACACAGATAACCACAAAATATTCAGGAGATTCTTAACACCAAAGGTCAACAGTACATCACTCTGCCTAGGCACTTCTCTTTAAGAGTCAAGTGGTGGGTCCACACTAGGAATCTTAGCACCTGGCAGGCTGCGGGGACCCTGTGAATGTGGAGCCAGCTTGGCCTATTCAGTGAGACCTTGTTTCCAAATCCTCCCACCTCTACAGACCAAAGGAAAGGGGTTATTTGGGCAGAACGCAGCATCCCATCCATGGGTGTTTTTGTGTGTTAATTCTTTTTTTTTTTTTTTTTTTTTTTTTTAAAAAAAACAACTTTATTTATTATTTATTTGCCTTGGTGTTTGCCTGGAACTGGAACTACAGACAGTTGTTAGCTGCCACGTGGGTGCTGGGAATCGAACCCGGGTCCTCTGGAAGAGCAGATGGTGCTCTTAACCGCTGAACCATCTCTCCAACCCTTGTGTGTTAATTCTTAAAACAGCAGACTCATTTGTAAATGCTTAAGTGCACAACACTTACAAAATGATTTTACCACTTCCTTTTGGGAGGATTCTCTGCATCCTTATGCCCTCTGCCCCGTTAATCTGTGCCAACGGCCTCCACCTACAGTGCTCAAAGCATGCTGGGTCTGCTCATCATACTGGGTTTTGATTCTTTGTTACTTGTTTGACTGTCCAATTACACTGAGCTCCTCAAAGGCAGAGACTGTTCTGATTCAGTCAGCAAAACATACTCATTATGAAAGATCACTGAGTGGCTTTTGTCCTATGGAATCTGGGTAAGCGCTCTCTTGCCTCAGAAAGAGAATTGCATTTAATTGCTACACATTCACAGGCAGGCATCGAGCACAAGTGGAGGATTTGTGGGCCTCTTCAAGTATGATTACCATTTTCGGCCATTTTTTTTTTTGGTCCCTTCTTTATTTCCTAAGGGTTCTCAATTCTTACCTTCAGGAAGTACCCTCGGCTACCGGCCACCACAGCCCCCTTTTCGCCCTCAAAGCCATCTACCATCACCACCAGGTCCACATGGGAATACTTCTTTCTGACTGTACAGTCACCCCAGATGCGCTCCACTTTATTGTCTGCATCCTGAGGAGAGGAAAAAAGAGATACAGAGTGAGGGGCAGCAGAGCCTGCCTCTGAGTGCATCAGCTTCTGGTCTCACACACCAGGAACGAAGGCAAATAAATGAGTCACAAAAGCAGGCCTAGTCAGCAAACTGGGACTCCTGATTCGCTCTGCGACCCAGAGTCTAGTCTCCCTTTACCCCTTTAAATGACTCCTCAAAATCCTGCACATGAACAGCCTCTGACAATTGGCATCACCTGGGGTACAGAGGAGAATGCAGGACTTTTTTTCTTTGCAGCCTCTCCCTGGTCTCTGAACCACACGAGGGTGGGCTCCGGGCCCTGACCTCGGTCTGCTCTGGCTCCAAGGCCTCCACATACCCCAGCCAGCAGTGAGTTTAGTGTTCACAAGGGAATGAATGAGGAGGCACAGATGGGCCCTGCCACTGCTAGGGTGTCTGGGAACAAAGCCTGGGCTCTGAGCAGCTTTGTGTCGGGGAAGCTCCCGCTCGGCAGGAAACTTTTATCATGCAGATTTCCCTTCAACCTGCAGCTTCCCAGCGGGGTGGGGGTGAGGGGGTTACGTTGATTTAGCTGGTTCCTCCCACAGGACTTACCGCTACCAGGGGCAACACGCTGCAGAGGACAGCAGCCCCATTTAGAAGAGATTTCTGTGCCAGGAGTCTCCCCCTACCTGCTGTCTCTACCACTTCCCAATCAGGCAGGGATCTGACTCCTGCAATGCTCAATTGGTGGGCAGAGGGAACACACAAAAGCCAGCTTTCTCTGACAGAGCGCCAGTGTTGAGCGGCTCTCCTTCCACTTCACCAGGCAGTAAGGGAGCGGAGCCCCCCCTGCATGGCCCAGCCCCACCTACCTCATCGTTACTGATGGGTACAGAGGGATGCAGAAGATTCCCAATCTCTCGGAGGTTTTCAAACCGCTCTGCCTCCAGCTTCAGCCGCTCCCCATCGCACTTCTGAATAGCTTCATCAATGAGGAGTCTGACTTTTTTAATCTGAGAGACTTTCAGGGCCTACAGAAGAACAAAAGCCAGACTCATGTACAGAGTACTAAGCAATGGCAGGGCAACAATAACACATCAGCGTCCTAATGGGTGTTCCCTAGTGACAGCTCTTGTCTTCGATTGGAGGGACAGTATATGAAGGGTCTAGAACACGATAGGCAAGCACTCTATCTACAGTAGAGTTTGTTTGTTTGTTTGTTTTGAGAAAGTGCTGGGATTAAAGGCATGTGCCACTGGAGCCAGCCAGTCATCCTTGCCCATGGTAACACTCTAAAAATGGACAAGGGAGCTGGGAGGTGGTAGCACATGCCTTTAATCCCAGCACTTGAGAGGCAGAGGCAGGTGGATCTGAGTTTGAGGCCATCTTGGTGTATAGGTGTTCCAGACCAGCCAGGGCTATACAGAAAAACCCTTTCTCAAAAAAACAAAAAGCAAAACACACAAACAAAAGGATAAGGAATGGTACCCAGCACCTGCTGATCCAGGCCAACCTGTAACACAGCATTCAGTGGGTGGAGGAATCAGGATTAAGCCTAAATTACATTTTGAGTTTGAAGTCAGCCCAGGCTCTATGAGACCCCATCCCAAAATAACAGTAAGTATGTACGAAAATGAATGCATTTAAAAACAGATTGATTCCACAGTCTTGCCTTCAAATGCTTGAGCATTTTCCTTCCCTTTGGGGCCAGAGATGTGCAGACTGGCCTTCCTTGTGCTTCACATACATCCCAGGAGTGTAATCCTGCGGCCCTAAGAGAATTTTCCCTTAATTTGCACTTCTAATTTTCCAAACTGAACCAGTTTTGCACTCTATTATGCATTTCCATTCAAATTTCTCCAGGAAGATAGTAACTTTATCAGGAACAGGAGACTTGGCTTAAGTCTGTCTTGTATCCCTTATTGCAGATGGTTCAAACTGTGCTGGTTTCTCAGGGGAGCTCTTACCAGACCGAGATGGCTAGAATGAGCCCCATTCAGCCCTGTAAACACAGCAACTTTGCCTCTCTGTTTATACTCTAAGTGTTAAGGGTTTCAAAGGGCAGTTTGGTGACAAAACCAGAGAATTACCATCCCAAACCTGCTGCTTAACTGCAGTAAACTGCAGAATTCCTTGCCTTTGTGAAGAAAGTGGAAAATGGAATTAACATGCAGTTAGTTCAGGGCCTCCCCCCCCCACTTCCCCCACCTATCTCTGCGACTATGAGTCTCAGATGCAGAGGATAACAGAGCAGGAAGGAACACAGTCCAGCACAGGAACCCAAGGCTCTGCACTGCTGCTGGGACAATGCCAGCTCTTCCTGCCCAGAAAGGAGACTAAGACAGGAATGGAGCCATCTTAGAAGAGGGCAGAAACCTACAGCGAGCCTATCTGCAGTGAGGTCATCGAAATTCAGCACATCCTCTGGAACAGACTCATCCTCTCCTACTGGCTCCTTTTTCTGTAGAGAGAAAGAAAGAGCAACTTAATTCAAAAATAAAAATTAATGACATTATCTTATGAAATGCACACCAAATCAACACTAATATATAAACTAATACAAGTACTCGTTACTTGTCAGTCTGTGGGTCATCAAAGTAGGAGTATAACACATGAATATTAAAGTAATAATGACACTGCCATCTCTGACCTGTACATGATTAATCATCAAGTCCCAAGGAATAAAACTTACTGATATGCATTTTCACAGCTCAAAGTATAACAAAATACTGTCTAAGCATGCAAGCTATCAGGAAGTATAATGTGCCAGAATGTCCAAGTCTGACTCTGTGCTGCACTGGTCACTGGTTCTGGTTCATGCACACGTATGATATGACACCCATACAGGTGGCATCACTTAGACACATAATAAATAAAAAGGATCAAGCAGCTCTACCCACGCTCTGCTCTCAAGCCCCATACTTCTCTTACCTTCATTTTCTCACCAATAGTCTTGCTACATAAATTCTTCAGCTTGTTCAAGTTGTCTGCTCGAAATCTGCCTAAAATCAAAGAAACCAAAAATCTGTCAGAGAGGCTGGGCATTAAGATGCTTCTTGAGCACCAGGCCCCTCCCACAAACGTTCTCTGCTACATAGTAAAGGCTTGGTCTTCAGTTTGGTAGAACTGGAAGGTGGTACACCCTCTAGGAGAAGGAATCAAGGTAAGTCACAAACCTAGCATCATGCACCAGGGACAAGGGCAGGGGTTGCACACATACATCCTGCCTTCTTGCCTCTGTCTTTACTTCCTGGCTGCTACTAGGTGACAGAGTGTTCCTATATAGTCCTTACTGACTGGGAACTCACTCTGTAGACCTGGCAGGCCTTGAACTCAGAGCTGCCTGCCTCTGCCTCCTGAATGCTGGGATTAAAGGAGTGCGCCATGCACCCTGCTCTCCTATCTCTAAATCATCTTAGTAACGGTTAGTAACAAAAAGCTGACTGACCCAGTGCTGATCTATGCTTTTGACCTTTAAAATTAGTTGACAAAGACTGACTAAAGTAGGGTATCCCCAGGATTTGGTGACAAGAACAGGGTAATCTGGGATATAGAATCTAGAGCTGGAGAGATGGCTGGAGATAAAGAACACGTGAACTTCCCTTAGAAGACCCAAGTTCAGTTATTCCCCAGCACCCACACCACAGAACTCACAACTGCCTGTAATCCCAGATCCAGGGGGATCTAATGCCTCTGGCCTCTGTAGGCAACTACACTTGTATGCACATAGCATCCCACAGAGCACGTATACACATAACACAAAATTAAAAATAATACGTACGAATAAATCTTGTTAGAAAAAAGGCATCATAATCTATACATCATCACAGAGCAATACAAACCAAGCCATCTGGGAGTATTTCCAATTCTGCTGTTACAATCTAGTCATATGCAAATAAGCTTGCTTCTTCTGTCCCAATCTTATAATAATGGCCAGGCGTGGTGATGAAAACTGACTAACACAATGTCCAGCTCTAGTTACAGTCAAAATGGGAACAGGTCTGGGAGTGGTAGTGCCTTGAATCATGGGAGGCTGTGGCTGAAGTTCAAGGCCAGCCTTGATATTACTCAGAGAACACCAACTCTTAAAATTACTGTGGAAAACTGTTTGACAGTATTTACTAAGTACATGCCATCACTGACCCAATTTCCACTCCTGATACACACTCAACAGAAATGAATGCTAATGTCTACCAGAGTGAACAGAGAGAGCCAGATGGTTCTGCTATCAGTGTTTGCTGTGCAAACAAGACAAGAACTGGGCTCCCTGAGGCCTGGGGCAACCTGTACAGCCCAACTCTTGAGCTCCAGTTCCACTGAGTGACCTTGTCTCAAAAATAAGCAGAGAAAACCTGGTGTGGTGGTACACACCTTTAACCCCAGCCCTTGGGGAGGCAGAGGCAGGAGATGTCCAAATTCAAGGCCAGCCTGGTCTCCAGCTGAGTTGCAGGACAGCCAGGACTAGAGATAACCTGTCTCAAAAACACCCAAAACACAAACCCAAAACTAAGTGGTAAGTGACTGAGACACCCATTGACCTTCACATGCTTGTGAACACAAGTGCACCACACACACCATGCATACATATATATATATATATATATATATATATATATATATATATACCTTCACCTGCACACACCACATACACAGTGCATACACACATATATACCTTCAATCCCAGCACTCTGGAGGCAGCAGCAGGAAGCTAGATCTCTGTGAGTTTGAAGCCAGTTTGGTAACATACATAACTTGTTCTAGGCCAGTCAAGGCTACATATTGAAACCGTTTGTCTCAAGGAGAGGGAACAAGGAGAAGAATATAGAGAACACTCAGTAAGTGAGGCATTCTCAGTCACCGAATCGGAGTGGGCAGCGAGGGGAGGTGGAGACAACACAGACATGGAGTAAAGTCACAGGCAGAGTGGAGGTTGTCTGCTGTTGAAGGCTTGGTGGATTATGCTTTAAGGCTACATGGTTCACAGTGTAGTCCTTAGCTACATGTGACCACTGAGCATTCAAAAGGTAGTAAGCCCTAAATGAGACTGTGGAAAACACATTTGATTTTGAAAACTTGATCTGACACCCTGACACAGTTATACAAGTGGGCAAAACACCAATTCACATAAAAAATAAAAATAAATATTTAAAATAAATAAGTTTTAAAAAGTAAACTATTTCAGCAATTTTGAATACAGATTAATGTGGATCTTAATATGGATAAATATACACAAAATATAAATGTTCATATTTAATAGGCGAGAAACCAGGATGGTTAGAAAAATCTAAGTGTAATTGCTCTGTACCTGGGATATAGGAGGGGTAAAGTAGCCCTTCACACCTTCCATTTTACTTCTGATTATATCCTAGAGCCCTGGGGTGAAGAAAACTATCACTTTTATTCTTGCTTCTTGGGATAGTTGACTGCCTCGTAATGATAGAGAATGACAACCAGAAAAAGTGGCATGTCCAGCATACTGGCCAAGAGCATGTTTCTGACTGTCCAGACAAGCTCTAGGCAGGACCTGGGCCCACTGCAGACCCTCTGGCCTCTTTAGCTCCAGTCCCTTTATGTTTTGTGGAGTCAGTGTTGCATCCATGACTCACATTCTAGCCCTTCGGTGTATCTGTGAAGCAAAAGTGTAAGACTTACGCATGCAAACCCAAGGGTGAGCTCTACACTGCAGAAATCTGCCTGGCAGTGGAACTAGAATAAAAAAGAAAAGCTGACTCAAAGCTCTTCTAATTGTGGGGAAAACCAAGGTCAAGGCCAGGGCCTGCCTTCAATTGGTAATAAAATGAAATCTCATTCCCCAATGGGGATGGACAGTACATTCTAGAAGACAGAAGAATTCCTCTAGATATACTGAAATCAAGCAGTCAGTTGAGACAAATGCCCCCAAATGTGGCCTTGTTTCACTACTGGGAATTAAGAAGAAACTGCTATTCAACATGAGGAGTTAGAGCTGTGATCTTTCCAGACTGTGTTCTCCATGGAGCCCTATAGGCACTTCAAGTCTCCTCAACAACAAATGGGAACATCTGTAACAGAGCTTGCAAGAAGCTCACCACCTCTATTGGAAGCATGGTCTGATCTCTTTACTGATAGTGTTCACACGTTCTTGTTGCCACCAATGATGGAGGAAACTCCATCCTTTAATCTGAAGTTCAAGATGTGAAAGAGCCTTAACACGGCATCTGTCAGTGTCCAACATGACCAGCCAGGGACTCCTGTGATCCTGGCTACTTGGAAAGAAAGACATTAGATCACAAGTTTAAGGCTTGCCTGTGATACAGAGTGAGTTCAAGGCTACTTGGGTTTCTTAGGGAGACCTTGTTAAAAAATAAAAGGTGTCTACAGGGCTGGAGAGATGGCTCAGCATTTAAGAGTGCTCATTGCTCTTGTATGACCCAGGTGTGGGGTCCAGCACCCATAAGAGAGTCACAATCATCTGTAACTCCATTGCTAAGGAGACCTGACATTGCACCAAGCTCTTGCATGTATGTGGTATGCACGCACAGTCACATACACATAAGATAAATATAAATACTTTTAAAGTATTTGCAGCCAATTAAGCCAACTAGATTTCTTTCACAGGGACCTGATGTGCAATGGCTACAAACAGCATCCTCCTTGGGAGTGTATGCAGTCTGCTGCTTGTTGCATTGCCCTAGGAGAGACAGTTATCTTGTGAATAGTCATTTCTCTGATCTCATGATGTTCTCAGTCTAGATTACAGGTAGGTATGCAGAGTGCACTGTTAAGCCTCAGGGGGTGGTGGCTAGGGTTCGCACTGGCCAGGTCATAGTGTACATCTGCACCATCTTGCCGGATAAGTACACATGAAAACCCCACATGGGGTCAAGTTCCAGTTCCCTGATTACCATCAGATCCACATCTCAAAGAAGTGATGCTTCACCAAGTCTAATGCAGATGAATCTGGAGAAGGGTTCATCCCCAGTGACTGACAGCCTCCTCTGCACTGCCCTACTCCACTAATAACGTTCACCAGTGACTCTCACATCCAACCAAAAAACAAACAGCAAAGGAGGACTGATTTATCTCAACTTACAAAAATCTGCTTTTTGCCTTTTGTTTCTACTTTCTTCAATCCGGCTCCACAAAGCCAACCTTCTGCTCAGCTCATGGAAACACTTAATTACGTTCGAGAATAAGGTGCTGCTGGTTCTAGAATTGACAACTGGGTTGTACTTCTTTAATCCCAGCTCTTCAGACCCAGAAGAAGGTGGAGCTTGTGAGTGGGAGGCCAGCCAGGGCTGCATCCTGAGACTAGGGACTGTCTCAAATAACATAAAAAAATAAATAAATAAAGGGGCATAGCTGTGTATGAACTGATCCCCAGATGCTTGGGAGACTAAGAAGATTGACAGCTTGAGAATGGACTGGGTAACACAGCAAGAACTCAGCTCCTAACAAAACAAAGTTACTATATTTGAAGGAGGGCTGGGCACAGCTCAGTGGTAGAGCACTTACACAGCGTGTAGTAAACCACAGATTCAAAACCCACTAATCACCGACCCAGCGAGCACACACCTTTAAACGTTCAATCCCAGAATAAGGGAGATAAGAACAGGATCAGTTTAAGGTCAGTGTCAACTAGAGGGACGACACGAGACACTGTCCGGAAAAGTAAAATCTTTTCCCCCTTTTTATGCATTTCTTTAAAAAAATATCTTCAGCTTTGTAAAGAAGGCTAGGGGGAAAATATTAATGATTTTTTTCCGGCCACCTTACCCCTCTCCTGCTCCCCTCAGGACCCACCAACCTGTGTCTCTCTCAACTTCAGGCCCTCTTTTTTCTAAGAGTCCCAGTCCCTGACCACCTTTAAAGCTGAGACAGGAGGATTGCTTGAGCCCGTGACAGGAGCCTAGTCTGGACAAAACTGCCAGACCGCACCTCAAAAACAAATGTTCACTTTGTAAGTTGTCTTTTATTATCCGTCTATCCTAAGGAGCTACCAATTATCTCTTCAGATAAGGGTCAAAATTCCCCAAATGTTTATATTATTTATGAGACTACCTAACATGTTTGAGGTTATACCAGCTGGTGCTAGATGCCTAACATGGCTACAGAATTCTTGATATTCCTGGTTATAATCCAAGACAAGATGCTAAAAACATGTGAGTGTTTTGTTTTTCAGAAAGGGCATGCTGGCCTTGAAACTCAGACCCTCTTGCTTCAGGCTACCTTCCTTGTGCTAGGATTATAGGTGATTGACACCAACTCCAGCTCAGAATATTCTCTTTTTCTTTCTTCTTTCCAAGGCAGGATCTCATTATTTAGCCCTAGCTGGCCTGGAACTCACTATGCAGACAAAGCTAGTCTCAAACTCAGAGGTCCACCTGCTTCTGCCTCCTCCCCAACCCTAACCCTAACCCCCAGTGCTGGGATTAAAGGCAAGCACCCTCATCCTTGGCTTAGAACAGTTTTATCCTAAACAAACAAAAATAGAGACAATGGAGAGCAATTCAAAACTTTAAATTGGAACACAGCCTCTTACAAACTATAATACCTAATTAGAAAACATACTGAATAAGCACACAGCTGTAGGCTAGGCAAATACTTTTTGATACCTGACAACATTTTCAACAGTAAAGTCAATGTCCCCAAAAGATAAAACTGTAACAACACTCATTGGGGCATGGTGACACACCTTTGATCCAAGCACCCAGGAGGCAGAGGCAGATGGATCTCTGAGTTTAAGGCCAGCCTGGTTTACAAAGAAAGTTCCAGGACAGCCAGGGCTACACAGAGAAACTTGTCTCTAAAACCATAAAAACCAAACCAAACCAAACATGACATTCTTGGATTGTAACTGCCTTTGCAGTGATGGTCTGTTACAAACCAGGCTCTCAGCTGATTGCAGACCTATTGCATCAGACAAAATGAGTCACATGCCACTGACAACATCCGGTCTGCTAGGTGATCATTCCAGAGGCACACTTGGATGCAGAGGACTCCAGAGCTTTATTTAATTTTATGAATGATGCTGGGTTACTTCTACTCTGCCAACGTCTTTTCCAGAAAGCTACCGCAAATCACAACCACCCTCAGTAATTGCAAGCCTTTTCTGGCCTTACAGCACCCGACCCTCCTATCTGATCTAGCACGGAAAAGCCTGAGTCTTAAAAGTATGCCCACATCATTAGAGGAATGGCCATCCCCAAAGCTTCGGATCACAGATTTTAGCCAAGAGCAGCCTCCAAAGTCTCTGAATGGTTAGAATGGGGTAGAGTAAAACTATGGTGCCGCAAATGTCACTCAATCTGAGATATAAGCCTTTGATCTCATCAAAACCACAATGGCTTTGCTGAGGACGAGAAAAGCACTGAGAAAAATGTTAGGAAAAGAAATTTCCACCCGCCCTCAACTAAAACTCCAATTCTGACTTGCTTCTAGCTACCGAAGGACCTGACAGCTCTCCCTGCGCGTGCGCGCTGGGGCACAGGAGGCAGTCAGCACAGAGCACGCGCGGGAGGGATCGCGGGCCGCCAGAGATGCCGGGAGGATGGTGGGACAAGCCGGGTTCCCACCCTGTTCTACGGACAGGCGGCGGCGTTGGAGCCAGCCGGTCCAGAGAGCATCTGACAAAAGGTCTAAGTTATGGCCTCAGAAGCAATGACTGAGTTTAGGATCCAAGAAATATTGCGAGCATCCAGAGACTTACATCGTCGCCACTCACTGTCCGCCTTCACCAGCTGGTCCACCAACCCCGGGTCCTTGAAGCGCTTCTCCTGCGTCTCTCGAATGAGGGCAGGGTCCCCTCCTTTATCCACCCGAAACAAATCCAGGTCCAGCACCATTCTTCTGCTTCACGAGTTAACACTAAATGAAGTGAGAATTGTACCGCAGCAAGCAGCGGGCGAACGACGCGCTGCGCCTGCGCCGTGACCTGCTCTCGCTGCGCAGGCGCAGGACGGCAGGCGAAAGCTCTTTCCCGGGCGGAAGCCGCAGTGCTACACCGAGTCCCGAAGGAGCAGTTTTAAAAAGAAAGGGCGTGGCCTTCTGCATACTTGAGCCGGCTGGTCGCCCAATGAAATTGTAATGCCTCAGTTTCCTCCAGTTGAAGGAAGGCAGTTTTCTTCTTGATACCAGAGGACAGCTTAATATTTTGTTCACCCACTTACCTAATCCCAAGATTCTTGAGATCTGGGCGTTTTGTTTTGGTACAAGGTCTCACCTATGTAAATCAGAATATCTTCCAACAGTGTATTGGGATTGAAGGTGTGGGACACTTCATCTGTGTTCATTTTTATCTTTATACTAGCCCCACTCTCCAACAAGCCTTTGCCAAGCCCGCTGATCTATAGAACGAGGCTAGAGATGGTGATGGATTTAAGAGAGACCCTGAAGAAAACTGAGGAGGCTGGATAATTTGGGTTTGTACCTTCCTGATCTCCTGCAGTTTTGACTACAGTTTTAAGTTTAAAACCAGGAGAAGAGCTGTGTGTCTGGAGATGAATCAGTATGACAAGTACACCTCTCTTAAGTGCCGTCCCATCCAATTGACCTTTGTAAGAAACTGTGGTGTATATTTAGGACTGAAACTGGCTGGGTACTATTCTGTTTACTTAATTTGAGCATTGCCAAGCTGTTCTATAGTCACATTCTTATTACTCTCTTGTTTTGTTGAGATGGGATCTCTCTATTGTAGACCAGTCTGGCCTCAAAGAGATCAACAACAGCCTGTAGCTGGGAAGTGTTGGGATCACACCATCAAGCCCAGCCTACATACTCAAGTGAGAAGACCTCATTTAAGACTACCTCCCTTGGTTAGGTGTGGTGGTGCACATCCATGATTCTACCCCTTGAGTGGTAGAACAGCAAGATCATAAGTTCAGGGCCAGCATGTGTGGTGATATGTCATATATTTAATAAAACCAGTCTAGAATATCAGAGAATAGATTCACTCACAGTCAATCCAAGAGGGCCAGAGAGTGGTAACTCACATCTTTAATTCCAGCACAAGGTAAGACCAGAAGTGGTGACCTATGCCTTTAATCCCAGCAGATCTGAGTTTGAAACCACCTTGGTTTACAGAGGGAGTCCCAGGCTCCCCGACAGGCAGAGATGGTACATGCCGTTAGTCCCAGCACTTGAAAGGCAGAGACAGGAAGATCTCTGTGAGTTTGAGGCCAGCCTGGTCTTCAAAGTAAGTTTCAGGACAGTCAGAACTGTTACACAGAAAACTTTGTCTCAAACAAACAAATAAAGATTAGAAGAGGTGGCACTGTACTCTGATATTTCAGGCTGATTTTATTAAATATATAACATATCACCATAAGCATGTGTCAAAAAAAAATCCAGTCAGGCTTGGTAATATATACCTTTTATAACATAAGAGGTAAAGGCAGGCAGATTTCTATAAAGTCAAGGCCAACCTGGTCTACACACTGAGTTCCAAGCCAGCCAAACCTATATGGTAAAAACCTATCTCAAAAACAAAACATATGTGCAACCAAACCCCAAACTTATCACTTTTATATGGTACCAAACACTGACATAGTCAACAGCTACTAGAAATATCAAAACCATCCCCTCCCCCAAAAGAAACCTACTCTAGCCTACTTGTGCTCTTTATAGTCTTAAAAAGGACATTTCCCTGAATATCTAGCAGCCAGAATGCTAAAAAATGAAAATCAAATGAGAAAAATTATAATAAGAATGTTAAGTATAGCTACAGTCTTTGCAGAAATTCTCTTGTGGAGACTTTCTTTAAAATGTTGAGGTTGGGCTGGAGAGATGGCTCAGCCGTTAAAAGGCTAGGCTCACAAGCAACAATATAAAATGTTGAGGTCACTGAAACCCTGTGTAAAGCAGTGACGCAGTGACGGGCTTTTGTGAGGTGGAGTGGCCAATCCTTTATGAAAGCTGTCAGTGCGATTCCAGAAATTCTTTGAAATATTGGCATCTCAAAAGAAAGAAAGGAAGGAAGGAAGGACCTTTTAAAAATTTCTCTAAGCACTTTATGTGGGCTTGTGAGGTTTTTAATTAAAAATAAACTACTTGAACAGGGCCTCACTCAGCAGCCCACACTGACCCGGAACATGCTGCCCTTGAGTTCATAGCACTCTTCACTCTCAGCCTTCTGAATGCTGAGCTGACAGTCATGAGTCACCACACTCCACTAGCTGGATTTTTGGTTGTTGTTCTTGTTTTCATTTAGGTTTTAATTGTCGTTTTAAGCCAATCTCACTCTGTAACCCAGGTTGGCCTCCAACTCATGTCAATCCTCCTGCCTCGGCCTCCCAAGTAATGGGATTCACAGGTGTGAGTCTATAACTAGCTTTTGTTTTCTTGCTGTCCTGTTGGGGTCTCATTTACAGCCGAGGGTGGCCTGAACTCATCAGGACCCTCCTGCTCCCCGCTGAGATGGAAGAGTATGGAATGTGAAGGGACTCTGGCCAACTCTAGCGTGCCTAATGGCTACGGCAGGCCTCGCCCACCCCCTTTCCCTCTGCCTTGCTAGAAACTGTTAGGTTACATTTCTAACCATGTCCCTTCTTTGGCCTCTTCCTCCTCATGAGGCTGACTACCCAGGTCTCCTATCAAAGTATTGAAGTCCAGCAATCAGCCCCCTCCCCTTAGCCTACCTAATTAACATGGCCAATTAAAATTAAGTGCCTCATCCTAACACTGGGGTTTTCATTGTACCTTCACAAACTGTCATTTTCCTCTATGTCTCATCTGTCTCCTCCGTATCCAGAGGCAGTCCTTCATCCCTCCGGAGCAAATAACCCCGCCCTCTTTCCTTTGTTCCTGTCCCCTCTCCCTCATCCCCGATCTCCTGTGTCTCTTTTCCCTGACCTCTGTCTCTCTGGGACAAATAAATCTCCTTTGTGCTGAGTACTAGTCTTGGGGTTCCTGAGCCGATACTTTTCCTTTCAGAGTTAACTGTAGCAATAAGAAGAAATTATGTTTCAAAATTGTTTCTGTTTTGAGAAAGTGTTTCATTCTTTAGATCAGGCTGGCTTCGAACTGATTGCAATCCTGCTGCCTCAGCCTCTCAAGTATTGGAATTACAGATTACAGTTGAATCCTCCTGCGTCTGTCTCCCTAGGAATTTTAGGTGTGAGTGACTACACCTAGTTTTATGATACTAGAAATCAGACCTAGGATTTTCAGTATGCTAGCCAAGCTCTCTTAGCAACTGAGCTGCATCCCTAGCCCTTAAATGACTTCTTAAAGGGTTAGTGGTGGTGGCTCATGCCTTTAACCTCAGCATGCAGAAGGCAGAGGCAGACAGATCTGAGTTTGAGGCCCTTGAACTGAGAGTGAGTTCCAGAACCCCAGGGCAGCCAGGGCTACACAGAGAAACTTTGTCTTGATATAAAAAATTAAATAAAAATAAAGTAGAAAATTATCTTCTTCCCTGGATGCTCTTCTTTTTCAGTGACTGGAGAATCCTTAAAATTATCTGCATAATTCTGCACCATGGCCCCATTTCAAGCTTGAATCCATTTGTAGTTTTTGTCTTGGGGTCTTACTGGTTATGTTCAGTTTAAGAAAACAAAACAGCAGCACTATTGTGTGGTTGTGATAGAGCTTTGACTGTTGCATGTTCATGGGGGAGGTGGGAGAGTTGTTTTCAAAGTTGGGGACTTTGAAGGTTTATGTGAGTCATCCGTCCCATCCATCCAGAGTGAAGGGAGGAGCAGCTTAGGCGAGGGAGGAGGGAGAGCAGGTGCCAAGGAGGGTGGGCTGCTCCTGGAAGAGAAAAGGAAGGTGCTTGGGGACCCTGTGGGCCAGGACCACAGTTACTGGAATCCCTTCCTCTGTTAAGATAGGGACAGAGCCTGCCCCAGGCTTTTCTTCAAACAGGGCAACTTCATCAAGGTATTTCATCTGGGTTTAACAGATAACAGTTCTCCTTTGAACTTGAGTTTTTGTTTTTATCCCACAGGCAGGAGTGATATTTCTCTGCCACTAATCCCCAGCTACCGCCAAGAGTCAGACAGAAAGGAAGACTTTCTAAGGAGACACTGTGTCTCTCAGTCTTACTATTAAAACAAAGAACCCAAAAGAAATAGAAATTTGCCCAGGAACCCCACACTGTGAGAAAGAAGGGGGAAATCTTCTGGAAAGAGGTTTTATACACTTCTAACACCTGACAGAGTACTCGAAGGCTGAAACTGAAGCCCACATTGTGGGCAGGACCACACCTCTCCTGGGATTGCTCGGATGTGTGTTATCTTTGGCTCTCTGTTTAAATTTAGGTTTCACATCAGGACCCTGAAGACAGACCCACTTTTTTTTTGTTTCGTTTTGAGACAGGGTCTTACTCTGTCTTGTCATAGAATGCATACCAGGCCATGGTGATATGTTATATATTTAATAAAGCTAGTCTGGAATATCAGAGAAGAGATCCACCCACAGTCACTCCAGGAGGATCAGAGAGTGGTAATGCACATCTTTAATCCCAGCACAGAGAAAGACTGGGAATGGTGACCCTTGCCTTTAAGCCCGTAACTCCAGAGACAGAGATCTTTCTGTGTTTCTGTGAGTTCAAAGCTGACTACCAAGTAGTAGTAGCTCATGCCTTTAATCTTAACCTGGATGTGAAACTACTGGGCTATGAAGAGAGAGGCTGAGGAAGCGGGAAGATAGCTGGGTGAGATTTGACTGTGGTCTGTTTCCTCTCTCTGATAGTCCTGCTTTTCCCCATACTTGGCTCTGAGTTTTATTTAATACAACCAGAATTCATCCAACACCAGACTAGCCTCGATCTCACAGAGCTCTGTCTGCCTCTGCTTCCAGAATGCTGGACTAAAGGCATGCACCACTATACCCTCTGCTTTTCTCTTTTTGTTTGTTTGAGACAAAGTTTCTCTGTTTTTGAACTGGCCTTGAACTCAGAGATCTGCTTGCCTCTGCCTCCACCTCTCTGCTGCTTTTCACTTTTAGTTTGACCCTTTAAATTGGCCTACAGAGGATGGCTAGATCTGAGTACCACCTGAGCTGGGATGCTCATTGTGACCCCAAGTTTGGTAACAGTATCACACAATCAGAATAGAAAGTGGGTCATATACAACTAGCTTGTCCTGCCTGACAGGAAACACCACAGAGAATTTTGCTCATTTGAAGACCATATGAGTTAGAAAGAGACCACCAAGGCAAGTCCAGTGGTGGGGGTGCCTGTAATTCCAGCACTTGGGAGCAGTGGTAGAAGAATCTCAAGTTTGAAGGTAGCTTGGGTTGCACAGCGAATATAAGACTCACCAGGGGCTGCTTGTTTCAAAATAAATAAGTAAGTAAGTAAATAACTAGGCAAGATGGCCTACTAGGTAAAGGCATGCCAATACTGATGACCTGAGTTAAATCCCAGAGACCCACAGAGTGGAAAAAGAGAACCACCTCCTAAAAACTGTTCTCTAACATCCACAGGAGCACCATGGCAGTTGAGTACCCATATCACGGTGGTAGGGTCCCTCTTTCTGCTGATTAAAGATTAGAAAGAAGGAGAACTCTCAAACAGAGGCAGAGAAATCTCAGCCAGCAAACAGAATTACCTAGTGGTACACACCTTTCATCATAGCACTGGAGGCAGAGGCAGGCAGATCTCTGAGTTCAAGGCCAGCCTGGCTTACAGAGTGAGTTCTAGAAAGTCAGGGCTAACTTTTTTTTTTGGGGGGGAACTAATAAAAACAAACAAGAAAGAAAAAAAAAGAAGAAAGACTTTTACCACCCAGCAAGGCATGCAGAAGACCCTGAGCAAAGCAGTGGGGGGGGGAGACAAAACTTGGTCTGTCCTTGAGGTGAGGAGCCTGGGGGAGGAGGGAGTGGGGATTGGGGGATGCTGGGTTCTGGATAGGAGAGGTTAAGGGTTTTTGAGGGAGTAATCTTCTCTTACCCAGTTTAGGGTTAGTCAGCTTAATCAAAGACAGGGAAACGGGTCTAAAAACACACCCTTGTCTGGCATTGCACTTGTGGAACAGGTCCACACACAGGAGGCCTTCCAGGCAGGATAAAAGACCCCTCAGGCCTTTGTTTTTAACCTACCAGGCTTTGGTCTCAGGTCAGGGATATGAAGAAGCAGCCAGCCATCTTGGAAGTACCTCACCATTATTATCTAGGCACAGCCTCTGTCCCTGCCTGCCAGCCAGGAAATCTACCCAGTTTACACTCTAGATGTGGAGAGTCAAAGAATCAGGAGTTAAGGTCATTCTTGGCCCAGCCTGGAACATATGAGATCCTATTACATAACAGCAGCAAACACTACCACAAGTTTTAGTTATCTAAATAATAGAGTGTGAAGTATGAAAGTGTTAGAAGTATCTTTAAAATAATTATAATTTTGAAGTTGCTGAGAATTCCCAGAAGTACTGATTTAATGTTCCTGAATCTCAAAAAGTAACCAGCAAGAAATTTGAAAACAATGAGAAACTTGCCTTTTTTTCACTGTATAACTCTAAAATATATTATCGTTGTTGCGGAATAATGTATTTTATATTGTAACAAGAAAACAAAACAAAAACTATAGCAACAGTAGGCTGGAGAGATGGCTCAGGGGTTAAGAGCACTGACTGGTCTTCCAGAGGTCCTGAGTTCGATTCCCAGCAACCACATGGTGGCTCACAACCATCTCTAATGAGATCTCTCATCTCATCTCTAATTAGGTCTCTAATGAGATCTTGTGCCCTCTTTGGGCCTGCAGACAGAACACTGTATTCATAATAAATAAGAATCTTGGGCTGGAGAGATGGCTCAGGGGTTAAGAGCACTGACTGGTCTTCCAGAGGACCTGAGTTCGATTCCCAGCATCCACATGACAGCTCACAACTGTCTGTAATTCCAAGATCTAACACCCTTACATAGTTATACATGCAAGCAAAACACTAATTCACATAAAATAAAAATAAATATATATAAAAAAGGATTCTTAAAAAAAAAGTGTTGGTTGCTTTTCCAGAGGACCTAGGTTCAGTCTCTAGCAGGCACATATTGGTTGGCAATCAACTGAAACTGCAGGGGATCTGACATCCCATTCTGCCCACCCTTAGGTTTCAGGCATAGAACAACCATTCACGCAGACTAAACACCCCTCCCACACACACACACACAAATTAAATGAATTAAAAACAATTAAACACACACACACACTGCAGATCTATACATGGCATGCAAGATTGCCATGAGTTAAAGCAAACCAAACAAAGCAAAAACAAATGCCAGAGGTGGAGGAGCGGGCAGAGGATACTAAAGATGTTCACGACAGTCTGTGGTGGCACAGGCCTTTTGTCCCATATGGGGGAGGAAGAGGCAGGCAGATCCTGAGCCCAGCCTGGGCTACAGAGTGAGTTCCAGGACAGCCAGGGCTACATAGAGAAAAACCAGGGGAAGAGAGAGAGAGAAGGGGGGGGGCTCTAATGACAGGAGTGGGAAGGGCCGAGGAGGAAAAACTTATTGGACAATATAGAGTCACCAAAAGACTGATGTAGAACACTTATGCTTTGTAATATTCAGGTTCAAAGCCTGTGGCAGCCTAAATTCATGTGGTGAGTACAGTTCTCCTGGGGTGCTAAGTGCATTTAATTAGAGAGAAAGTAAATACTGAATCAGAAAAACCCAGCCACCCTAGGGGATGGTAGGTCCATAATATTTCTAGAACTTTCTTCACTTCTAGTCTGTAATAATCTACTTTCTACTAGGAGAGGCTAAGTTCATTTGTGTTTGTGGAGATGTTGTGTGGCTGGCAAACGCCTCTAGAGGGAAGCCTGCCTTGGGGAAGGGAACAAACAGCCTTTCTCTCACTTGTAAGATCCTTTGTCCCTCACCCAATCTTAACGTCACTTTGTTATTATGGAAATGAGGCTCGGCATTAATTCCTCAATAGGTGCCAAGAACTTTCTAGCCTACATCCTGCGTATTGTTTTGAAGTCTACGCTCCTTCCTCTGATCATCTTCTCTGGTTATGCTTCAAAGACACCGTTTCCCACTTACCTATCCAGCCACCCCATAATTCAAGAAAGACAGCTCAAAAGGTATGTTTTTATTTTGAAAAAAAAAAAATGACATGCAACATCCATCCCTAACAAACTATAAATGCCTGGGATACAGAATAAAAAGGAAATCCAACCTGTCGTGATGAGACACAATTTCACAAAGCTGAAAAATCTTTTACAAAGCTTCTGTTGTATAAATATAGTCAATTTTAGCTTTAATATAAGAGTCAGACAAAAAAAAAGTTTGAATGATATAAGAAATCCCCTGGTCCTTGGATATACCATAATCTTCATTTGCATTCCCAGCCAAATACAGAGTTGACTACAGGGTGAAATTATGTATAATAGAACTTTAGATATCCATATGGAGTTTAAACACCATCTCCTGAGCCATGGCTCCACCCCCAAAGCTTGTGCAAACTACCTCAGGCTAATGTGTCCGTCCTAACTGTGTGTTCATGGTCAGTGATGTGGCTCAGTAGAACACTTTGCCTAGCAGGTGAGAAGCCCTGGGTTTCATCTTCAGCACAGGAAACTAGAACTGATATTCCCAAAGTTACTGAATTATGTTTCGAAAGGGTGACTTATGCAGTATGTAAATTATTTATTAGTAGAGTTACTGAAATTATCTGAAGTTGCTGAACTGCTAGAGAAGCCATAGGTGACCCTCTTCCTTCAGCAATCATCTCAGGAGTAGGGGAGAGACCTAAAAATACTATCATCAGATCAGTGTAATCTAAGGATTGGGGTGGGGGGGACATGACTCAATTCCAGGGCATCCCAATAAAGAAGTCCAAAGAGATGGACTCTTCTTGTACTTCTTACAGAATAGTCTAAGTTATCTCCTGTGGTCTTCATCACAGAAAACAGTTATTCCACAGGAGGCTAAAGCAGGAGACTGGCCATGAGTTCACGGCCTATGTGTCCATATCCATGCCGCATGGTTAAGGCCCTGAGAATCATACAGTGAGGAACAGCTTGGATGGCCAAAGAAAAGTTTCTACATTTATCTAGTCATCATGAATGCTTTTGATGGTCAGGAGGCATGGCACAGTTTCCCTTCTTTTTGACTCTTAGAAACCATCACCAGGGCAGACACTTATTGGCTAACAGACCACTCAGAAATGCCTCTCTGTTCTATACTAATCACTCGTCACTGGGGAAAGGGCACAGGTGTAGACCATGGGTAGCTGAGGTTCAATCAAGAGATGGATGGCCATTCATGGGATGAAGGAAGTAGAATTCCCAGGGGTAGGAAGGAAGAGTTAACTGGATATTTTTCTGTTTTTTTTTTTTTCTTTTCTTTTCTAGATACTTCATCATTTATGGTTGAGGTAAAAGGGAGAAGATGGGGAGAGGAAACCCACTCTGCTTGTGAGTCAGTACCTAGTCTACTCACCTTTCAAAGTCATTTCTGGTGTCACCAGAAATGGTGTCACCAGTCTTTTAGAAATGGGAATAGGACAGAGGCTGGGGGTGACAAGTCCCCCAGATGAGTACAGACCTTTAAAGCATCCCTGATCTTCTCTGAAGACTGGTCAGTTTCTGCCTTGAATGTACCCCCTTTCTGGGCAGAAGTTAATAACTCTGTGGCCTACCAGATATCATGGTTATAACTGGTCCATACCATCGTAGGCTGGAGTCCCTAATGCTACCTCATTAAAGCCTTGGCCTCCTGTGTCCTTTCTAAATAAGATGCTCCATCCACGATGCCCTAGACCTTCAGGACTGAGGTGCTCACAGATGGGGTCTCTACTGCGAAGTCTTTACTGTCTCCCAGTGGAGTCAATAGAAGACTTACCTGGTCTTTCTAAGCTCTAAGGAGATAGAAAGGACATTTTTTAAAAATCAGCTGTGGGGAACAGGTCTACTAGGGCTTTGGGCAAGTTCTTGATAAATAATCTCCTTTGCCTTTAATGAAAATATTTATCAGTTAAGAGAAAGAAATTTTGGGTTACAAAATAGAACAAATAAAGCCTCCTTCTTCCTCACCTTTCTTTGTGGTTCCCCCCTCCCCCAGTCTCGTCTTACTCAGGCTTCAACTCATCTTGCCTTCAGGATGTTCGCTGTTCCCCATTCACACTCCCATCCAGAAGAAATGAGTCCAGGCCACTGTGAAGACTGTATACAGGTCTCCAACCTTCCCATACCCAGCCTCAGTCGAAGGCTTTTATCTGACCCGAAAGGGCCCAGCTGCTTCTGCCCCCAACCAGGAGGGCGGAAGTCAATTCTATACTTTAAAAAAGAGCTATTTTCACTCCAGAGCTCTAAGAATTATGAGCAGATGAAAGTATGGCTCCAGTGGGTGGGCTGTTTTAGGAAACAAGATACAAGCAAGGAAACAATACACGAAGTGTGGGTATATTTGGTAGCTTTGCGGCAAGCATTGAGAAAGGCTCGGGTACTCTATAAAAAAACAAGGGTCTGAAATCCAAACTTCCAATAAGGCCACAGTGAAGAGATCCCCAGCAGCGGGGAGTGCAGGATGCTGGCGCCTAAACTGCCACAGGCCTACAGGATGATGTGCCCAGGTGAGAGGCAGGCAAGGCAGGCCCCGTGCGGTTCACAGGTCCATGTCCGGGCCTCCTGAAGATGTCTTCAGTGGCACCGAGTCAAACCCGTCAGGAGTCCTCTGAAAGAGAGATGGCGACAGGGGCTGGCTGCCGCACAGGGGCAAATTTGGGGACAAAGAAGAGAAAGGGAAAACAGGTGACAGAAGGAACCCATCCGGACTTTCTGTCTTTCTGTAGCTTTGTAGGGACGTAGGAGCAGGTTGGCCTCTGTTCTTCCTGCTGACTACAGACTCAGAGAGTAAGAAAACTATAATTCCTGGTTTTCATCTTTGCTTAGTTCTAGAGGTCCCAAAGAGACCTAAGAGGTCACCAGAGTAACTATTCTCTCCGTGGTGGGAAGAATTAAAAAAAAAAAAAATCAAGGCCAAAGTTGGCCACAGGAGTCCCCTGACAAGTCAGCACAAGGGTTTAGACTCAGGTACACTTCTCCATCTTCCTGCCCCTCCTACCCACTCACGCCCGTTTGAAAGACCTGCTTGTGCAGTGGTCAGGTGTGAGTTCAATTGTTTGGGTCCCCTCTGCTGGCTCAATGCCCAGAGACAGTGGTGTCTATTGCATTTATGAGCATCACACTCACCAACCCACCCACGCAGAGCCAGCCAGCCCAGTTCAGAATTACATACCAGGCCAGGGTTAGACTTGGCTATGACTCAGCCCCTCAGGACGGGGCCCACACACCTTGGGGATAGCACCCTCCACTGGTTTATCAGAAACTGAACCTAGAGATGATCTCCCTTTCACTGAAAAACAAACAAACCCCTCCCCACAAAAAAAAAAAATTTCTCTCTCTTTCTCTCTTTCTGTTCTCTCCTTCCACTTCCCCCACATGGGTGGTCAACACTCCTTCTGGAAGTTAAAAGGCCCTAACAAACTAGAACATATATTGGGAAGGAGGAGCAGGATGAAGACTTGGCCCCAGGGAAGATGTGAAATACAGAAGGAAGAAGGTGTTGTTTCTAGGAGAGGCTGGAACAGAGCTAGGAGTCAGGATCAGAGGATAGCTCTTAAATGGAGAAAGGCCACCCAGGGCCCCAGTGTCCTCTCCACCCCTCCAAGCTGATGCTCAGTTCGCTTCTAGCCCCTCTCTACCTTGGCAGTAAAGGATTTGATCTTCCCAAAGAGTGACTTCTTGCTGGTAAAGATGAGGTCATCTTCCACATCTTCTCCTTCCATGATGGCACAGCTGTCTGCCGCCGGCAGATCGCAGTCTTTGAGGGTAGCATTCATTACCAGTTTGGAGTATTTGTATTCCAGTCTGTGAAATGAGGGAAGGGGAGAGGCAAAATATGAGAACATGGGAGCAAGGGGAATGGTTGGATTACAAGTAGACGCCCCCTCTCATCACAGCTAAGGAAACGGAAGCAAAGGGAAGGTCAGCAGAAGTAGCCTTGGCTCTCAGATTAACGATCTGTTTTTCTTCAAGACTAGTAGTTTCTCAAAATATGAATATTTAAATCATAAAGTCGTGACTTGCTTGCTTGATTTTGGTTTGTAAGAGACAGGGTTTCATATAGCCCAGGCTGGCCTGGGACAGATCTATAGCTGGAGGGTAACCTTGAACTCTGTCTTCTTGCCTCTAACTCCGAAGTGCTGGGATTGGGAATACAGGCATGCACCACTATACTTTGCCTTTGCATTAATTAAGACAACAAATTAAGAACATTGCTGGGCTTTGAATCCAGGCCTTTTGCATGCTAAGGAAAACACTCTCAGTGGTCTACAATCTCACCCCAAGGACACTCCTTTTTTTTTTTTTTTGAGACAGAGTCTCATTGTGTGGACAAGGCTGGCCTTGAACTCAGAGTTCTGCTTCCTAAGTCCTGCACTACCACACCTGGCTGATTCTTCTTTAGAGAATCTTACAGCCGTTTTTAGATAGCTATCCCTACAATGGATGAGCGTCTTTAAAAGTCTCTGGCTAATCGAAGATTCAATAGCCAACTCCAAAGTCTCAATAATATCCTCCTCAGATGATCGATCTTCCCGCTCCAGGATCCAAGCCCGACCTCCCACAGACTCCAACACCCCACCATGTACTTTTGATTCTTCTTCCAGAAGTAGCAGGTCAAGACGGTGAGCAGGATGGCGGTACAGGTGCCTGCGGAGATGCCCACTTTTAACCAGAAATCGATTGTCTTGCAGATGGTGACTCTCTGCTCGGGCAGGGAGATGCCCCCTGAGCACGTCTTTGGCTCTCGCCACATGTAAGTAGTCTTCTGTTGGAGAGAAAAACAGGGACCTCAGAGCTCAGAATCTCTCTTTTCCTGGGGTTGTTCCCAAGCAAAGGACAACCTACCTGGATTCCAGCCACACAGCTGCTGACAAAGGTGTGATAGTCAGAGGCTGAGCAGAGTGGACAAGCAGCCACGCTCTCCCACAGGAAGTGAAAGTTACACCCATCACAGGTCCCATCTGAGCACATGCTAGCAAAGAAGACGGGAGGCGGGGTTGTCAGGTGATGCTTCGGAGGAGAGACCTGGCTGAATGCCTGGTCCACTTCTTGCCTAATTCCTCTCTCTCCCCAAAATATTTCCCCCGACCCATCCTTAACTCAGGTGTTCCCTTTCCTTTCCTCCCTCCCATCTTCCTCCCTCTCTTTCTTTCTGAGACAGGGTCTCACTCTGTAGCTCAGACAGGCCTTAAACACACAGCAATGCCATGTCTTGGCCTCCCACATACTGGAAATGAATGGATGAGCCACCACAACCTGCTTGAGAGTTTGGCCTCCAATTTCCCTACCTGTTTCTGCTGATGTCAAATGAGAAGTCAATTTAAGATGGCTGAGTTCTGCAATAGCTACACTTCCATCCCCTAACAGACTCCTATCCTCCCCGGGGACACGTCACATTTTACAATGGCCACTGTCACACAGGGGCCTCGTTGAGGAATTATAGCTGAGATAGAGTTCAGGCGTAGATATGTGTTGTGCATGCGTGTGCTTGCAAAGGTCAGAGGTCAACCCTGGGTGTTGGAGATAGGGTCTTTCACTGGGACTTGGGGCATGCCGACTAGGTAGGGATCTCAGGGGAGCCACCAGTCACCAGCTCTCCACACTGCCTAGAATTTTAGGTGCTAGGGAGCAAACTTAGGGTGTCACTTTCCCATTGAGCTATTTGCTCAGCTCCTGGTTTATTGTATATATGTCTGTGTGTATGTGGCAGGGGCAGTGGGGGATTCTCTGTTCTGTTCTTTTTTTTTTAAGATTTATTTATTTATTATGTATACTGTATACAGAAGAGGGCACCAGATGTCATCACAGATGGTTGTGAGCCACCATGTGGTTGCTGGGAATCAAACTCAGGTCCTCTGGAAGAACAGCCAGTGCTCTTAACCTCTGAGCCATCTCTCTAGCCCCCTGTTCTGTTTTTTTAAGACAGTATCTCATGTAATCCAGGCTGGCCTTGAATATTGCTGACAGCAATATCAACTGGGGCACAAACTTAGGTGTTAAGGTGGAGAGAGTGAGGACAAGAGAGATCTATTCAAGAGGGCAATGCACTGGCCCGCCAAAAACAAAACAAAACAGAAATAAACAAACAAACAAACAAAAGTGCCTGGTACACACTGGGACCTCCTTCCGTGAGGGGGAGTCTGTGGCAGATCCTTCACATTTCTCCCTGCCCCAGTAATATGCAAAAATATCTTGGTCCTTTTTTTTTTTTAATAACCTATTTATTTTTTAATGAACATTGTTTTGCCTGCATGTATGTCTATGTGAGGGTGTCAGATCCCCTGGAACAGGAGGTGTAGACAGATGTTAGCTGCCATGTAGGTGCTGGGAATTGAACCCGGGTCCTCTGGAAGAGCAGCCAGTGCTCTCAACCGCTGAGCCATCTCTCCAGCCCCTTCCTGGTCCTTCTATCTCTGCCTCCCAAGTACCGAGAATGAAGGCATGGACCCCCATGCTTGGTTTCTGGATAAGCTCTGTGCTTTGTTGTGTGTGTGATATTTACAATGGTAAGAAAACTTTCTTTTCACTTCTACACCACCATCAATAGATCAAAATATCCTGCCTCCCAAAAAGTCTCACTGTGTCACCCTTGTGGCCTGAAACTTGATCCATAGACTAAGCTTACTTCCAACTCAGAGATCTGCTCTGCCTCCCAAGTGTTGGGATTAAAGGCCTGCACCATCACACCTGGTTTATTTTTTAATTTTGAGTTAAGATCTAGGGGCCCTGACTACACCCCAAAAGCTTGTGATGGCTCTACAATGATTTTTTTTTTCTCTTTTTAAACACTCTCAGGGTCTTGGGATAGAATGAGTTCAAGGAGGCTGAGACTGAGGCTGTGTGGCCTCCCTCTGCAGGGATTACCCGGGGAGCTGAAGCGTGCCAGGACCAGCTTTCATTGGGTTGCATCTGAGGCGGATGGTGGTTGATCGTCCAGAACTGCAGGACTGAGTCACATCATTGGATCTGCAGTGAAAGCCAACACCGAGATGGAAGGAGGCACTCCATTGTCATTGGGGAGCCAATTATACAGAGTCAACATGGGATGATTCCTTCACCAGGCAAGTGAGCACTCAGGTTCTAGCTTGATGAACAGGGAGGGCTAAACTTTGGTCTTAATGGGAAGAGAGTGAGGGACCAGGGAGATCTAATCAAGGGGACAGTGCACGGGCCTAAGAAAGAAAAGGCTGGCACACACTGGGACCTCCTTCGGGGAACGGAAGATCTGGAGCACATCTTCCAAATTTCCTACCCCACTGCATAATGGCCCCAGTAATGCAAAGGACCCAGGTCAAGCTATAGCCAGATTTTACTGTGATGACTGGGTACCCTAGACCTCAGTCACATCAGGCTTGCCAAGTAGGAGGTGGATAGAAGGGGAGGGGTGCAGACTGGTGGGTCAGGCTGAGGGTTCACTTGCTTTAGCCTGGCCTCTTGTCCTCACCTAAAAAAGAAGATTACGTCCGGGATCCCTGAGGTCTCTGGGCGGAAAAGTTCAGCCGGCGAGACGATTCCATCCAAAGTCATGTCTGTTGACACTCCTGTCAAATCAGATCTCCCAATTAGCTCTCGCTCATAGGATTAGCTGGCAGCTTCTTCAATGCTTTCAAGACCTGTCAACCACCAACCTTCGTTTCATCCTATCACTGAGTAGCTCATGTAAAAGTGAACCCAAGTTTCCAAGGGTATGTGGGATAGAGTTGAATACAGAAGACCATGTACCTTCCACCCTATCAGCCTCACATTCTTTACCACACACAGACACACACAGACACACACAGACACACACACACAGAGAGAGAGAGAGAGAGAGAGAGAGAGAGAGAGAGAGAGAGATACACACACACAGAGAAATACACACACAGAGACACACTAACACACATACATACACAAACACACTCACAGAGACACATATATACACACACAGACACATAGACACACACCCAGAGACACACACAAACACAGAGAGAGACATATATACACTACTGAGAGAGACACACATTCACAGAAGCACACATAAACACAAACTCAGAGAGAGAAACAGACAGACAGACAGACAGACAGACAGACAAACAGACACATATACACACACACACACACACACACACACACACACAGAGTCAAGCAGACCTGGGGGTTACTCACCAATAAGTCGGTCAGCAATACTGACTGGCTGTGAGGACACCCCAGCCTTGTAGCCTGTCACCTCTGAGGGGATGATGACCACCTGGCAGACATAGGCTGTGATGGACTTGGAGAAACCAGCCTCACCCTCAGGGATCCGTAGGTCAGTGACATTGTCTGTGCACACAGACATTTTTTTCCCCTAGTAGGGAAATGTGGAGGAAAGCAAATAGTCATAACCAAGTCCCTTAAAACAAAACATCTAAAAGTTAAGCTTTCCTATCACATGCTACGGAAGAATGACTCTAACCAGAAGACCAAGGGGTTGGGAAGGTAAAGATAAGGTCTATGTTCCAGTGTCTAGACCCTGGTCCAGAAGCCGCCAACCTTTTGTTTCCTTGGGGTCACCAAGACCGTGGTGGTGGCAGCTGCTTTGGAGTTCTAACCAACTGGCTAAGGGTCCTTCTGTATCTGGGTCTATCCTCTACACAGAAGCTGAGATATGCAACTCGTCTCCGAAGCCAGTGACATTTACTGCAACATCTGGGATGGCTTATGTGCCCTTCTCATTGGGTGCTGTGGCTGGCTCAGCTGTGTGTCTTGGGAGTACTGTCTAATCAGAGATTCCCAGGGGCTCAGACAGACCTGAGAACCTTGAGGCAGGACATCTAATCCTCTGACTTTAAAAACAAACAAACACACACAACAACAAAAACCAAGCTTTTGCTAAATAGCTCAGTCAGACCTGGAACTAATGTTTACCTCATCTCAGGCTCCCCAAAGTTGGGGTTGCTAGCCATAGAGGCCTCAAAACAGTTAAGTCTGTGTCTTAACTGATAAACTTTTGAAGGGAGGGGAAGTTCTGCTGGAATGAACCCAAGACCTTACGCTTGCTAAACTACTCAGCTGTATTCTCATCCTCTCCCTTCTGTTTTGTGAAAGAACAAAACAAAACGTGTATTGAGAGAAGGAAATTTGATTCTCCTCCAGGTTTTTGTTTGGTTTTTGATACAGTGCACTACATAGCCTGGCCTTGAATTCCAGATCCTCCCCTCTCAGCCTTCTGTGGGCCGGGACTGTGGTGGGAATGTTCGTCTGTATGCAGTGAAAATCATTCTATGAATAAAGGAACTGTTTTGGCCTATATTGAGCACTGTGGCAATAGGCAGGAAATCAGAGACAGATAGAGGAGGGCGGAGTTAAGACAGACTCCATCCAGCCGCCAAAGGAGAAAGATGTAAGGGGCCCAGGTGAGGCATGGCCAAGACCACGTGGCAGGTAAATTAATGGAAACGGGTTGAATTAAGATGAAGGAGCTAGCTAGCAATGTGCCTGAGACATAGGCCAGACAGAATAAAATTAATATAAATGTCTGAGTCATTTGGGGGGGGGCGGTAAAAGCCACCATGGGCAGGTCGGACCTCTGGCCCAAAGGGAGTCAGAAATCTTTTACAACACGATACAGTTTACATGCCGCCATGCCTGTCTCCTCTAGACTTTAGGGAGCTTACATGGCTAGCCATGGGGATGTCTACCTTGACCTTGGGAGCCTGAAGCAAAAACCAAAGGTCACAACATTCTAGATTCCCGCATCACCTCTCCTAACTCCCTGCAGAGGACTGGCTACACAGGGTTTGCCTTTGCACTCTCCCAAGTTACCAAGGCTTCACTTTAACCCTTCCAGACTTCTAAAGCAAGTGAGCAAGTGACACCCATCGCTAATCCTTTGCGGATTCTTCGACAACCTGACATGGTGTCAGTAGAAATCCACCCAGGTGTTCAGATACAAAGGTCTCCCCAGCACAGAGGTGCAGAGTTGGTGCTCTGGCCCTTGGTTATTTTGTGGCACTGGAGATGGACTTTGCTAATCATGGTTCCTGTGTTATCCATCAGGCATGTTAGTGACAGGATCCTTCTTTACAGATCTACCTTTAGGTTGTAGGAGTATAAAGTGGCTTTAAGTAAATTCTTTCTTCACAAAGACCTTCACGTTCTTTTCATCGGCTTTGTCAATAAAAACACATATAGAGAAACAGAGGGCGGTTTATTTTACCCATCTTCTGGAAAACAAGTGGCAAATGTGTTGCTACTGAAGACTGCTTCTTTAAGAATTCCCTTCTGTCTTCTTTATGTTGCTTTTCATTGCATTCATTCATTCGTGTGTGTGTGTGTGTGTGTGTGTGTGTGTGTGTGTGTGTGTGTGTATGGAAATGCAAGTGTGAGCATGCGTGCATGCATGGAAAAGTCAGATAACTTACATCTTCTCTCCTTCCATCATATAGGTCTCAAGATCTCAGGTCACCCAGGCTGACTTTCAGTTCCTGCACTCAAATGATCCTCCTGCCTCAGCCTCTTGAATACATCACAAACGTGTACCACTGTGCTTGGCTCTGCCTATTCCTATGTGGATGGTGGTGATGGATGGTCGTGTATCCACGAGTACATATGTGTGTGGATCTGCATGCACATGAGGTTAAAGTTAGTTGTCGTTTTCAGTCACCATCTTATTTTCTGAGTGTCTTGCTGAGCCTGGAGATCACCAATCAGCTGACTAGAAAGCTCTGCCTCCCAAGGGCTGGGATTGTGGGCACCAGCTGCCTTGCCTGGCTTTGACCTGGATGCTGGAAGTCTGAACTCTTATGGTTCTTATGTTTGCATGGCAGGTGCTTGTACCAACTGAAGCCCAGCCCTCTGCTTATTTTTGAATAAAGAGGATGAGTATCGGTTATCAGAAATAGTTGAGGCTGGCAGTATTTCTGTTTTAAAGATTTTCAGGTGGTGTGATGTTTTCATATTCACCAGTCAAGCATTCTTAATCTAAAATTCGGAAACCAGAAATGCTTCAAAAATCTGAAACTTTTTAAGCATCTTTGAGAGAAGTTCAAAAAACAGTAAATAAAGATCTTACTTTAAAAACTTTTAAAAAAAATTTTCTAAGTATTTATCGTACATTTAATTTTAGGAGGAAAAATAAACCTCAGGGAGAGTTATAGTTATTTAAACCTCTGTAGTTCTCTCATTTCCCAACTGCCTCAGGGAGTCTATGCTTTTCTCCTGGGCCCATTTCTGGACACTTCTCAGTTTGCACACGGCTAGCTTGCACAGCCTACCTGGTTTCCACAGAGACTCAGGGTGAAATGATGGAAATACTTCAGCCCTTTTGAAGTGAAGCTTGGTGCTCCTGCCAGAGAGACAGTGCCTGCCAAAGCTGAAAAGTTGTAGTTGAACACCCTGGTAGGAGTGTTTCTGGAGAAAGTGCAGTCATTGTAGCAGAGAGAGTGGATCTGAGGGCGAGAAGAGTCAGGTTAGTCTCAGGCCTTTGGGGCTGTAGTGGAGTATACTGATCTCTCCCAGCCTGTTCCAGATAAGACAGAATGGAAGAGGAGGAAGAAAGGACCGAGGTGGACATTAAAAGAAGTGAAACAGACAGGATCTATCTTGTCATTCAATCACTGTCACATATAAGAGGAAGACATCTGAAGGCGGGTCCATGATGGCGGTCATGAAAGATGCTGAAAGAACCACCAGTGTGCAGATTCTTAGAAGGATGCCCTATATAAACACAAAGGATTTTTATAGGGACATCTGCCTGGCAACTGTCTCCTCAACTTTGGACTGATGCCACTTTTGTGTTGATTATTGTGGCCAAGGGTCCCTGTTCCAACATGTCTGACACAATTTTCATTTATGTCCATTATGTGTCCCATGGTCTCAAAGTCTTTGAATAAGCCTATGATTTACTGTGGCACATACATTCCACTGCAGAACTCCGAGGCTCCCAGATGCCAGCCTTCATTGCAGAATCTCTGTCTTGTTTTGTTTCTAAAGGAGCTAGGAATCAAACCTAGAGCCGTGTGCAGGCTGGGCAAGAGTTTTTTGGCCATGCCTTTCTTTAGAGCCGAAGATGAAGTTAGGAGCCCTAACTAAAATAAAAGTTCCAGAGTGGCAAGAAAGATACTTCTACTCATCCCCTCATATGAGAACACATGTGGCCATTTAAAGTGCACTGACATTTGCCTCTTCTTTCTGGGGGTGTCTGCAGGAAACTGAGGTGTAGAAGGGGTTTTGTTCCCTGTTTCTTGTGTGTTAGGGACCCCTCTTAGAGGCAGTCTGACACATTGCTCTTCCTTCCCACAGCAGCAGAGGGCGCTCCAGGAGGAAGAAGGCTGTGAGAATGTCCCAGGTATCCCTAAGAGAGTGAATGTCAGCGGTCTGTACAATGATTGTACATACTTTGCAGGCAAATGGAGCAGGAGGCTCTGGAAATTGAGGTCACCTTAAGACCTACATAGCTTTTGAAGTCAATCTGGATTTCATGGAACCTGGTCTCATAAATACATAAATAAATTTAAATGAATGAAAAAGGTCTCATAGTTGCTATTTGCTGTGGTCAGTAAACTACAAATTGATTATAAGTGTTAATGAGTATCTAAGACCCTTTATTCATATGTGCTCTATTTGGGGTTTTTGTTTTGTTGGTTTTTTGAGAGAGGGTGTCATGAATTCTATGCTGGCCTCAACTTGCTGTGTAGATAAGAGTAACCTTGAACTCCTGACTTTTTTCCATCTATCCCCCAAGTGCTGGGATTACAGATATGTACCACCATGACTGGCTCATATGTGTATGTTTTTGGATGTGAAACTTCATAGGCACTAGTCTGTTTTTGCCACATTAGATCTTTATGTCATAGAGCTGAGAAGCCCCTGAATGGAGGTCAGTGATGCCAATATATGTCCTGGCAAAGATTGACTTATCTTCCCAAAAGAGAAGGGGCAGATTTCCTGTGATTGCAGAATGGACTGAACGAGGATGAACTTGAGCCGTAGATCCCACTAGTTCTTCCCTTAAAGTCTATGCACAGATGACAATTAACCCTCTGGACCCCAAGGTTACTAATCTCCACCAGCTGAACATGAGACTTGCCTACTACATAGGGAAGACAAGACCTCCTGCTAAGAACTCACCACCCACAATCATACATGGTTGGTGTCTTTCCACAACCTCAGCATGGATGGGGTGGGTGTTGCTTAGGGGAACATGTGGGTATCAGCTCCTCAAGAATCCCACCCAGAACCCAGCACCCATCCAAGCATATGGCAAAAGTCACCAAGTGTAGCAGACTGCTGGTACCTTGTTATTCTTGGTTCCTGGGCCACAGGACACACAGGCCTGTGCACCATAAGGCTGGTGAGCTTTCAGGATGGTATTAGGGGGGCAGAGATGGCAGGATCCAGAATCTCTGTCAATGTAATGGCCAGCAGGACAAGAGGTGCAGGAGGAGCCCAAATCAGAGGCTTCTATGGCACAGGGACGGCAGTAGGAGGCCACACCACCCATGACATTGGTGACATTAATGGAGTAGATCTTGGCGACGTCATTAGTGTACTTTCTGCCCTGGAGACAAGGAAACAAAATCAGAGAAAGGAGAGGCCTGAGAAAGCAGCAACCACGGAAAAAAGCAGGAATTTGCCGTCTAGGCTTATCCCATGATGCCTCAGAAGAACCCGAGAAGCATTTTTCTCACTTTATTTAGTGATGATCCTTTGTATGCTAATTAAAATCAATAATATTAAAAATAAATTGTGGGGCTGGAGAGATGGCTCAGAGGTTAAGAGCACTGACTCTTCTTCCTGAGGTCCTGACTTCAATTCCCAGCAACCACGTGGTGGCTCATAACCATCTAATAACATCAGGTACCCTCTTCTGTATACTGTATACATAATAAATAAATCTTTTAAAAAAATAAATAAATTGTGGGTTTAACTTCAAAAAGACAATGGCATTTAATGTGTAACTAACAACAAAACAACAACACTTCGAATTCCATGTAAAAATGCCGCACACTGTGAGAATTTATAGAAGATTCTAATACATGAGGCAGGGAAAGGCGGAGGTGGAATTTTCTTTGTAAAAGGAAAAAAAAAATCCATGTGCTTATAGAGAAAGAAAGACTAGGTTAGAAAGAATGACCTGATGTGGCGGGAGGGGGAAGGGACCTTGAATAAGGATATACAAGGATAGAAAGTGTGGCTTCTTTGTTCATAATAATAAAATTAAAAATAAATAAATAAATAATAAATAAATAGATAAATAAATAAATAAATAAATAAATAAATAAATAAAAAGAAAGACTAGGTCTTGGTGTGGCAGCATAACCCTATAGTCCCAACATTCAGAAGGCAGAGGCAGCAGGATGTTCCGGTGGAAGTAAATGACCTATGCTACAAGGTAAGGCCCTCTCTCTAAAAAGCAACAGTGATCTAAGGAGAGAGAGGGGATTGAGAACAAGAGCACACTTATTCAAGGGGAGAGACAGAACACACACTCTCCAAGATAGTAACTGGGCTATCTCTGGGTAACGGGGTAATGAGTGATTTTGTTTGCTCATTTGCTTAGTTTTTTGATGTGGGATGTCTTTCTGTGTGGTGTGAATTATCACTGGATAATAAAGGAACTGTTCTGGCCTGTGGCAAGGCATCTTAGAAGCAGGCAAGCATAGATGAAGGGGAAGGAATGTGGAGTCAGACAGAGATGCTGTGACCTGCTGCAGAGGAGGAAGATGTAAGGAATTCAGGTGAGCCATGGGCCATGTGGCAAGACAGATTAATAGAAATGGGTTTAGTAGAGATGTAAGAGCTAGCTAGCAAGATGTCTGGGCCATAGGACAAACAGTATATAATTAATATAAGAATTTGTGTGATTATTTGGGGTTAAGTGACAACAGCACTGCAGTTTAGACCTCAGAGCAAGGCCAGGACAGAAACTTTATTCTACAGTTTTTGTTTGTTTGTTTGTTTGTTTGTTTTGCAACAGGGCTCACTTTATAGCCCAGGTCAACTGTGTTTTCTTCAATAAATCTGTATTTCTTTGAGTTAAGAAAATAAAGGCAGGTTTGTAATCTAGCTCTGGAAATGCTAAGGCCAGGGGATCACAGCTTTCAGGTTAGCCTGGGTTACATACCAAGATTCTGTCCCAAAAATGAAAGTCAGAGTGATGATCCTTAAAGATAGCCACCGATATGGCTTCACCCATGGTGGAGACTGCAGACAGGGACAAATGATTGAAAGTACACGGTGCCAACATCTTTGGAGATCATTTAGAAAAGGCCAGACGCCCTCAGAGGGCTACACTAAGCATTCTGCTTGGATCCTAAAGATTATGAACTCAGAGCATGCATGGGCTCTTGCCCAGATTCCTCCTGTGCTCACAATCTGCTCCTGGGACAGAGAAGAACTCACGGTTTCATGAAGAGTGGTCCTCTGGAAGGCCCATGTGAAGCTCACAGTAGCATTCTCCTGGATGGTGTAGGTATAGGACTGTTTGCCTTTGGTGCCTTTCCATGTCTCCACGGGAGTATTGGTCCTAGAGTTCATGCCCTGGGCCCAGGATACACAAATGAGAAAGACAAGGTGACTACATGAAGCGAGCTCTATCCTATGGGCTGTCACATCCTTCGGACCTGTTCTAAGTACTATGGAGTCCCTGCTAGTCACTCTGGGCTCTTGCTATGTGGAGTCGCCATAACGGCTATCCATTATATTGCCTTACTGCTAGGGCAAGCTGGGCCACCTTTCCCACGAAAGCCCCCAGTTGGCTAACAGAAGAAACATACCACCATGAAGTAGAGCTCACAGTTCACAGAGCAGATGGTCTCGAAGACAAATGTGATCCTGGCCACCTCTTTGTTCTCTGTGTCTGCCATCACTGACTGTGGAGGTCTGTGGGACATAAACTAAAAGTCATCTCAGAGGCCAAGCAGTGCCATTTGAAGAATCTACAACAGAAAGGGTCAGTTGAGGGCTTGGGGGACCTGGGTTAGGAATTTGTTGGAAATACTGGGAACTAAGTCAAATTATGTCACCCAAGCTATATGATCTTGACCTGCCAATACATAGATTCCTTGGCTAATAAATGAAAGTGATAATTATCTTTATCTCTCATTATAGTATTACTGTCCAACAGTACACCGAGTATAAACGTACTTTATAAAATGCAGTGAGACAATCTTACTCAATACTTTTGCCTCAAGTAAGAACTGTTTATGGGATGGAAAGATGGCTCAGTGGTTTAGAGCACTTGTTACTCTTGCAGAGGATCCAAGTTCAATTCCCAGAACCCATATGGTGGCCCTCAACCATACATAACCCCAGTTTCAGAATATCAAATTGGCACACACAAGATATATTTACACACACCCACACCAAAACACTTATACACATAAAACATTAAATAAATCTATAAGTATTGCATAAAATGAACTGCAAATGACTTTTTTCTTTTAAATTTTTACTTATGTATAAGAGTACTCGATCTCCATGTATGCACACTAGAAGAGGTCATTGTGTCTCACTACAGATGGTACTGTATGGTTGCTGAGAATTGAACTCAGGACCTCTGGAAAAACAGTTAGTACTTTTAACCTTTGACCCATCTCTTCAGCTCTGCTATGTTGTTGTGTTTAAGTCTCTGAAACTCTCTCTGCTGTTGTGAGGAGGAAGGAGTCGTTCAAGTAGACAGTCAGTGAAAGAAGCTAGGTAGGCCAACACATGGGTACTCAAGGGAGCAAGGGTTTGTTCTGCCTCATGGTTCCAGGGGATAAAGTCCAGATGATGGGCAAGTATGGAAGCTGGAGCATGAGGTGGCCAGGTGCATCAATGTATAGGATTATATTCCGTTCCATGGTAAATAATTGTCACGCCTACTAGTTTAATAAAAATGCTGGTTGGCTGAAGGCAGACAGGAAGTGTGGGCGGGGCTACTGAGACTAAGAAAACTCTGGGAACATCTCGCCACAGAGATGCCAGGAGACAATGCAGAGGAAAGAAGCTGAAATGCTGCTCTAAGAAAAGGTATCAAGCTGCATGGCTAAGCAAGGTAAGAGAGATGGGTTAGTTTAAGGGTAAAGAGTTAGCAAGCTACATGCCTGGGCCCTAGGCTGATCATCATAAAATTAACAAGGGCATCTGTGTGATTATTTGAGCTTAAGCAGCAGTGGGCTGCAAGTGGGTCCAGATCTCAAGGCTAGACCGGAAACATCATACAACGCATCCACAGTCAGGAGGCAGTAGACACATCTGCTTTTTGTTCGGTCTAACCTTGCCCCACATAGAGAGATTTTTCTTCTTAGATAGACCTCTCTGGAAATGCTCTTCCCAACATACCTAGGGATATGTCTCCTAGGTGATTCCAAATCTCAAGTTGACGTTCTAAAGAAACCATGTGGGGGGTTTCTGCAGAAATTTTTCAGTGATTGGGACACTAACTGCTCTTGCAGAGGCTTGGGGTTTGATTCTGAGCACGTACATGGTGACTTGCAGTTGCCTGTAACTATAACTCTAGAGAATCTAGGGTCTTCTTCTGACCTCTCATGGGGCACACACATACATGTAGGCAAACACTCATACACATACAAAATAAAAATCAATAAAAATAAACTAAGAATATGTGCTAGTATACAGTTTACATGGCCATGGTATGTGCTCCTCTGTTCTGGACTGATACCTAAGTGGAATAAAACTTAAAACGCAAGCCCTCTCTATATCACAGTCTCAAGTGTGTGGGATTTGGATGAGGCCAGGTTGGCTTGGGCTTCCCCTGGCTTTGTATTTCTTACCTAAATCCTGGTACAACTAGAGTGAGAATCATGAAGTCATTGTCTGAGGCTCCAACAGCTGTATAGATGTGGTCACCGGCCACCTCCCAGCCTGGAAAATAAGAGGGAAGGATCCCCTCAGTGAAGAGACAAACACGTGTTGGGTGACACTAAGAGGTGACAGCTCTGTCCTTCAAGGATCCATGCCTGGTGCTTACCCAACAACAATCTTACGTTCTTTCTTCCTTTCTCCTTATCTGCTTTCCTCCTTCCTCTTCCTCTCTTCCTCCCCCACCCCCTTCCTTTCTTCTCTCTAGACAAGATCTTACTCTGTGGCCCAGGCTGTCCAGGACTTATGGCAATACTTCTGCCTCAACCTCTTTTGTTTTATTTTTAATACTTTTGTTGTTCCTAGAAGGATGCCACACCGTGACAAACCTGTAACTCACTATTGCCTCACGTTTGCAGTAATGCTCCTGCCTCAGCCTCCTGAGTGCTGAGATCAAAGGCATAAACCACCAACTGGATTGTCCATGTTTTTCCTACCTCCATTTCTGTCTCTGAAACTAGACAATGGCAGGATATCTGCCGGAAGGAGTAGAATTTTATGGGAATGGATGAGTCCCTGGATACAAAGAATGACCTCACGGGGCGGGGGGGGGGGGGCAATCACCTGTCAGGCCTTTGTACTCAAAGTTGATGCCGCTGAGAACTGTAGTTTCCATGTTGGAGGGGAGGGTGTTCCACCATTTGTATTCAAACCCCACCGCAGGCTCAGTTCCTGCGGGGCAGTGTGTACAATCTACAAGAAACAGAAGATTCATGACCCGGGAGGAGCCCTACGGTAAGCGTCTGAAACCGATGCCAGACAGACGAACAGCTGCCCAACAACCGATGGCGTAGTGCTGTGTCACAAAGATAGGTCACAAGGACTCAAGTCAGACACACTGACCATTCCGCCAACTATCCTGACTTAGCAGACACTCATCCTGCTGTATCTTCCAATCTTTCCCGTGTCCTTCACACGATTCCCACATTGTCATCAAATGCGTTTGTGTTCTAGCAGGCACACGGCCCCCCTCCCCTATCTCCTTTGTGCCGCATAACTTATAGGCTGTGGTTCTGTACAGCTGATTGTCTTAGCCCCATGGATTTTCTAGTCTCTGCCACATACTCGATGTCTCTGTAGTGAATCCTGGGACTCTTGAGCTCTGAGCCCTGTTTGCAGATGTAGTGAGGCAGAAGGCAGGGCAGTTGTTAAATCTGACCCTGACCTACAAACCTGGGCCTCAGAACTGGCCTGCCCTTCACTGCCTTCAGAGGAGAGGCGGGTGGGTTTGACTAGTTCCTCTGGGCATTCGAATGGACCAGGATGCGGATGGGGAGGATGTAGGAAACACAGCAACAGAACTGTTACCAGAGCCATTGGAGTATGAGCCGTAGGGGCAGGGCTCGCAGGTGCTGTTGTTGGTTTTGAAGAAGCCTGGGTTGCAGGGTGGGCATAGGGTCTTCACGCCAGACGCAGGCAGCTTCACTGCTCCCTCGAGGTCCTCACCACAGATTTTTGGCACGGCCCATTTGTACATGAGCTGTGTCTGCAAAAATGGATTGAGCAAGATTCGGCATGTATAGGATTTAGCCCGTGACCAGAACAAGAGCATTGGAGGATACCAGAGATTTGGGTAAAGATGAGAACTGCAGAAACAGTAGAGAATTCTGTTCTGGTCATGTTTGTGCACAGTGACTGTCTGCCAAATAATGTTAACCAGAGGAGGAAGAATATGTCTCATGAGGGGTCCATGACAGAAAAGAAGGTAACCAGCTGTCTTCAAAAGAGATTTGTAGACTCTTGCCAAAAAAATCTTTTTATTAGCTAAGCATGGTAATATACACCTTTAATCCCAGCGCTCAGAAGGCAGAAGCAGGAGGATCTCTCTGTAAGTTCTAGGCCAGCCTGGTCTACATAGTGAGACTATGTTTCAAAAAAAAAAAATTCAAAACAAAAAGTCCCCTCACCCTCCTCAATATTCGTTGAATGTTAAATCACATTTTCAAAAAGGCTTTCTCTGATGGCTCAGAGGTTAAGAGCACTGACTGTTCTTCCAGAGGTCCTGAGTTCAACTCCCAGCAACCACATGGTGGCTCACAACCATCTATGATGACATCTGGTACCCTCTTCTGTATACTGCATACATAATAAATAAATAAATCTTAAAAAAAAAAGGCTTTCTCTGGCTCCTCAGGCATGTTGGGTTCTTGAGGATTCTCCCAGGCCCAGCTCATCACCTCCATCCCTTTCAGTGCTGGCGCCCTCTTCTCTGTTAATTGTGTTTGTTTGATTTTTCGAGACAGGGTTTCTCTGTGTAGCTCTGGCCACCCTGGAACATGCTCTGTAGACCACGTGCTGTGATTAAAGGCATTAAAGGAGGCCAGCAGCCTCCTTACTACTGCTCCGTGAACTCTGTGAGACTGGGGATGGATGCGTCTCAGTCTTCGCCGATCCCCAGCCTGACACATGAGCTCACACGAACATTGCTTGTCAGCCCAGAGACAACCAGACTACAAGGAAAGGCTTTTCCTGAGGTGGAAGGTCTAGTGCGATGGGAGCTGGGGAGAAAGAGTGGGCGCTACAACCAGTGAGGCCAGGGGGCTGGGAGAAGGAAGAGAATCCATCCTCTGTTCCCCTTTGAAGCAGCTGGCATGGGACTGAGTATCTCTATAGAAAGTAGTAGGTACAGATGGGCAGGTGTGTGTGTGTGTGTGTGTGTGTGTGTGTGTGTGTAAGCAAATGGGAAAAATCAAGGAAAAAAAAAAGAAATAGGTTTGAAAAGAGCATGTGTCAATACTGAGTGATACACACAGGCAAAAGGAGTGTCTGACATGCCCGTCCTTTGACCCCTCCTTAGCCTGGGTTCATTGTGAGATTTGGGGGTGTGGGGGTGGGATGTGGGGGATGTTCTCCAGCGTCAGTTTCACTGACCATCGGAGTTTGAACAGTGATGGGTTTATGGAACAGGGAACAGGGGCCCCAGGGGAGCTACCCACCTCTCCGTTAGCATCACAGGCTGTGTGGGTATAGAAGTAATCCTTGTCGGTGCAGGCTGGGCGCACTTTGCAGGCAGAAGATCCTTTTTCTAAATGACCAAAGTGAGAAAAAAAATATTTCGAGTCACATAAGAGAGCAGGGCTCATTGGTGACCAGTAACTCCCCAGCCCATGTGTGTGTCACTACACAAATTTCCTGAAAGTATGTGTTTTCTGTTCTCATTTGTTTGCTGGTGCCCCTTCCTCCTCCTCCTCCTCCTCCTCCTCCTCCTCCTCCTCCTCCTCCTCCTCTTCCTCTTTGGACAGGCTAACCTGAAAGTCTAAGCTTGCTTCAAAAAAACCTTGAAGTAAGTTTTCTACTTCAGAGTTTTGAGACTAGGATTACAGGTGCAAGCCACCATGCCTAGCTAGGACTTGCATATTTTTATTTTAAGATTTTTTTTCTTAAAACTATTTTTATGTATCTGTGTAAGAGTGTTTGTCCTGTGTATATGTATGTCTGTGTATCACATGTGTGCTTGGTGCCCAAGGAGGCCAAAAGAGGGTGTTGGATCCCCTAGAACTGAATTTATAGATGGTAGTGAACCACCATGCAGGTGCTGGGAATCAAACCTGGATCCTCTGGGAAAGCAGCCAGTGCTCTTAACCACTGAGCCATCACTCCAGGACTTATCCTATGACCTCGTCTGAATATTCTCTTAGCATATAACCAGTGTGAAAAAGACATACTGTTACTTCCCCTTCTCCATGAGAACGCCCTATGCAAATAAAGTTGGAATTTCCTTGGCCTCAAGACAAAGGTGCTTATGACTTTCTCTAGCCTTGGCATATATCTCAGCTCTGACTTTTGCTTTAACCTGCTGAGAAATGCTATCAGATTTATCCTATTCTGTGAGTACTGGGGGTTGAACACAGGGCCATGCATATTTTAGCACTGAGTCCCACATTCTTACATTTATTGGGCTCTTTGTGTTCCCCTTATAATGACATAATGTGTCAATGCCATGAACCTCTTACATAAGAACTGTTCCAATGGATCCTCCTGAAAGCAATGGATTTCATGGTTTTGTTTTAGAGACAGGGTCCTGAACCATTTCCCATTCTGGCTTGGTACACTTAATCTTGATACCTCAGGTGCTAGGAAAACAAGTGTATGCTACCACACCATTTTTGAAGCTGGGCTAGGTATGGTGATGCATGCATTTATTCCCAGCACTCAGGAGGCAGAAGCAGGCCAATCTCTGTGAGCTCCAGGCTAGCTTGGTCTATATACCGAGTACCAGGGTAGCTAGAACTACCTTGTCTTAAAAGCCAAAATAATTCCTTTTTAAATTAAAAAAACAAAACCAAAGCTATTTTTTTACCAAGAAAAATATGTATAATTTGAGCAAATTTAAAATTTCTTATAGAATTTTTTTTTCTTTCCACAAAACAAAGAACACCAAGGATGGGTAGGTGATTCAGTGGTTAAAGGTCTTGCCACCCAAGTGTCAGGACTAGAGATCTGATCCCCAGAGCTTATGTTAAAGGTCAGGTAGATGTGAGGACCCACCCATAATTTTAGTACTCAGAAGGCAGATAGAGGAAACCCCCAGTGCAATCTAGATAGTTAGACTAACCAAGTCAATGATTTCTGGGTTCAATTGAGATACTCTTTCTCAATGGACAAAGTGGAAAGCAATGGAGGAAGACTCCCAGTGTATACACATGTATACACATATTAGCCCACATATATATGAACACAGAGATGCATACCTGAGGGGAAAATAAATAAAACACACTGCTTCATGGGATTCCCCGTTATAATGCCTCAACTGCTGCATGCACTACTTCTAATATGCTGTATCTTCTTCAGATAAGCATTTCATAAAGGTGAGGCAATTTCTTTTTCTGTGTAGGCAGTATGATTAGAGAGCAAGATAGGCAGATTTACGTTTGGATTCTGATCCATTATTTAGTAGCTGTGCCATGTTAGGCAAATTACCTCTCTCAGTTCTCTCATTCAAAAGTGTCCATGTTGCTAGAGCCAGCACATGCCTATCCCACTGTACAGAGATACTCTCAGAATGGCATTTATGGGGGCTGAAAAGATAGCTCAGCAATTAGAACAATTGCTGTTCTTTTAGAGACTAGAGTTCAATCACATTGAGCAGTACCTAGTACATAACTAACTGCCTTCAACTCTACCTATAGATGATCTGCTAATTTCTTCTGGACTCCCTGGAACCTCCATATAGGCTTAGATGCACCCAGAAAGATATACACACACATATAAATAAACAATACATATTTTTATAAAAAAGAAAAGAAATGGCAGACACCATTATGGCCTGCAAGCTTGTACATACTTTCTATTTAAGAACTATCCCAAGATGGCGCCCAGTGTGGGGTCTGAATGTCTACAAAGGGCCTGAGAAAGCTGGAAAAAAAAAATAGAGTAGAAAAAAAGAGAAAGAAAAACAAAACCAAAAATGGATACAGCTCCTTTAAGAGGCTCTGCCATGTAGCAGAGCATTTGAGCAGCCAGCATGCTAAGTAGAAATAGTATGCTAAGTAAAAAACTGCCTGCCACAGTGCAGACAACCAACCTCTTAGAGATGAGATGGTTAAATGCACCTCAGGTAAAAGAAGTTCTCAGTGATCTAAAGGCTCTCATGGACCTGAGGAGGGGGAAAACCACTGGAGCCTCTCAGTGGAGGGCCTAGCTGATACTTAGGGTTATGTTTGGTTCATGTGGTCAGAGGATGCTACAGGTATACAGTTAAAAACAGGTACAGATCCTCCCCAGAAATTAGAGTACACGTAGGTGCTTAAAAAAGAAAAGAAAATGGGTATAGACAGTCATAGAAAAAAAAATAGTTTCAAAATAATTAAGTCTTCAAAGAGTAAAGTAATATAAAGAGAATAAACTATGTAAAGACGGAAAATATGTAGGGGGTCTGGATTTGTTGACTTTGAATTTTTTGATTGCTGATGAGCAAATGGCAGCTGCTGAGAGACATAGGATTGTAAAAGGAACTGTTGAATTAAACCTGCCTAGGGATGTTTTAGTTTAAAATGGGGTTCAGATGGTGTATTGCATTGAGAGAGAGGTTAGGCTTTTGTTTCCACAGGAAATGTAAGGCTTTGGATTTCTTGAAAATTAATAGAGATCAGATTTGATTGGGAGAGACCCCCTGAAAATCTTGGCTACAGACATTAAGAAATAAACCTAGAAAAATCATAAGACAGATGATGTATATGCTGATCTCTTGACATGGAAACACTTCTGAGACTGAATGAGACGTAATAAATCTTACTGGTTACAGAGTCCTCATGACTTATTATTACATGCCATACATTCATATGGCATGAATAGAGGTTCAGTTTTACAGTCCAAACAAACTTAGAACATTGATAAACTTTACTAGTAGTATCTCAAACTTTTAATCCTAACTCTAGGATTGTGATGCAGAGTTGAACTTTGAAATGAAACAACTGAGTGAAGAAGATATTTAAGGCAGTAGACTGCAGAGGTTCAGGCATCCTGAAGAAGCAACCAGCCAGGCACCAGGTGGAGGACCCTTGAAGATAGCATTTACCCTGTTCAGCCTGAGAAGTCGGCTGTGTGAGAATTGACTGTGGTCCGTTTCCTCCCTCTGACATGCCAGTTTCCCCCCACCCCCCAATATCTGGCTCCGGGTTTTCATATATAGCAACTAGAATTTGTGCGATATCTGTGTCATTACTTTGAGCTGGTTGGCGGCTCAAAGAAAATTCCAACTATACCAGAAGATTTAATAAGAAGTGTGAGCTCTTCCCACCTCCTAGGGAGACTCTTCTCAACTGGTCCTCTCCTCTGATGGAGAAAGTCATCCAGGACCCCTGTCTGGTCTGCACTCCCAAGATTGAAAATCTCCCCATCTCTTGAGCAAGAAGGAAGGCTGGGAAACAGCTGGAATCTTCTCAGCTCATTTACTTGGTAAACAAGCAGGAAGCCCAATTCAGTGGAGAAGGATCCAGAGACGCCTGCTATTGACTGCCTTGGCCAGGAGAGACTTGGGGGGAGGTGCTGAACAAGTGCCAGTTCCCAGGGCCCTGTGTATCAGGCCTGGCAGAGCACACGGTAGAAAAGGTATTTGGCACGAGGACCTTTGTTCTGCTAGTTAAACATTTGCTTAACCCAACACTCCAGGTCTAAGTTTCAGCAGATGTGGTCCAGCTGTTTACACACACAACGCGGAGAAAATGGCTTTAATAAATGATTAACCCGAGTGTTGAGACAGACCTCACTCTCCTAGCTCAGGTTTAAACTGAGGGGTTTAAGTTGAGCATTAGTCAAGTGTGAAAAAGTCTCCAAGATGATAGGTAGGGCGAGGGAGGGCTTGGGGGGTTTGCTCCTGGAGAAAATTCGAGAAGACCTTTATCTCAGGGCTCCTGGGTCCTCTTTCTGTACCCCCTTCACCTGCCAGCATTTTTTCTCCACTTCTAGTACCATGTTTTCTCTGGGACCCATTTTATCAAAGGAAAACATTTCCTCTGCAGACATAGGACTCAATGGAAATAAAAGCTCAGACTCTTGGCAGGCCCTTTCTCTGAACTCACCTTTCATTTGTAAATGGAGCACTCACTCCCACACTGTGCTCTGTAAGACACTGTTGAATTGAGGGTAAACTTCTATACAAGTGACCTATTACTGCAAAATACACTGAGAACATTTTCATATTATAAGACAAGTATCTGGACAGGCCTTCACAAAGAGAATTAATAACATTAGTGCTCAGCAGGCAAGGTAAGCAGGAAAACGCAACGGGTAAATAAAAGTCCTCGCCACCAAGACTGACACCCAGAGTCTGATCCCGGGAATCCATATAGCAGGAGAGGGCTGACTCCTTATTAAAAGCTATTCTCTGACCTCTACGTGTATGTTGTGGCATGCATACATGTTCATGCACATGTCTTCCCCCACAAAATAAATAAATGTAATAAAACTTAGTGCTTAGCATTAGAGCTCCATAGAGGAGGTCTTGCCTAGCATGTACAAGGTTCTGGGTTCTGTTTCCAACATTACGAGAAAAAAAAATTAAATAGCAATTGCACAGTACTCGGGAGGCAGAGGCAGGCAGACCATTGTGAGTTTAAGGCCAACCTGGTCTGCAGAGTGAGTTCCACAACAGCCAAGGCTATGTGAAATACCAAAAGAAAAAAAGCAATTACAAAATGCTATTTCTAGATCCTTTCCTGTATTAGCCAGTCCCCACACTAACAGCATCAGGTAGATCCTTGTCACTTCTGTTTTAGAGATAAAGAAGTGGAGGCATAGTTACTCCTCAGGCTTAACTTAAGATCATGTATAGATGATCTTGTCAACATGGACAAGTGACATGCCCTAGGTGTTGTGGGATATTTGCAAACTGTGTGAAGATGCATTGCTGTGACTGGTTTAATAAAGAGCTGGATGGTCAATAGTTAGGCAGGAGGGAACATAGGCAGGAAAGGGAGAAGACGGGGAAGAGAGAGAGGGAGGGGTGAGGGAGAGAGACACTGAGACACTGGAAGAGCAGGATGTCCAGTATGTCTGGTATGGAGATGAGGTAACAAGCCATACAGCAGGAGGTAGATGAAAAAAATATGGGTCAATTTACATTAGAAATAAGCCTGAGGTAAGGCTGAGTTTTTATAATTAATATTAAGTCTCCATATCATCATTTGCAGGCCAGTGGTCCCAACAAGAGAGTCCTATTATACTTAGGTGCCACAGCTAGTGAGTGGTGAAGCTGAGATTTGAACCTGGTGAGCATGTTTTGGAGGCCCTGACCTTGAGCCTTACATACTTCTATTAAGAAATGGACTGCAAGCATTTAACATAGCACAAAGGATAGCTGAGCTATCGTGTTAAATTACTCCCTGGCCCTTCTAGTTTGGCTTATATTGTTTCTACCCCAAAGATTTTGTCCCCATGAAATTGTGAATCCATCGTGTAAGATCTCAGCTAGTGAAGACTCTTCTCCAACCATATATCTTTTTCTGCCTCTACGGCATGCTACACTCAGCATTCCTAGCCTGATCCCTATTGCACCATTGGAGAGTTACCATATCTGTGAATTCATATAGCCAGAGTTCTGCTTTTTGGTTCAGTGTGGAGGACAGGCACTGGCTCTGGCTCTGGCTGTGGCAGCAAGGCAGATCCCTGTAGGCACTCAAGGTTTATGTGTGTGTGTGTGTGTGTGTGTGTGTGTATACCACTGCCTTCATGCACATTCCATGCTGGGCTCTTTTAGATTCTCTTTGCATCGTTCCCGATAAATGTGACTTTCTTTCTACTTCTGGTGAGGTAGTCAGAGTTGAGAAATTGGTGACAGAGGAATAGCTTTAAGAATCCAGCTCCAGGCTGGAGAGATGGCTGAGCACTGACTGTTCTTCCAGAGGACCTGAGTTCGATTCCCAGCATCCACATGGCAGCTAACAACTGTCTGTAATTCCAAGATCTGACACCCTTACACAGTTATACATGCACGCAAAACACCAATTCACATAAAATAATAATAAATATTTTTTTAAAAGATACTTAATTTTTTTAATTTTTTAAAAATAAAAAAATAATTCAGCTCCTTGATTAACAATTTCATAACGACTCTTGGATAGAAATTCGTTTATAGGGCATTGACTGAAATGCAGTTTTTCTACAGCTACCTTGTCATTCAGACTATTGCACAATTGCCGAGCTAGGACTTGAGCCAAATTTAGACCAACAAAGGCCATCATTGATGGAGGTGGAACATGGAAGAGGAATAAGAATTCAATTGGAAAAACAATAATTTAGAGGTTTGGCTAAAAACTTCCTCCCAGGTCTAAAGTTTCTTGTCTGGCTGAAAAACTACACACACTTGGCAACATCTGTGTAGAAAAATAGGGCTTTTGTATCAGGAGTGTAGAAGTAAGCAGTCACGGGTCGCTGGCTGGTCCTGGGTTAGCAACCGCACATCTTAGCACCTGGGTGACATATGGGCACGTCTACGAGGGGTGTGGGTCTGTACAGATGGGCCCTGAGCTCGGTTCGTATGTGTTTCTGTATAAGAAGGGGAAGAAAGAGTCATGATGAGGATTCCTAGGATAGAAGCAGAGCAGACCCTTTCTCTTCCTTCTCATTTCACAGCCTACTCTGGAGTTTAGATGTGGTACCCATTACTGGGCTGTGTGAGCAGAGTGCTCTCTGGTGCCATTGCCTATCTTATCCGAGTGTTCTGACAAAACCTTAAACCATCAGGTCTTGCTTTTTATTTCTCTTGAAAAATAAAAAGATTAAATTTTAAAAATGTATGTTTGTGAGTTGGAATTATGCACATGAGTGCAGTGCCCAGGAACTCCATTACAGTAGTGCATCAGAGTCCCTAGAGAGGAAATTCCAGGCAATTATGAGCAGCCCCACATGGGTGCCATGGGTTCTGGGAAACCTAACTCAGGTCATATCAAGAGCAGTATACACTTTGGAACCACCAAGCTGTCTCTCCAGCCCCAGATACTGTTTTTCAAATCAGGATGTTTTTGGAGGCTTCTCTCCAGCTTCCTTTGGAGTACTGAGACTTGTCTCCACAAAACAAAAGAAGCAGGTGAAAACGCTTGCTTTGTATCCAGTGGACACCACCCAGACACCTCCCAAAGAGCCCAACTTCCTTCCCCAGCCTTTGCTGTCAAAATGGTTAGAATTGTAGCCTGCTCTGATCACTCTACAAGGTAGACGTGTGTTGTAGACATTGTACCTCACACATACTGTCAATCCCAAAGATTCAAGGAGAAAGACCATCATCCCAAATCATCATGGCCAAATTAATTAAAGCGAGCTTTTGAAAATTTGTGTACAAGGGTTGTCTCTAAGGTGGGGTTCAAGAAGACAGCACTGGAAATGAGCAAGATAATGGTTTTTATAGTTCAAGGGTAGGAAGTTTTCAAATGTGGAATTTGGCAGGCAAATCGGAGGGGGTGTTACAGAGCAGAATATAATAAGGTGATCATACCAACAGGTCATTATAATAACCCTCTGAATCAAAGGTAGAGCTGCAAGGTGGTCATTGTTAGTCTCTAAAACCATTCCATTCTCTGAGTTCTGACGTCAAGCCCCATTAAAGCAGAATTCCTGTCTCTGAATCTATTTCTCTCTCTCTCTCTCTCTCTCTCTCTCTCTCTCTCTCTCTCCCCTTTGTTTCTCTCCATTTCTCTTTTTTCTTCCTTTTTCCTTCTCTTTTCCTCTCTTTGCTATCATAACCTTTCTGTTAATCATAACTATACCCATCTGACAATGAAGTCCTTTTTACATAGAAACAGCCACAAAGCGCCTCCTGCTATCTGCTGCTGCCTGTTTCCCATGAGGCCCCTGCATCCATAGAAATCTGCTGCCAGATAACCGGATAAATTCGTGCCAAATTCACACAAAATCCTAACAGTTATAACAACATTTTGAAACAAAGGCATGGTTGCCATTTCCCGGAACAGACAGCACAGAACCGCCTGTAGTTAAGGTTACAGGTGGGGCATAGCCCAATCTTTGAGAAACAGATCTAATCATAAACAGGAATGAACCTTATTCCAAGATAGTTTTCAAGCCCAAGAGGCAGTATAGTTCATCAATACATATGTAATTACTGCTTGTCATCAAAAATAAAAGCTGAATAGTTTTTTTTTAAGCTATTAGGCATAGTGACATTTGCCTATAATCTCAGTGCTTAGGAGATAAAAATAGAGAGAGCAGAAATTCAAAGCTAAGATGGACCTGGTGGCACATACCTTTAATCTCTGCACTCAGGAGGCATATGAGGGTGGATCTCTGTGTTTGAGGCCAGCCTGGTTTGCAAAGTGAGTGCCAGACAAGTGGGGCTACACAGTATGACCCTGTCTCAAGACAAAAAAGAAGGAAAAGAAAAGGAAAAAAGAAAGGAAATTCAAAGCCAGCCTCTGCTACATACTAGGTTAAAGCTAGTATGGACTACGCAAGACCCCATCTTAATACCTGCCAAGGCAAGCAAATAAAAACAACAACAACAAAATTACTGTCTTTAGCAACAGACCAATAGGAGAGGTCTCCTGCTTGTGTGTGTGTGTGTGTGTGTGTGTGTGTGTGTGTGTGTGTGTGTGTTTGCTGGTACACCACTTCTCCTCCATATCCTGTCCCCGCCCCCAAACATCACCTGAGTATTTATCAGGATCACATGGATGGCAAGAAGTTTCTCCTTTATTTGAGTAAGTGTTGATTGGACAAAGCTTGCAGAAAGAGGAGCCCTGCTTGTCTGCGTATGTGCCGGGCTTGCAGGGAAAACATTCTGAAGTGTAAGCCACCCCTGGGGAGAAAGAATGACATAGAAAATAAAGATTGAGCTGAGACACCAAGGCGCTGGGGACCAATGCCCACCCTCCCTAGAAGCCAAGAGTCCGGGAAGCGTGCAGCAGACCCCAGATCCAAGCCTGTTGTCTGTACCTGTTATGGCAATGTTCCTCACAAGCACAGGCTTGGACACTTTGGACCACACTGAGAAAGCTGTGGTTCTCCAATAGAGGACATTATTGCCTCTGTTTAGCTCAACCTTAAAAAAAGACATAAGGTAGGTGTTAATTCATCGCAATAATGGGCATTGCTAATTTGCCTCATTGGTCCTAGAGAGCCTATTCTGACTCTCTTTTCTTCCTCTTCCTCAGCCTGGCCTCTCAAAGCTTTGTCTTTCTAACCTTCTCCCATGTTTCCCTGCTCCTACACATGTGATTCCTGCATCATATATGCTACAAGCATCTCTTAATAGAGATCATAATAGGCCCAGAGGGGCTGTAAGTGAGACAGGCATTCGCTCATTCTCTGGTTTTATAGAAAGCCCCGCCCCAAAGCTGGAACACTCTGGTTCCTGGGATGAAATCATTGGAGTAAACTGGCCATCGTACAGCCTAATCCATCAACCCTGAGGAGAGGAATCCATGAGTCCTCCACATCTTAGAATCTTTTCTCCATGGGCCCTGGAGTGGAAGGTCCTGGGCCCCTCCTCTGGGACCATGGGTGTGGCTGGTGTGATACTCACACTGTGGAATTCCCATCCTTTCTCGGTAGTTTTCATCCACCTGGAGTCATCAGCGTTGGGCTGGCACTGGTCATTCTGGACCTGAGGCAGAGGGGGTTTGGGATGACAGGATGAGAGGCTCAGCCTCCTGGAATGAGAACCTCACTTCAAGCTGCATGATGCTCTACAATACTGTTCTTATGGAAGAGGGGCTGCCAGTTCTCTCTAGGACCAAACTGAGACCACATAAGCTACACACAACAATGTCTGAACACTGACCCCAAAGAAAGAATTTGCATGCAACCCAGCCACTTGCATGTCATAACAAGTCTGAACAGGATGAAACGCCTAGAAAATTCACAGGTTCTATTCTCACCCTCATCTCCTTTGCCTTGTGACCTTTCTCCTTAGCTCCCCAGGTCTCAGCTCATTTTGCTCACAGCTTTTTCTAAAGCGAAAACCAAAACATTTCCCAAACATGGCTGCATTTGAGATTGATTCCTATAAATAAGCCTGAACTTCAGGAAGTCCTAACTTTTCTCTAAACCCTCTCCTCCCTCTGTCCCACCTGGAGCTTACAAAAAACTCAAAGATGATGCTGGAGTCCGGATAGTAGTACTCGAAGTTAACTGTGCCAGACTGCTTCAGGTTGACGGCATACATCAGGGTGGCTGTGCACTCATCAGTGTTGGAAGCAATGTAGTCTCCCCGGGGAACCCACTTGGATCTGTAAAAGAATGGGGATCAAGAGTTATGGCAGCAGCATATTCCACAAGGCTTTGTGCCTTGTATTAGGTCCCATGCTCTCCTGTTGGGGGTTCTGGGGAATCCCAGACTTACAAGTCACAAGCTAAAACTTGTACCTTGTAGTGGTTTGAATGAACATGGTCCCTAGAGGCTTGTGTATTTGAATGCTTGGCCCCCAGTTAGTGAAACTGTTTGGGAAGGATTAGGAGGTGTGGCTTTATTGGAAGAGGTGTGTCATGAAGGTGGGTTCTGAGATTTTAAAAGCCTGAGCCAGATAAGTCTCTCTCCTTCTCTCTCTCTACCTGTGGACAGGATGTAAAGCCCTCCGCCACTGTTCCAGTGCCATGCCTGCTTCCCACCATGATGGTCATGGACTAAACAAGCCCCCAATTAAATGTCTTCTTTTAAGAGTTGCTTTGGCCATGGTGTCTCTACATAGCTAATAAAGTTGCTAATAAAGACATGAACATGCTTAGGAAAGAGTAACTAACATGGGTGCTCTGAGGTAGATCAAGAGGCCTAAGGAGCAGCCAATGAGAGGAAGACAGTGAAGCTGGCTGGGTGTGCCTCCATGCTTCGTAAAAGTGAGTGGAGGTGGATGGCAGGTAAAGTCAGGCATGGGAAGCTTTACATCAACCAGCCATGAGCTGCATGTTCCATATTCATGATTTATGTTCATCAGTAACAGGAAAAACTATTTTTTTTTTTTAACCATTTAACAGACGAGAAGACTGTGGCTTAGAGAATACCTTGGCCAATGCCACAAAGCCTTCAAGTGACTGCAAATCTGGGATTCAAATTAAAAACTGCTTAATTCCCAAAGTTGTCAAAAATCCATAAACAAATTTATCCTCAAGAACTCACTAGTTCACCCAGTCTAATCCTGTTTTTCCAAAACACTGCTTTACAATGCGCCATGTTCACTGCTTTTCTCAGGAGGAGGTGGAGGAGAACCAGGATGATCAGTCTTGTCTTGTCTGTTTCACTCTGTCCGATAGCCCAGTGGCTCCTCCTCACTTCCTACCACATTATCACTTGAATAGACTTTACTTTCTGACTGGCCCTGCATCTTCCAATCCCTTTGCACACTATGGTTGGAAAGGTCCAGAAGAAAAAACATGACCAAATCACTTCAGTACCCTAAACTCTCTGATGATTCCCTGATGCTCTTGGGATAGGGCGCACATCCCTGGCCTACACTATATGGCGGACCTATGGAATGTCTCTCGATTCCTAGGCCAAACTCTCCCCACCCCGACCTTGCCCTCTTCCTCAAACAAGCTTTCTCCTCCTTCTCCTCGGTTAACACTTCCTCCAGTCTTATAATAAATAAATAAATAGATAGATAGATAGATAGATAGATAGATAGATAGATAATGTGGTTCGATAAATAATTAATAAATGCCACTTAATGTTAGGAAGTCATCCTTGTGTTTTGTCAAGCATGGCCATGTACACCTTTAATCTCAGTGCTTTGGAGGCAGAGACAGTGGAGTTCTGTGAGTTCAAGGCTATCCTGGTCTACATAGTAAATTCCAAGTCAATCAGGGATATATATAATACCTTGTCAAAACAAAACAAAAAAGAGTCTTCTTGATTTTAATCTGCTTCACCAAAAATGCCCTGAGCTTTGTCTGCTTTCTTTCCATAATTCCCTTTTACTTTAAAATTTTAATATGTTATCAGCCACTTAAGAACTATGCCTAGATAAAATAAGCATACATACTATCTATCTATATAAGCTGTCTACCATGTAGCTTAAGAAATCCAACACAGGGGCTGGAGAGATGGCTCAGCGGTTAAGAGCACCATCTGCTCTTCCAGAGGACCCAGGTTCGATTCCCAGCACCCACATGGCAGCTAACAACTGTCTGTAGTTCCAGTTCCAGGCAAACACCAAGGCAAATAATTAAATAAATAAATAAATAAAGTTAAAAAAAAAAAAAGAAATCCAACATAGTACAGCTTTCATAACTCTGGAAGGCACTATGAGGTTGATGGGGGAGAAAAGTCATCAGTGTTGGAGACAGTCATATGGATGTTCCTTTTAGGACTGTCAACCTTGGCCACAGACGCTTTTTTTTTTTTCTTTTTTCTTTTTTCTTTTTTTTTTGCGGGGGTAAAAGTCAATTCAAAGTACTGAGAGTGAATGACCATTGAGCGTTTAGTCCTAAATGGAACCATCCATATGACTTTCTCTATTGAGACTCAGGAACACTGTGGGAGAGGAAGTTAAAAAAAAAAAATGTAAGAAGCAGAGGCTGGAAAAGGATGCTGTGAAATGCTGTCCTTTGGACGTGACAAGAGTGCCGAACTCAAGAACTCATAGTAGCTGTAGCTGGCTGTTCAAGATCACACCAGTCGGCATTCCGGCACAGAGGAGGGTGAGTTAGAGGAAGCTCCAGCCCTCGCTAAGGAGCTATGGATGGAGATCATTTTTCTTTATGGGTATAACCTCTGCTGAGTCACCTCTGATCCACAAACAATGTCACTTGCCTGCACACGTGAACAGCTCTAATCAAACTGGGTCCTATAGAGACAGAGGTAGATAAATGCTCATTTCACACATTAGGGATAAGAGAGATTCCCAAGGGAGGAAGGGGGGAAGGGGTAAGTATGGATGACTAATGTGTCTAAAATACATTATGTATAGAAGATCGTCAAAGGCTAAACACATATCATTAAAAGCAAGGCAAAGAAGTAAGGCGCAGCAGAAGCCACCATGTGCCTTCTGTAGTTCTTCCCTCTCCCCTGACATTTCTGTACCCACCTACCTACCAAGAGGGGTGGCGTACTTGAATCTGTTCTTAACAGTCTCGTGACATTCTTTGTATGTGTCTCTAAGCAACACACTGTGTTGCCGTGTTTTGCATGTTTTTAAATGTCATGAAAATGGTATCATACTTTGATTTTTTAAGACTTAGTCGGGGAGGGAGGCTTGTATATAATAGTATGAGATTTATCCAAATTCATGCATATGGCTCTCCTTTCTGTGGGGTGTGTGTGTGTGTGTGTGTGTGTGTGTGGTGGGAATGGAACTCAGGGTCTAATCTATGCTATATATGTGCTCTTTCACTGAGCAATACACTCCTAACCCTTTTATCTTTACTTCTGTCTAATATTCTTTATGTGGTTCTAGCACATTTATTTATTTATTTATTTATTTATTTATTTATTTATTTATTTATCAATCACATCTATTTATGACTGCTGGACATTTAGAGCACTTCCATGTTTTTTACTGTCGTTCCGCTGTGGACACTGTTTCTGTGTTCTCAGACATGTCTGATGGGAATGCTTGGGGGCAGTTGCTACCTCATAGGGTATGCAAACTCCCAGTTTGGGGGGCTACTGCCACCTTGTTCCCCAAACTGTGTATCAGTTTACACCGTCTGGCAATGTAAGAGGGTCCCTGTTGCTCCACATCCTCTACAAACTTGGAACAAAAGATCTTGTGTTGTCATGTGATGTGGTGGGGAATTTAATGTCAAGTTGGGCTTCAAATCTTCCTTCCTTGGTCACTGGTGAGGCTACGAGTGTTCTGGAAGCTTTCTTGCAATCTAGTGTCCTCTTCTGGCCATACTTTGATTCTTCATCTCCCTGTCCTCCTGGCTAGCCTGTGGGTTTTGAGAGGACAGAAACTAACCTTGTCTTGTATAATAATGTAGCCCTTAGTCTCCAGCTCCAGTCCTGGAACACAGGGACCTCAGGGGATCAAACAAATAATATGAGAAAAAGGGAAAATTCTGTTGTTTATCTTTTGCCTGAGACTAGCCCAAGATTCCCATCTGCTTAACAATGGCCTTTAAGAGAATTTTAAGCTAGTACATGGGATTCCCCCTGTGTCTGCCCAATCCACACATCTTTACAAGCTCAACAGTCTTTTTTTTTTTGGTTTGGTTTTGTTGAGACAGAGTTTCTCTGTGTAGCTTTGGCTGTCTTGGAACTCACTCTGTAGACCAGGCTGGTCTTGAACTCACAGAGATCTACCAGATTCTGCCTCCTGAATCCTTGGTTTAAAGACGGGTAGCATAACTGCCCTGCGAGAGTCAGTATTATTATCAAAATGGAAACAAAGCAAATTCTTCCAAAATGATCTGTCTAGCTTTACCTTGTTGACTCCCTTGTTGAAAGAGACATAATGCTGATGTACTCCATGGAACTAGCTGTAATTAACTCAAAGTTTGATGAATAATTAAAAGAATTTCATAAGTGGGTTACATTTGCAAAGTACATCACAGTTCTAGTGTTTGATAGTGGTGTCTCTGGTGATGACATTTTATATTCAGTCATAAAAACATGTTTGATTGATTTCTAGTGCTGGAGGCATCTCTCTACATTCTTCTCCTTGACCCCTTGATCAGTGCGGGGGATCTGGAATTGGATCCAAGGCTTCGAATGTGCTCAGCATGTGCGCTATCACTAAGATGCACCTTCTAAGCCTTTGTTTTCTTCTTAAACTTCCTTTGATGTGTTTATTTTATCTGTTTGGGTGTTTTGTGTGCATGTCTGTGAAGCACATGGGTGTCTGGTGGCTGCAGAGATCAGAGAGAGTGCTGGATTCCTTAGAACTAGAATTACAGATAGTTGAGAGTCACCCTGTGGGCACTGAGACTCTAAACCAGTCTTCTGGAAGATCAGCCAGTGCTCTTAACTGAGCCATCTCTCCAGCCCACCTTTGTTTTCTTAATACAGGACCACAGTATACAGCCCAGGCCTGAAGCTCTCTATCTTCCTACCCCAATAACCCAAGTGCTGAGCTCAGAGGTATCTTAGTTAGGATTTCTATTGCTGTGAAGAGACACCTTGACTGTTGTAAAATATTATTTTAAGATGTGTGTTACATTTGCTTATGCTCTGGGCCATTTGTTTAGTGATGTAAAGATGTGTTGCATTATTTTATATTGCATTTGTTTAACTCTGTGAAGCTGTGCTACAGTGCCTGCTTAAAACACCTCTTAGTCTATTAAAGAGCTGAATGGCCAATAGCAAGGCAGGAGAAAGAATAGGCGGGGCTGGCAGGCAGAAAGAATAATTAGAAGGAGAAATCTGGGAGGAGCAAGATCCAGGATTGAGAAAAGAAGGGGCCGGCCACTGAGCCACACAACCAGACACAGAATACGAAGGAAAGAAAAGATATACAGAAACAGAGAAAGGTAAAAGCCCAGAGGCAAAAAGTAGATGGAATAATTTAAGTTTAGGAAAGCTAGCAAGAAATAAGCCAAGCTAAAGACGGGGCATTTATAACTAATAATAAGCCTCAGGGGTTTGATTTGTTTGGGATCTGGGTGGTGGGTCCCCAAGAGCCAAGGAATAAAAAACAAAAAAACAACTACACATGGCCATGGCAATTCTTATAAAGGAAAATATTTAACTGGGACTGGCTTATAGTTTCAGAGGTTTAGTCCATTCTCATCATGGCAGGAAGCATGGTAGCATAGTGCTGGAGAAGGAATTTAGAGTTCTCCATCTTGATCCACAGGCAGCAGAAGAAGACTGTATCCCACACTGGGCATAGCATGTGCATAAAAGACCTCAAAGCCCGACCTCACAGTGACACACTCCCTCCAACATGGCCACACCTCCAAATAGTGCCACTCCGATGGGCCAAGCATTCAAACACATGAGTCTATGGAGATGAGTCTGTGGAGGTTATTTCTATTCAAACCACCACACCTGGCTAGAACTTTTACATGTACCCTCTTATTTAATCATTACTACATTGTTTAAGGACAGTGCTATTAGCTGAGTGTGGTGGCACAGGCCTTTAATCCCAGAATTTGGGAGGCAGAGGTAGGTGGATCTTTGAGTTACAGGCCAAGACAGCCAGGGCTACATAGAACAAGAGAAACGTCTTGAAAGACAAAAAAACGGGACCTGGAGAGATGGCTCAGCGGTTAAGAGCACCAACTGCTCTTCCAGAGGACCCGGGTTCGATTCCCAGCACCCACGTGGCAGCTAACAACTGTCTGTAGTTCCAGTTCCAGGCAAACACCAAGGCAAAGAATTAAATAAATAAAAAAGTTTTGGGTTGGAGAGACTGCTCTTCCAGAGGTCCTGAGTTCAATTCCCAGCAACCACATGGTGGCTCACAACCATCTATAATGACATCTGGTACCCTCTTCTGTATACTGTATAAAAACAAACAAACAAAAAACAAGAACAGTACTATTTTTGGCATCACTGTTTTTAAGACAGTCTCACTGTGTACCCTTGGTCTGCCTGGCACTCTCTGTGGAAACCAGTCAGCCCTTAAACTCACAGAGGTCCACCTGCCTCTGTCTCTTGAGTCCTGTGTTCACAGGTGTGCATGATCACACCTGGCCTTGTCATCATTTTTAAGAGGATGAAACTGAGGACCAAGATGAGACTATCCATGAGCCAGGCAGCTATGATCTTGTTCACAGTTACAGTATTTGGGTTGCAGCTCCTCACCCACTAATACCCAACACCATATCCCATGCTGTAGTGGTTAGTCAACTTGACAATCATAATATAAAATTTCCTGGAAAAGACTTTCTAAAAAAATTTTACGTGTGTATTTTGCCCACATATGTGTTAGCACACGTGTGTGCAGTGCCCGTGGAGGGCAGAAGGCAGCACTGGATAACTGTGCTTGATACAGGTGTGAGCTATCATGTGGGCAGTGGGAACTGAACACAGAGCCTTTGCAAGAGCAGCAAGTACTCTTAGCCATCTCTGCAGTCCAGGACGAGAGTCTTGGTAAGAAAGTATCTAGATCAGGTCGACCCACAGGCTTTGGTCGTTGATTGATGTAGAAGGATCAGATCATTCCGAGCAGCACTGCTCCCCAGGCTGGGCCCTGCACTGGCCAAGAGTGCAGAAACCTAGCTAAGCATAAGCAAGCAATCTCGTGTGTGTCTGTTTCTCTCTGCTTTTGACTGTGGATGTGAGATGACCGGCTGTCTCAGTTCCTATCGCCTTGCTTCTCAATGGTAGACAGTGACCTAGAGCTGTGAGTAGAAATAAACATGTGTCTTCATCCCCCCACACACATACAAGTTGCTTTATGACAGTTTTTTGTTGTTTTTAAATCAGAGCAACAGAAATTAAGCTAGCACACTTCCTCTTTGCTGATTCCCTTTTTGAGACCTCAGTGTCTGATGGCAGACTGTTTCCAGTGCCTTTGTCCTGTGACCTACACCCAGGCAGGGGATGAGTCCTGATAGACTCATTCAGTTTGTCTTTTCCTCTTTCCCATGATTAGCTCTGTGTCAGTTTTGTGGGAAATGATATGTTAGATGCTGGAGACACAGCAGAGACCAAGACACACTCTGTTCTCTCCTGCTTAGAGCTCGTATTTTGTTCCTAGTTGAGGGAACAGAGATTTAACTAATACAATTAACCACATAGGAATACTATGCTAAGCATGTCAACAAGAATGACAAGGTGGCACTAGTCTGTTTTAGGAATCTCCCAGTTCAGGGACAGTTTCTTTGAGGAAGTGAATTTTACTCTGAGACATGAGAGCCAAGTAAGATGTCTAGGAAAAAGCTCACAGAAGAGCTACTCAAAGAAAGGTCCCAGGAATAAAGCATCCTGACAGCTGGTGTGGCTGCAACAAGGAAAATGTTCGTGAGATTCAGGCAAAATGGGCAGAGAACAGAATGGAGCATCAGCCTCCCCGAGCTGTGGGAAGTTACTGGATCTTATCCCAAAAGCAATGGGTGGGTTCAACCCAGAGTACTGAGCAGGGGGCTATTGTATTTAGACATATATTCATCATTTTGGCTGCTGGATGGACATGACCTGGAGGAGGCAGGAAGAGGAAACAGAAAAGCAGATTGCAAGGTGGATTGGGGCGGCGGGGTGGGGGGATGCTGGTCCAGCTAAATGGGAAATAAATGGGAGTGCATACAAGAAAGCCAAAGACTTGGGTTTGTAGGATCAGCTTGGTTACTGACTTTTAAAATCTCTCCTGGTGACCATTTCTTTCTTTTTTAAAAAAATAATTTATTTTTATTTTTTATGTGAATTGGTGTTTTGCCTGCATGTATAACTGTGTAAGGGTGTCAGATCTTGGGATTACAGACAGTTGTTAGCTGCCATGTGGATACTGGGAATCGAACTCAGCTCCTCAAGAAGAACAGTCAGTGATCTTACCCTGCTGAGCCATCTCTCCAGCCCCCTGCTGACCATTTCTACATGGTCAGAGAGGAAAAGTACTCTCTCTCTCTCTTAGGAATGTTTCTGGATGCCTTAAGATCCAGGTCCCACAATGGCCTGTGCCTTGAAAACGCAATCTGTTATTAATCTATGTGCATCCTGCCTTAATGAGAAATGATAATTTCTACCCTTCTCGCTACAGTCCCCAGGGAGAGGTGGAACCCTTCCTCTTCCTGGGTTGAGAAGGGATGGAGGGGATAGATTGATGATCTGTATCTTGTCTCGGGACAAATCACATTTGATACTAGGACCCACAAGGATGGCAGTCAGATTGTTTAACCCACACAGTCCCTCAGTTCTCACATCTTCTCTAGGTCTATAGCTGCTCCCAAGTTATTGTTGTAATGATTACGATCTGTAAGCTTGAACTCTAAAGTTATATGAGCATTAGATAATTGGCTGGACCTGGTTATAGCACTTGGGAGTGGAGCAAAAGCAGGTGAATCTCTGTGAGTTTCCAGGCCGACCTGGTCTACATAATGAGTTCCAAGATAGTCAGGGTTTTAGAAAGACTTTTTCTCAATAAAAAGAAACAAATGATTATGTATAATTGGATGATTAAATGTCCATTGTATAACTGAAACACATTCATCCTTCTGAGAGATTTAAGCATAGGAATGGGAGTTACCATGAGTGAGGCCCTAGGTTAAACCCCCAGCACCACACAAACAAACTTTGAAATGAGAAATCCAAGTGTAACACAATTCTTTGGTCTTTTTAGTCAGTTTGCTTGCTTTGGTATAAAGGGACGTTTTTCCCCCTCTTATACTTATTATCAGAATTGCTTTGTGTAACATTTTATCCTGATGCTTTTCAACCTGGAGCCCAGCCTGACACATAATCATGTGATTTGAAAGTGGCATTGTAGAGCAGTAGAAAGCCTGGGATCGAGTCCAAGTATCTATCTTATCAATTTCGAGCTAGGAAACTAAGCTGGAATGCTTAACCTCACTGGGCTTCCAGTTTTCCACTCTGCAGTGAGAATCACAATGCTAGTATCACTGGGCTCCTGTGTAGGTTCAAGAACAAACCTTTTATGTAGAACATTCAGCATAGGGCTGAGTCCCTAAAAGGCACACCTCGAATAAGTATTCATTTGTCTAGACCCCCACCCACTCACCCACACCCCCATGGGGAGGGAGCACTGAGATTTTTAACTATGGACAAAGGTATCCTTCTGAGCTGGGAATTTTCCTAGTTACTGGAATGTGGTGGTTCAAATGAGACTGCACTCCCCCCACCCCCAAACTTGGGCCCTAGTTGGTGGAACTGTTTGAGAAGGATTGGAAGGTGTGGCTCTGTTAGAAGATGTTTCAAAAGTCCACATGAGGCCACATCTCCTGTTTGTGGATTAGATGTAGAATCTCAGCTATAGTTACAGGGCCATGACTGCCCATTGTATGGACTCACCATTTGAAGCTGTAAGCAAGCTCCCAACTAAATATTTTCTATTATAAATTGCCTTGGTCATGGTGTCTCTTTACACCAATAGAAAAAGTAAGATGTGGGGTCTCAAGGGGTTAAAAGATCTCATTCATGACCCCCTCAAACCCATGTCAACATGTTATGCAAAGCCAGTTTTAGACATTTGGCACCAAAGCCAATGAGACAACCAATACTTTGTACGTTGTGTTCTAATCCGGTTAATGAAGTTTATTTGCTGACGCAAAATTGCACAGAGAAATTCCAATTGGGTTTTGTTTTAAACCAGCAGGGCCATTAGATGCTTGTAGTACTTTACCTACCTGCCTCTATTTCCTTAAGTATTTCCCTCTCACAGATGTCTGCCAGGAAGTGGTAAGCTTAGTTAGAACGAGTCAAGGGAGCAAGCAGTCTTATCCGGGAGTCCCCATACCCACCTCCGTGGAGTGTGGTGTCTTCCTCCCACCTGCCTCAGGAGCATCATAGAACAGTGCCCAGGATGCCCCGCAGCCCCTTCCCCGGGTGACTTGTGTGCTGGCTCCCAAACTCACGAAGTGCAGTTCTCCGTGGACTCCGAGATGCTGTCATCGACTTCCAAGTTGGCCGAGAGGCTGGCAAAGCCATGAGGCAGCTCATCCCACTCATCAAACCGGATGCCAGTGCCAAGGGAGTAGCGGCCCTCCGCGCAGGGCTTGCAGGACTGGTCCTTCATATCCAAAAACTCTCCGGCATTGCAAGAGAAAGCTGGAAAGCAGGGCAAGGACAAGGGATGAGTGCTGAGGTGCTATATAGAGATATAAGGCAGATTTGTGGTTGCCATGGAGACTGCGGAGAGACTGCCACTAAGAACCTTCTTTTCAGTCTCTAAAACATGACGTGCCCCAAAATGTGAGTGGCTAAGAGTTGCCAGGAACAGTTAGGCTGTAGCGGCATGTGCCTTTAATTCCAGCACTCAGGAAGCAGAACCCTGCCTCAAAAAACAAGCAAAAATCAATCAAAACAAACAGACAAACAAAAAGACTTGCTGCAAAGATCCTAGCAGCCCAGAAATTTGCCTGATAAAGGGTAGAATTGAAGGTCTGTAAGAAATGGTATCTTTGGAAGCAAAGGAAGAATTGTTGTAAGTTCAAGACCAGCCTTGTCCATAGAGCAAGGTCGAGGCCAGCCAAGGCTACACAGACATCCTTTCTCAATTAAGAAAAATAAAACAACCTAGCAAAAGTAGCTGTGTCTCAATTAAGCTGATATTTAAAAAAAAGAAGAAGAAGAAGAAAGAGAGAAAGAAAGAAAGAAAGGATGTTTAAGTCAGGTGGGATGGTGACTCACCAGTGATCCTACCACTTGGGAAGAAAAGGTGGGAGTTCAAGGCCAGCCTCAGGTATATGAGATAGACGGAAAGAAAGTAAAAAGGAATAAAGGAAGGGAGAGAGGGAGGGGAGGGGGTGAGGAGGGAGGAGAGGACCAGACACTGTGCTAAACTGAGGTTGGAATTTGAATGCTTTTAACCTCCTTTGCAAGTCTTTCAAGGATCCCTCTAGTTCCTGGCATTTCCTGTTATCCCCTTCGCCTTCCTAAAAGAACAGGGCACAGGGATGGAAAGCTGAAAAGCCTGAGTCTTAAAGATGGGGTGGGGGCTGGAGAGATGGCTCAGCGGTTAAGAGCACCGTCTGCTCTTCCAGAGGACCCGGGTTCGATTCCCAGCACCCACATGGCAGCTAACAACTGTCTGTAGTTCCAGTTCCAGGCAAACACCAAGGCAAATAAATAAATAAAGTTTAAAAAAAAAAAAAAAAGATGAGGTAGAAGCTGCGGTCATGCCCTTCCGGTCACATTACAAGATTCTTGCTCCCTGAAATGATGCTCAGTGCATTTAAAAAGCCTGGACTCACAGAAGTTCATTTTCTTCCACTTCCTTTTAAAAAGCAAAAGCAAATTGCAATAAAGACCGAGGCTGGGGAGCTGGAGAGATGGCTCAGAGGTTAAGAGCACTGGCTGCTCTCCCAGAGGTCCTGAGTTTGATTCCCAGCAACAACATGGTGGCTCACAACCATCTACCATGGCATCTGGTACCATCTTCTGCACACTGTATACATAATAAATAAATAAATAAATAAATAAATAAATAGTAAATAAAAAGGCGGAGGCTGGTAGGTGTAGGTCAGGGAGAAATGCACAAATAGAGAAGAAAAATGAGGAGTGTGTGTATATGTGTGTGTGTGTGTGTGTGTGTGTGTGTGTTCTGAGCACTGAGCAACAGGCATCTAGAATTGTTTATATTGTACTCATTAGATCTGAATTAAAAAGTAAAAGCAAATTCAGATATTCAGTTTGAGTCTATTAAATAACATTTCTTTCTTTTGTTTTTTTGGCTTTCTGTTTTTTGTTTGTTTGTTTTTGAGACAAGGTCTTTCTATATAGTCCTGGCTATCCTGGAGCTCACTGTGTAGACCAGGCTGGCCTCTAACTCACAGAGAGTCACCAGCCTCTACACCCAAGTGTTGGATTTAAAGGCCTTTGCCACCACCTCTGGTTAAATAACATCTCTATACCACATTCTAGAAGGGTTGGGGTGGAACTGACTGGGGTAAAGATCTGGCATCTGCTCTGTCGGGAAGAGCCTGGCTTGGGCTAGAGATCAGGGAGACCTGAGTCAGGAAGGCTGCTTACAACACTCGGTGCCCTTGACGGGGTCAGGGAGACTGGTGCACAGGCCCGGGGTGTGCGGCACGGCGACCCTCCACCTGGAACCCGTGCTGTCGCATGCCGTGTACTCATAATGGTACTCTGACTGCAAGAAAAAAGTAGTAGGCAGAAGGTCGGTCATCAGCAGTTAACCGTTGACAATTTCCTGCCCGGTATGAGGGCTACAGACACCCTTCCTTATAGTAATAGCCCAAGGGCCCTGGCGAGGAGCAAGGTATCACAGTACCCAAAGATTACGAGTCCCCATAGGAGGACTACAATAATTTCAATCATTTTTGCCCACCTGGCTGTGGGTCTAGTCCCTTAGAAGTACATTTGAGTATATATGATGTGATTCTCTTGGCTGTCCCGTGCAGGGGAGGAATGGAGTAGCTAAAGAACAAACCGTGACCAGCCACGGAACTCAGGTAGAGTGCTTGTACAGCATGCTCAAAGCCCTCAGTTTGAGGATTAGAGGTTCAAGGTCAGCCCCAGCTACATTAAAAAAAAAAAAAAAAAAAAAAAAAAAAAAAAAAAAAAAAAAAAAAAAAAAAAAAAAAAAAAAAAAAAAAAAAAAAAAAAAAAAAAAAAAAAAAAAAAAAAAAAAAAAAAAAAAAAAAAAAAAAAAAAGTAAAAACGAACAACAAACAGCTAGAAACAGGAATTCTTCTTGCCCAAACAGTAGAATTTAAGAACACGGATGTGCTAAATGGAAAGGCTGCTTCCCACCTCCCAAAGTGATTGTCACACAAAGCTTGATTTCTAGCTCTCTTTCTGCTCAAAAGGAGCCTGAGAACTCTCATTGCATCCCATAAATACCATCTTTAGCCCATCAGGTGTGTGCTGCCATCACACACACACACACACACACACACACACACACATCCATATTTCCCCATACAAGGGCCCTCACTGACCAGCTGCTTTACCAGAAGTAGAACAATCCGATAACACAGCCCGCAAATGTAGTGAAACAAGAGAAAGCCCACTCTTGTGGGAGGGGACACAGCTGATGAGGTACATACCCTCAGTGTGTCTAGTCCTTCGGGGCTCCCATTAAACCACAGAACTGATGGTTCTTGTTTTGAGAAATATTACAGTTTGAGCTTATCTTTTATGTTACTGTATCTATAAGCAAAGTAGAATGCATGTCCCTCTTCCATCCACACAGAAGCAGGATCCCACAACATACATGACTGCAAGGAGCGGAAGCTGACCAGGAGACAGGCTGAAGTCTGCTAATCTAGCCTATCAAAGCTTTACTTCTGTATAAAGCACAATCTGTGTTATGCATCCTAAGATATGTAACTTTTCCACTTAACATCTGTAAAATCAAAGTATTGAGAGGGTAAAGAAGCACTGTGTCATATTTTTGACTGGAACTTTTTCTTGTGTTTGAAAAACAGTGAGTCAAAAAAGCAGTAGTATCTTGGATTTAATGAAATCTGTATGGTGAGCTTAGTGTTTCCAATTCTGGGACTCCAGAAACTTAGTTGAAAGAAAGAATGGTTGTAGGCTACCTTTTTCTTTTCCTCCCTTGTAAATATTTGTCAAATACATTTTGTCAGCCCACATACAAGCTCAAGCTGGACCAGCATGCCTTGGGGGCAACCTGAACTTGACACTTTCACCTTCCAGAAGAAGATGCAGAGCAGAAGATCTGCAAAATGTGGCTTTAATGTTTTTGTTTGTGACAGGGTCTCACACAGCCCAGGTTGAGTTTGGAACTGCGTGTGTATGCTTTTTTATTTTATTTTTATGTATATGGAAAGCTTCGCATGTCTGTTTGTCTGTTCACCATGCACATGCCTCATACCCACAGAATCCAGAAGAAGGCATCAGGTCCTCTAGAACTGAACTTACAGATGGTTGTGAGCCTGGGGAACTGAACCTGGGTCCCCCAAAAGAACAGCAAATGCTGTTAACTGCTGAACCATCTCTCTAGCTCTGAACTCTCTTTAAAAATTGTACTAATTTGGGGTGTGTGTGTATGCGTATGTGTATGCATGTGTGTGTGTGTGTGTGTCTGAGTGGGTGCATGTGCTATGGTGTATATGTGGAGCCAGAGGCCAACTTGAAAATCTCAAGTTCTATCCTCCACCATGTGGGTCTGTCTTAGAGTTACTATTAGTGTAATAAAACACCATGACCCACGCAACTTGTGGAGGAAATGATTTATTTCGCTTACATTTCCACATCACTCTTCATCATCGACGAAATCAGGACAGGAACTCAAACAGGGTGGGAACCTGGAGGCAGGAGCTGATGCTGAAGCCATAGGGGGGTGCTGCTTACTAGCTTGCTCGACATGGCTTGCTCAGCTTGCTTTCTTATAGAACCTAAGACCATCAGGCAGGATGGCACCACCCGCCATGAGCTGCGCCCTCCCCCTGTCTGCGGCCTCATCTTAGGGAGGCATTTTCTTCACTGAAGTTTCCTCCTCTCACAGGCCTTTAGCTTGTGTCCAGTTGACAGGCTTTCCAGCAGGCGCTTTCACTGACCACCTGGTAGCCCTAGCCCTTGATTCTTTATGTAGCCAAGGGGACCCATGAATCCCCACATCTTCCCGGCCTCGCCTCTCAAATGTTGGGATTTACAGATGAGCACACCACACACATCTTCTGAAGCTTAATTTTTTTTAACCGGAATTTATGGCTTTGGATTTAAATGTCAGTTTCACCGAGGAACGAAAGCCCATCAGGATGAGGATTTTTTTTTTGTACTTGGGGGTTAACTATCTCTCAGGGTGGCCTTTTCATCACGGGTTTTAGTTTTTCCTCATCCCAGAGATAAATATCCTGTCGCTGGGGGATAAGTAGGCCAACTAAACATGCGGTGATTTCAGTTCTAAAAATGAGTCTTTCAAAGGCTCTTGTTGCAAAAATGAGGGCGAAGTAAAATCCACAGTATGCAAATTCAATAGAGACTTGGTAACAAGGCAGAAGGGATTCTGTGCGTGAACCTAGTTGCCCTGGCCATTTTTTATAGCTTTCACAGTTTTCAACTCCCATCTCCTTTGGGCTCACAGGGCAAAGGAAGCAGAAGTTGTTTTCTGCAATGTAAAGCTCACCCTCCACAGGATAAAAGGGCTAGTTTATCCAAGGTCACACAAGCTGTAAGTCACTGAGTTAGAACTCAGACCATCCCAGCAGGAATCCTCTCCCACTTATACAGGTCTGACAAAACACAAACTCACAATGGGCCAAATTTCACAGCCAAGTCTAAAAGTTAAATATGACGCTATCAGTTGTCTGCCAGGAGCAAAGAGAACTGGTGTTAAAATAGCTAATCTACTCAGGCAGATCATTTTAATTTGCTCTAATTGCATTTGGCCTTTTGAAAACAGAGAAGTCAAATCCATTCCTTTGTACTGGCTTTCATTTGTTCTCTCCAGGTTCTATGAAGCTAAGAAATTTTCTGGGAGAGTGGTGGTTCTGAGCCTTCAAAAATTTCCTTTTAAAATGTGTTAATTTTCTTCATGCCACTTAGGGAGTCACAGCCTCCAAAGTTGCCAGCTCTGCTGAAGCTGTTTGCAAACTGAACAGTGCTTTAAGCTCACACTGTGAAGGACAAGCTTAGACAGACTTGGAGCAGGGAGTACCTGGCAGGTTTCCTCTGTTCTGCTTAGTGTCCTGAGGATATCAATTCCCCGATGGTGTTAGCGACTTTTCTCATCGCTAAAACCAAATAGCTGGAGAAAGCAACCGAAGGGAGCAAGGGGTGTTCTGGGCTTGTGTTCTGAGGACATATAGTCGCTTTGGGTGGGGAGATGAGACAACAGAAATGTGAGACTGCTTGACCAGAAAGCACAGGGAAGGGAATGCTAGCCCTCGTCTGGGCTCCCTCTTTCCCCTTCTTGCTCACCCAAGGATGCCAGCCCATGTACTGATGCCTGCCACATTCCCTTCAGTCAGCCCTTTCTAGATGTTTCTTCACAGACTCACCACCCAACAGTGTGCCTCACTAATATCCTGGACATTTCTTTTTAGATTTTTAAAAATGCTATATGTACAAATGTGTATGTATGTACACCATGTGCATGCCTGTGCCCGAAGAAGTGGGACAAAGGCACCAGTTCCCCTGCAACTGCAGTTCATGTGGGTGCTGGGAATTGAACCTAGACCCCTGTAAGAGCAACAAGAGCTCTTAACCACTGAACCATCCCTCCAACTCCAACCATGACCTAGACACTTCTTAATCCCATAAATCTGACACAGCTCACTATCAGACCAACACTATCTCAATTAGCCAGCCTTCTGCTTTTGAAAGTGTACAGTCAATATACTACACACACACACACACACACACACACACACACACACACACACACACACACACAGAGTAATCTGCTCTGCACACAATTTCTTCTTCCCTCCATACATATCTAAACTTCAGTGTCAGGCACACCAGGAATTGGTTATTCCCTATTCCTAGAGAAGTAAGGAAAGGATTTAGAAATGAGGGTGGGGACCTTTAATCAATCCACACCTGTCCCCTACCACCTAGACAAGTAATGCTCCTAGGTCCTCAGGAAAGGAGAGAGAATTTTAAGCTAGAGTTCGCTTTGCCCAATATTGAACTATCTGTTGGTAGCACTGATCTTCAGCTTTGGAATTCACTCCCAGAATATTTTTAGTCCTTGTTGTTCAGCTACCAAATGTACTGATGGAAGAAAATTGTAAATGGATGAATCTCTCTTGCCTGCCTATTCCCAAATAATCACTCAGAGGCTTATATTAACTATAAATGTTTAGCAGACGGCGAAGGCTTATTACTAGCTAGCATTTTCATTTAAATCAACCCATTTCTATTCATGTATATTTTGCCATGTGGCCTGTGTCTTACTGGTTCTTTTACATCTTGCTTTTTGGGCAGCTCACAGCATCTGCCCAACTCTACCCTTCTTCCTGTCCATCTTTAGTTTGAATGTACTGCCTAACCTTATTCTGCCTGGTTATTGGCCAGAATAGCTTTATTTATCAACCAATGAGAGCAACAGAAATTCATAGCGTACAGAAAGACCATCCCACAGCAGAAAATATCAGCAGGTCAGGATGAATGGGAATCTGTCCTTCCCGAGGTAGAAATGACATTTATTTCATAACAGTTTTTGCTCTGGGATTCATCCTCAGTACCACATACACTGGGTGTGGTAGCCCAAGCCAATAGTTTCGGAGCTTGGGATGCAGAGGCAAAGGACCATATAAATTCAAGGTCATCCTCAGCCACATAGGGAGTTTGAGACCATCCTGAGCTGCAGGAGACTAACGCAGACAAATGAAATCAGAAACTCATCCCTTCCATCCTCTTTTCCTTTCAAATAGCATATCTTATTCTTTTTTCTCTCCTTTAAAAATGATTAGCATATGAAATTTTAGAGATTGTTGGTGATCTACAGATTGCATTCATTGTGGGAGATAGGGAAAGTGTATGCTGAAGAGCTGGTGACATAGAGCTATGGTTCACAACACAGGTAGCAGGAAGCCCAGAAGAGCTCTGGCCTCTTTGGGGTACCCCATTGCTGTTTCAGGATGCTCAGCTTCTCTAAGCCCAGTGCTCCATGGGACAACAAGGACACACAAGTTAAGGTTGTGTTGTGCCCTAGTGTGGGGTTTAATGGGGGGGGGAGAGAAAGAGAGAGAGAGAGAATCTTTTTCTCATGTGCACCAGGTGAGTTCAGTCAAGATGATATAAGCCAAGCACTTGGTAATCAGGCTAGTCTTAAACTCAGAGATCCCCCTAACTCTGCATCCCCAATGCTTGGATTAAAAGTGTGCACCACTACTGCCTGGCAATCAGGCTTTTTAAATACACACACACACACACACACACACACACACATATATATATATATATTATATATGACATGGGGTTGGTGAGATGACTCAGTGGTTAAGAACACTGGGCAGTCTTCCAGAGGACCTGGGCACCCACATGGAGGCTCACCACCACCTGTAAACTTTAGCTCCAGACTGAAACCCTCTTTTGACCTTGACAGGCACCACATACATGTGGTACTTATTCATACCCACAGGTAAAGCATCTCCTCTGGAAACAAGTCCTTTAGGAGGGCTCGGCACTAGGCGGACTACCTTCCTGGGACTGTTGAATGAGGTGGTTTACCTGTCATGGGACAGGACATGACCCCAGGCTAGGCCATCAGATACTCTCCTGGGGTAAGTGAGAGATGGATGAAGGGAATGGAGACATTTGGTCATTGAGTAGAAACCTGAGTGGGGGATTAGCCAGAGAAATGGAGCTGCTGTCCAGAAGGCTTCCTTTACCGTTCTGCCTGGCCCTGGTGCAGAGGTAAAACAATCATAGCATGACTTGGGAAAGAACTGACTCAGAAAGCAAAGAACACAGCATGAGTGCACATATATTTGGAACTCAAGTAGTCAGAATTAGCGAGACAGCAGAACTGTGGTTGTCGGGTTCTGGAGAATTGTGTTCCTGGAAACTGCTGATGACCAAACAACAGTATGACTGTACTCAACACTAGAGAGCTGAAAAGTTAAAAATGGCTAAGATGAGGCTGGAGAAATGGCTTGGTGGTTAAGAGTTAGCAGTACTGGCTGCTCTTTCAAGGGATCTGGGTTTGACCCCCAGCACCCACACGAAGCTTACAACTACCTGTAACTCTGATTCTAGAGGATCAGATCCCTTGCTCTGGCCCCTCCAGGAGACAGGCAAAAAAAATGGTACATAGACATACATGCAGGTAAAACACCCAAACACATAAGTAAATAAATAAATTAAAATGGCTTCGATGGTAGGTTTTGTTATGTGTAAAACTAAATGACTGCAGTTTTGTAAAATTATATTAAATAATTACCTTTATTTGTGTGGCCCACTATGCATGCATGCTAAAGGTCAAAGGACAAATATCAGGAGTCAGTCCTTTTCCTACCACCATGTGGGTCCCGGGGACTGAACCCGGATCCTCAGGTTAGCTCATCTTTACCTACTGAGCCGACTCACCAACCCTGCTCTATAATTAAAGGGGAGAGATGTTTTCACTAGGTGTGGTAGCCCAAACCTGTAATCCCACCCTTCAGGAAACTGAGGCAAAAGGACTGCAAATTCAAGACCAATCTAAACTATATGTTTTTAAAATTAAATTTTAAAAGGGTTATATCTTCCATCCTGGAGAACAAGCCCAGCCTCAGAGTCATTCTGTTAAATAGGCCTTCCCACGGAAACCTGCAAGTCTCACTTCAAGAAACAGCTCCAATTGTTTTAAGGGGGAAAAAAAAATGTGTTTTCAGTTATCATTCAGCTGACTGAACTAAGACACCAAGAAAGGGCAGCGAGAGATGACATGACGCACATCACATGATCCTTCTGGCTGTGCTCCTGTTGCAGAGACTCCCTGAGGCATGCCGGAGAGCTATTAACAAATTCTTAAAGCATCTTGTTGCAAAAAAAAAAAAAAAATCAAGTGCTAAACAATGCTTTGTTTTCAGACATTCTGCTCCTTTATAACTAAAATATTTAAACTCTGGCAATACTGGTGATATGGAACATGTCAGGTCTTCTGAATTCTGGGAAGATACTCTCAGCATTAGTATCTTAGAGAGTCCCAGTTTTCACAGAGATCTGAAAACTCTATTGGTGTGCTGCTGAGAACGAGTGGGTTGGAGACAGAACACAAAAAGGTAACTGCTGCCGTGTGCTTGTGTGCCCGTGTGCCCCCATTTCCCCAGCAGAAGCTGGGGACTCCAGCAAAGACACCAACACGTCTCTAACTCTAAGGTGACGCTAACCACTGAACATCACTGCCTCTTTTCTGACTGAGAGAGGTGTGAAAGCTGACTGACAAGCAGGCCTCCAGAGACACTTAGCTTTGCTGCTAGAAAAAAAAATTCACAATAGCAGACAAGAGAGGACAGGTGGCTGGCTTAAACAGAGACAGGGGACAAGACTAGGTGATCCAGTGGCAGCGGACATCCTAGCCTTCTTCCCGTCAGGGCATTCCTCCAGCCAAGCTGCCAAGAGTGTTGCTTACAGATGGCCTGGATTGGCAGCAGAGCCCAAAGGCAGGCAGGGGGTCTGTAAGATGACTTAATCAGGAGAGTGTCTGGAGCGCAGGCAGGAGGGCCTGTGCTTAGTTCCCGAGAACCCACATAAAGGCCAGGCCAACGTATAAAACTCTCAAAGAATCAATAAGAATATTACATATTGTTTTAAAAAGCCAGGCATGGTGGCTTATGCTTATCATCCCAGACCTGGGGAGATGGAGTCCAAGGACCCCCTGGGCTTCCTGGCTACCTCATCTAGGTGAGTCAGTGAACTCCAGGCTCAGTGAGAGACCCTGTCTCGAAAATTAAATGAAGTGGAGACAAATCAAGGAAGACACAGCAAGTCAGTCTCCGGCCTCATACATCCAGAGACACGTGCATATGTACCTGAACACACATGTGCACACACGGTAGACAGACAGATGATAAAAATGTAATAATCCCACTCCCAATTTCACTTCACTCCTTTATTTATAGACCTTACGCCAAGGCTGACTTTCAGTTGGTCACAGCAATAGAACCGTACCACATGCCTCACAAATGTGCACTGCCTGCGGGGTGAAAGGTGACCTGAGAGAATTAGTTTCAATATTTTGCTTTATGTCTTTCCAGATTATTTTTCTGTGTATGCACATGCTGTGTGGGATGAGGTGAGGTGGGGTGGACTGAACTCAAGGCTTTGCAGATGTTCCTCTTGTGAACTGCATTTCCAGTCTTTGGTGTAAAGTTTCTTAAAAAAAAAAAAAAAAAAAAAAAAAAAAAAAAAAAGTGAAGGGCTTGGGTGTGGCTCTGTGGCGGAATGGATGCTTAGCCTGCCCAGAGCCCTGGGTTTGCCCCTGGGATGGTAAACAATGACTAAGTGAAGGTCGTGTACCACGCTAGTTTGCGATATGACTCTGGTTTGCACTCAGGTTGTTCAGAATGTTTTCCCGTGTCTTTAACGATTGTGTCACAGCGTCTTTAACTGGTCCTATTGTTAGACACTGAGTTCCAGCCAAGTTTTCTTGGTTTTCTGTTGAACTCCAGGGATGTTTCCTGTGTCTCTCTGCTGTTTCCTTTGGGTAGATTCCCAGGAGTGGAAGGATCGGGTTCAAGACAATGAGTGTCTTAAAGACTCCTGTTCAAGAAGAGAAACTCACAGCAGAGAACAGGCATCCCTGGTCTTTGAGGAAGTTCATTATTGTTCTTTATTGTTTGTGAGACAGTGCCTTATGTAGTCCAGGCTGGCCTTAAACTTGTGATGTAGCTGAAGATGTGGGAATTTAATTATGAAAAGATCCAAATTTATGTCTTTATACATTTTTTTCTTCTTTATTTATTTTGTATTTATCAAAAAACAGTAAAATGAATTTAAAATGCTGAAAAGTTAACAATAACTATAAAGAGGATAAGAATCATAAGCATGGCTTATCAAGAGTGATAATGCAAATAAGATTGCTACACATATATTTACTTTGTGTTCAGCTTTCCCTCTGAATTTTTTTTTTCCATCCCTGTATATCCTTATTCAAGGAAACAAAACTTTGTTAGGTAGCCTTGGCTGGCATCAAACTCACCATATGCTCACCTCCTGCTTCCTGGTGATAGAAGTATGAATGTATGCCACCATGCCAAGCTTTTAATTTTCCAAATATCAAAATAGTACAATGGGCCCCGTGTGCCCATTTCCCTGCTCTAATACTTCCCGCTCTGTCATTCATGCTTCACCCACCTCCCGTTAGCTTCTACTCCCCCCCCACTGGGGACTACTTAATACAGAGCCTACCATCCGTGGACAGTGAGCTGTACATACATTTGTGATGCACAGACCTCAGCCATATCAGTTTAGTGAATGAATGGTATTGACTGAGCTATGAGCAACCATGAGAGGTTGGAGGGAGATGAGGGCTGACTCCTGTCTTCCCTACCCACAGGAAGAACCTACAACCAGGCTGGAGTCTGTCCTCCGAGTCTTTGAATCCCAAAGCCATGGCTGTGCAATCCCAGTCACCCCAGGGAACCGGCCAGAAGTGCTAGGGTTTGTCTTGGCTGGGAGTCTCGGGAACAGGTTCTTAAGCAAACCTGGGGTTTTTGTAGCGCCAACTGTGACTAAGGCCTTGGGTTCTGGGGAAGAACACTTTCTGCCCTTCCCCCACCCACAGGCTCACCCCCTTCTCCCTCTCAGAGTAACTCTCGAGCTAATGTCTCCTTTTGGAGAGTAAGTGTCAAGTGTCAATGAGCTGGGGACACAGGTCAATGGGTAGTAGTTGCTTCTTGGCTCAGAAAGTGCTGGCCAGAGCCCATGGATTGATGCCAGGTACTGGAAACCTTTGTTTGTTCTTAGTCCCGCCTTGGGCCGGCCCCCCACCCCACCCCACCCCCTCCTATCAGGAGGACTGGCCCTCTACTGAGAAATAGGAATACACTCCTTTCTGCTCAGAAACCTGGAAAACTAGAGAAATGTCACAATTTTAGACACCAGTCCCCGGGAGCTCACTGAATCAAAAACAGCCACTGGGGAATCATCAGGAAAAGGAACTAAACCCTCCAAGGGTAGATGACTGCTGAATGGCATGGGCAGCATGTGGAGCCTCTCCGAGTTGGATCAGATTATGTTCCTGTATATTAACTGGCGCTTTAGAGTCCATTCCCTACAGAGGAACATTTAACCCAGTCCTAATATTGGAATGAGGGAATCGGACCTACCTCAAATGAATATGCCAGACTGAACTGACCTACCTTGGGATTCCTTGCCCTCCTTGGGGAATGGATGGGGGGATGGGATGGGAGGAGGCTGAGGGAGGACTGGGAGGGACTGGGAGGAGGGAACGGAGGGCGAGCAGAGGGATACATGGAAAAAACTTTTTAAATAAAATAATAATAATAGAGGCTGGAGAGATGGCTCAGAGGTTAAGATCACTGACTCTTCTTTCAGAAGCCCTGAGTTCAATTCCCAGCTCACAACCATCTATGATGACATCTGGTACCCTCTTCTATATACTGTATACATAATAAATCTTTAAAATAATAATAATAATAATAATAATAAAAGAAGCATCAGTCTCCATCATGAGACTTTGGGGCACAGCCCTAGCTGGACATTTTCGTGAACCACCATTCTTTATTCTTTTTGTGCTGGGATTTCTCAACTTGAATTGTGGTACATGCATGGATTGGGGCTCTGGAGCATGACAACCTTAACTCCTGTGTCCATTGTGAAGTCGGTGGTGGGAAGGTCTTTCCTATTGCTATCCACTTGTTCAACCAAAAATGGGGGGGCTACTTCTACTTTTACCACCCACCTTCCCATCCCCACCCTCTTAGGACCACTGGCACATTCATACTAGCCTTCTGGTACTCTATCTATAGTCTGTTCATCAAAAACATCCTAGCCAATGTCTTTGGCTCTCTACATCACCTTCTATGTTCTAAGTATTAACTTAAGTTTTGGACCTAGAAAGGTGACTCAGAGGTTAGGAGCGCTGGCTGCTCTTCCAGAGGGTTCCATTCCCAGCACCCATGTGATGAATGGCTCAAAACTCCAGTACCAGTGGGTCTGGTACCTTTCTGGCCAAACAGTGTCACTGGGTGACAGTGTCAAAATGTACATAGAAATACATGCAGGCAAAATGTTCATGTACATAAAATAAATAAAGGAATAAAAATAACAATTATTTAATCCCACTGGATAAACAAATTTCCCACAAGATATGGTTCTTAGCCTGTGGTTTATAGATCACTTTCTGTGTGTGACAGGATGCAGAATTCAGCCATATATATTTTTCTGGGCAGCCGGTTCATACTTTTCATTAACTTTATTACCACTTCCTCTTTACCCAGAAAAACATGAAAAGCTGTTATGATGGATCAGTAGTTGGAGGTCATTTAATATTTTACTAAACCAAGGCTACAATGCTTCAACCAAGGAATTTTCAAACTATGCTCCAGAGCCCAAGGGTTTAGAAAGATGACCCACCCCATCAAAGGGAAGTAGGAAGCCGTCCTTTTAATGAAGTTACATATTTATACTTCTTAGGTCAAATTTTGTTTGCACTGAAAAGTTTCACACTTCAGAACCATTAGGGTGCCAACCTGGGCTGGCCACAGACTCAGTTCTGACCCTTTTATCTCCACCTCCCAAGTGTTTGGATTAGAGTTACATACCACCATGCCCGTTTCTTAATTATAGTTTACATTTGTGTGTGTGTGTGTTGGGGTGGGAGTACACACTTGCCATGATATGCACGTGGAGGTCACAGGACAATTTAAGAAGGTCAGTTCTCTCCTTTAATCAAATTCAGGTTGCCAGGCTTGAAAGCAAGCATCCCATCCACTAAGCCAAGTCACCAGCCTGGTGTTATGTGGGGCTGGATCAAAGCCAGTTTCAAGCATGCTACCATCTGAGCTACATCTCATCCCAGAGTACCAGAGTCTCCACTTGAATGTTGGGCACCTAAGGAGAGATGCAGGATTAAGGGTGCCTTGGAGCTTTTCTCTGTGGGCCCTGGGTGGCCAGTTGTTTTCTCCGATAGCATATAAGACCTCCTCCCCTCAGAACAGCCATTAAGCACCAGTCTTCAAGCTGCCTGATCCCAGCTGGCTGTTCTCTACTATATGAGGTTGCCTAGCAACATGGTGCCAGGAATACTGGGGATCCAGGTTAAAAAGAGTCTGAAGGAATCCTGGCCTTAGGTTGCTGTTCTTAGCATTGCTGTTTTCTACTCTGGGTTTCCAGATTCTCCTTTGACCAAAACCCAAAAGAGGCCATTCTCACTCACTCTAGGGATGTGCTACACAAAGTATTGGGGTCCACCCTGCCCTGGACACTGTCTCCACTATCCAATCTGTCTGTAGCATGGACTGTCTATTTTTGTTTTAGTCTTTTTTAAAATTTATTTATTATGTACACAGTGTATGCATGTATGCAGGCCAGAAGAGGGCACGAGATCTCATTACAGATGATTGTGAACCACCATGTGGTTGCTGGGAATTAAACTCAGGACCCATCCCCCTCCCCCCAAGAACATCCAGTGCTCCCAACCACTGAGCCATCTCTCCAGCCCTTGTTTTTTTTGTTTTTTTTTTTTGTTTTTTTTTTAAAGATTTATTTATTTATTATGCATACAGTTTTGCAGAAGAGGGCACCAGACCTCATCATAGATGGTTGTGAGCCACCATGTGGTTTTGCTGGGAATTGAACTCAGGTCCTCTGGAAGAACAGCACTGGAAGGCAGTGCTCTTAACCTCTGAGCCATCTCTCCAGCCCCCAGCCCTTGTTTTTAAAAAAGATTTATTTACTTATTATGTATAAAGTATTAGATCTCATTATAGATGGTTGTGAACCACCATGTGGTTTCTGGGAATTGAACTCAGGTCCTCTGGAAGAACAGCCAGTGCTCTTAACCTCTGAGCCATCTCTCCAGTCCTAGACTGTCTGTTTTGAGCACAGCCTGGGTTCCCGGGAGATAATTAGCAGTCTTAGAAGAATGGGCTGCAGTGGTAGCATGGTACTGATTGATGAGCATATATGCTAGGCACTTGGCTGGGCACTGGCATCCTGTGCATCTTTAGCCCCCATAGCCCTCCCTGAGTCTTGCTAATTTTTTTCGTGCTGTCTGGCTTTCCCATTGACAATGACAGTCCTCTCACCAGGAACTCCCTGAACTATTGCTGCCTCGAATCCAGAGCGATTTTTCCCCATGAAATGAACCACTACTGAACACATTTTATAACCTGGAGGTTCATTGCCTCATCCCGGTGCTGGACCAGCTGTAAGAGCCATTGGACATGGCCGTTTATTTTGTTCACAGATGAAGCATGAATGTCCAGAATAGTGCCAGACACAGCAGCTGGCCATAGGTTTTTTTTGAATGGCTGAATGACTGAACATCTCTGGAGCTATGTAAAGTAATGGGATTAGAGCGTAGAGGTCTGGATCCTGCTTTATCCTACTAACCCACCCTGCAGGGTTATGGGCATCAGATCTCCCTGGTCTATACATTGGCTAAAAGGACAACAAAACAGCACACCCCACACCCCCAAACCTGGGCAGCAACATTCATCTCTCAGGAAGGCTCTTGGAAGCTAAGTATTAAAAAGAAGGTCGCAAAAATGGGGATGTAGAGCCCTTGCCCACCCAATATGTCCAAGGCTTAGGTTCACCCTTCCAGTACCAGAAAAGAAAAGAAAAAAAGCTGCCTATTGCTAGGACCCGCCTGAGGGGGTCCCTAGCAAGCACTTGGGCTTTGGGTGGCCCTTTCAGAGAGCAGGAGCAAAGTTAGAGCCCTTGACAATGCTGCCTGTCAGCAATGACCTGCCTTGCTGGATCTCCCTACCCTGACTCACCCTATTCTCTAATCTCAGTCTCCTCATACATATGGAATAACATCTGTCCTTTCCCCCACATTTTCTCCACAGCACCTCCCCAAAGCTAATCTCTCCGAGACAAAGGCTGGCTGCTGACGTTTCTGACACTTTGTAACTGCGGCCAGGTGTCAGGTGCAGAGGGCTTTTCAGTGCCGCGGTAAATATCCCTGAGCTTGAAAAGGCTTTGTCACCAAGAAACAAGATGCCCCTTTGGAAACCCCGTGGTTTTCTGATAGGTGGGAGAAGGGCGCTCACATCTGTCGAAGGGGGGGGGGTGCTCCGTGAGACTGGATTTCAAAAATGTGTTTCTGCTGCTTTTTAATGAGAGCATCGTGTTTCATTAGATTGTTTTTACCTGAGCTCTTAACAAAACACGAGAAAACCAGGCCAATGAGGGCCTAGGCTGTGCAGACATAGCTTGTCTGGATGTCAGCTCTCTGAGACAGAGAACTTTAGCCTGGAGGACACAGGTCGCCAGACACAAGTCAATAGACAGGACTTTAACTCCACTACAGGTATCGCAAATACCTCCCAGCTGCTACAACTCTCCCTGGAAGAAGACGATTCCTCACACCTTAGACCCCTGAGGACACCCATATGTGCTTTTGAGAGTCCTAAGTCCTAAACACTTTAAAAAAAAAAAAAATTAACCAATTATATGTTCTCAGGGCAGAGAGGATGCAGATTGTTTGCCTGGAATGAAGGACCCAGGTTCAGTCACCAGGTGTGATGGCACATGCAAATAATCTCAGCACTGGAAAGAAAGATGAAAACGGAAAGATCGGAAGTTGAAGGTCACCCTGTATCACACAGGGAGTTTGGGGCCCTCCTGAGCTACAGAAGACCCTGCCTGGGTGTGCTAATGCACACCTTTAATCCCACAGTCAGAGAGGCAGAGGCCGGCGGATCTCTGTGACTCTAGACCAGCCAGGACTAAGTAGTGAAACCTTGTCTCACAAATAATCAACACAACGAAGCCCCAATAAAATAACAAAAGCAACCATAAGCAAGCAGACAAAAATTATAAATTCTCAAAACTGAGAAAATGGACATTCTGGGGGCTGGGGCTCCCAGAGCTCTCCCATGGACCTCCCCAACCATGTTGGATGAAGCCACAGGTACATCCACTCAAATCCACTATTGACCTCTTATGTTCTATGGTTTTGGACAAATTCGTAAATGCTATGTGTCCATTATGCGGCTCCATATATATGGTGCTACATTATGCAGCGTGTCACTGTGCCGACTCCGCCCATCCCTTCCTCCCGTTTCCTGGCACCCACCTGTCCACCCTGTCCTCATGGCTTTGCCTGTTCTGGTCACAGCTTTATCAGCGTGGCTCCTTTGCTCTGCTGTGAGCACTCACATTTCCTCCACATCTTTTTACAGATAATCACCTTGAGGCAGATGACTTAATATTGCTGTTACTTGATGTTACCCTAAAGAACTAATCTGGATTTGATTCCCTAGTGACACCTAAACCAGACATGTCTCAGCTCTTGGGAGGTGGAGGCAGGAATCACTAGGTCACTACTACCCTTAGCTACAATGAGTTTGAGGCCAGCCTAGGCTACATGAAGCCCTATCTCCAATTTGTTTTCTTCATATAGATGTTCAAGAGATTTATTTTATACTGTTTTGCTTGTTTGTTTGTTTGTTTAAATACAATGTCTTATTAGAAAATTCTTTGAGCTGGGAATAGGGTACTTTTCTGAAGCAGCATTTTACTACCCTGGCAGCAGCTGACCCTGAGTTCACCATGCTCTGCTTTTCTCACCTGGCCCATTGTGTGTGTGTGGGGGGGTGTCTTTAAAAGGAAAGTTGTAGAAATCTTAGCCAGCTGACTTGGAGGGGTGACAGAAGTAGGGTCTCCTTCTAACTTGTGAGGTTTTTATCTGAGCCTCACATGCTTGTGAATTCACACACGTGAAAACTGAAATCCCTGTGCCCCTGGGTTTACATGATTAAAACTACACTGGTGAGTGGGGTGGGGGAGTTCTCCATTGTGTTTGTAAAAGAATTTCAGAATAAAAATCTACGGCTGTTCTGTGGGCGATCTCATCCTTGGCCATTGCTAAATGTTGTCAACCAAGATCTGGCCCAGCCTCCTGTGGGTCACTGAGAGAACGAGGCTCAGACAATCTGGCTGAACCTCCTGAGATGAGAGACTTACTGTGATAGCATCAACGGTCAGCTTGACACAATCTGGAATCATCTGAGAAGTGAGTCTCAACAAAGGGCTGTCTGGATCCTGTTGGCCTACAAGGATGTCTGTGGGAGATAGTCTTCAGTAAGAGCTGATTGCCGTGAGAAGACCAGCCTACTGTGGGCGGTTCCATCCCCTGAATCTAGGTCCTAGGCTTTATATGGAAGAGAAAGCCATCTGCGTGCTAAGTATGTGAAAGTTCATTTTTCCCCCAGCTCAGCTGTGGGTGTGATGTAACTAGCTGTAACATGTTCCTGCCTGGTTGACTGACTTCGGAGCTAGAACTTAGAACTGTTAGTCAAACACTTTTCTCCCTGAAGCTGCTTTTTTGTCCAGGTGTTTTATCTTGGCAACAGAAAAGACAATAGAACACTTTCTCTAGTCAACCCGATCCAAAGGTAGACAGATACCCTGTCTTTACTAAGCAGGTTCCGCTACTGTTAGGGCCAAGGTCCAGGAAGAAAGAGGCTGCTCATCTGGGTTAGGGGAGGGTCCTGGAGTCTGACAAAGTCTCTGCACCCACAGAGTCCATCAATATCAGGCCAAGCCAGAGAATCTAGTCTTCCTGTGTCCTACCTAGTGTGATCTTAATTCTGGAAACATCTCAAGTCCACACACTGGTGAAGGAGAAAAGAATGAACACATTTCTCATGTCGACTTTGTATTTTTGACCCTTGCTATATGGAAATATTCCTTGATTTTAAAAAAGTCAAATGTTTACCATTTATCCCCAAAAAAAGACTTGGGTTTCTAAGTGGTCTTTGGTGAAAGCATCAGGAGGGAACACTGCAAGCCACCCCACCCCCATTCTCCAGCACACCCCATTATTCCTTCTGCTCCCTCCACATTCCACCAGCCCACCTTGGCCCTCTTTCTCTGTCCCTCCCGGTGCTGGCCCAGATATTTCTGGAAGACAGGAGCTCAGTCCTCCACAGCACTCCAGCGGCCATAGACAGTTGCCATATTGGGTTGCTGCTTCTGAGGCCGACGCCTGCTGAAAAAGCAATACCATTGACTCCTGTTTCTGACTGACAACTTCTGAACATCCATGCTTAGCCTGTAGCAGACACCTCACAGATATTCTGAAACATTTCATCTGGTTTTAGAACTGGCTGAGGTTTTTAATCCACTCTGACCCAGTGTGAATGTCCCTACTTTACCAGCACATGGTTAACATGGCTGTTTCTATGTCAGTGCTTCTCAGTCTGTGGGTCAAGTCCCCTACAGGGTCACATATCAGATATTTACATTATGATTCATAACAGTAGCAAAGTTACATTTATGAAGTTGTAATGAAATAATATATGGTTGGAGGTCACCATAACATGAGGAACCATACTAAAGGGTCAAAGCATTAGGAAGATTGGGAACTACTGTTCTAAAAGACTAAAATTATTTAGAGGGCTGGCTGGGGGTGTAGTTCAGAAACAGAACATTTGCTTAGCCTAGGGAAGGCCCTGAGTTAGATTCTCAGCACCACAAGAAGCAATTAACTAATCCACTCCAAACAATGAGGAGATATATGGAGAGAAAACTGGCACCTGGTCTAGAGAACACTCAGCTCAGTATCGGGTTTGCCTTGCAAGCGTGAAGGCCAGAGTTAGATTCACCTCAGAAAGGCTGTGTGGCAGCCTGTGCTATTATCCCAGCCCTGGGGAGACAAAGTCAGATAGATTCTGGCTCTGACAACCAGCCAGCCTAACTGGGAAAGTTCCCAGCCGGAGAAATGAACAAAAAAAGTGGGTGCTGCCTGAGGGAAACAGGCCCTGAGGTTCTCTGCCCTCATATAGTTGTACATATGCTCACACGCCACTAATGGTGTACTGTTACATCCCACCTCGCTTGTGGTAGCCGGCCAAAACTGCTCTAACACCCCCCCTATCTGGATGGCCTTAAGCTCAGGACACCAAAAGTCTAAAATCAAGGACTCAGCAGAAGAGTATCTTCTACATTCCTGTCCTGGTTTGTGGGGACCACCATCTATCTGGAGTGTTCATTGGTTTGTTAACGTTATACTACTTTGTTTAGGAACTTTTTTTTGAGTCAGTGAGTAGCGATGAAATCAGGCTGGCCTAGAATTGATGATCCCCCCTGCCTCACCTTCCTGAGTGCTGGGGTTATAGACAGGGCTACCACATCTTGTGAAATTGCTATCTTTCCATGGCATTTCACTCTGTATGTACGCTTAAGTTCAAATTTCTCCAACTGTTCTTAAGAACAGAAGTCAGATCAAGCCTCATCGTATTCCAATCTGGATTTTATCCTCAAAGGCCCTGTTTCTAGATCAGGCCACATTAGGTACACTATGGATACTTTACCTTACATAGAAATATTTGAAGGACATGGCTGACCTCATTACAATGTCCACACATCAAGTTTTCTATCTAGACAAAGGAAAGCATGGTTCTTAGCTCTGTGCTGTGAAACCTAATAATGGCTTCTTAGATGGGAAAAAAAAAAAGTAAAAAATGAAAATATCAAAGAGAGCCAAGCATAATGGCCTGGATGTCCATAATCCAAACATTCAGAGACAGAGGCAAGAGGTCCTGGAATATTGCCTGACAGTGGATGCCGAGGCTTGGTCCTGTTTTCCTTTTGAGTGTCGAATGTCAGTGCGGGAGTTCCAGAAACTTTCCTTCTGCCCTCAACCATTGTGTATATGTTTTTTTTTAAAAAAAAAATATATCAAGTATATATTTATTGAGACAGGTTTTGTCAGGTATTCCACACAGCTAGAGATGATCTTGAACATCTAAATTTCCTGCCTCCACCTCCCAAATACTGGGATCTAACTCAGAGCTTTGTGTATACTAGGCAAGTACTTTACCAACTACATTCCACACCCAATACCCCACCCCTGCTATATTTTTCATGCAGGAAACATATTACTCCTCTATGTTCAGATGCTCAGTTTCACAAGAGCACAAACTGACCTTAAGCTTGATTTGTAGTGTAGGCTGTCCTGAAATTCCTGATCTCTTGCCTGTCCCTCCTCAATGCTGGGATTACAGGTGCCATTGTGCTGGGTTTACCCTCCACTTTCATTTATTTATTTATTTTTCTATAGAGCTGGGGATGAATCCAGCCAGCATCTTATAAACTGCAGTTCTGCCTCTGAGCTACACCCAGAGAGCTCATACAACATCATTTTTAAAACAGTGGGGAGGGAGACAAGAATGCCCAAAGATAGTTCTTAAACCAGAATTTCCTCCAGGTTTTTTTTTTTTTTCTGCTATAAATGATGAGACTTCCTAGAGGCAGCTTCAAGGAGAATGCCTCATTCAGCTGCATCATTTGCTTTTAAACCAGGAGAAGAAAACTGGTTGGCCTGGCCTCTTAGGATAAGACTGCTAGGGTATGGGGCTGGAGAGATGGGAGGACCCAGGTTCCATTCCCAGTACCCTATATGGTGGCTCACAATCATCTGTAACTACAGGTCTAGGGGATCTGAATTCCTCTTCTGGCGTCCTCAGGCACTGGCATGCATGTGATGTTCACACAAAACACCTATACAAGTAAAAGCATTTTTTGTAAAAAGGCAGTGAGCGTGTGTTTAAAGCTGCTGCGGCCTTCAGTCTGTGGTGATGGAGGAAGCGCTGGATGGACTCTATAATAGAGACCAGCTATATGTGGAGAGCAGCAGGTGCTGAGCAGGCCCAGTCTTATCTATGGCCAACAGGAAGAACCATATGTACCAGCTGTTCACTAGGCAGATGCTTGTTTGTGTTATACAGAGGGCTAGGTTCTGGGAGCCTTGGCAAGAACTTACTCATTTCTTTTGGGAACACAAAAGCATGTCATATGCCAGGAAAGACCTCTGCCACTGAGCTGTATCCCCAGCTCTTTTGTTTTCTTTCTTTCTTTCTTTGTTTTGTTTTTAAAGACAGGTTCTCATGTAGCCCAGGCTAGCCTTGTGCTAGCAATACAGCCAAACATAACTTTGAACTCTTGACCTTCCCAGCTCCATGAGAAAAGTTAGGGTGAGCCCTAAATTCAGTGCCTGGTATTATTAGTTCCTGAGATGGCAATACACACAAGAATAATACCATGGTCTCATAGAGACTGCAACCCAAGGAACACCAGGATGGCCAGGAACCCCAGAATCATGGAGGAGGCAAGGAAGAATTCTTCCCTGTGGCACTCGTGGGTGGAGGGCCTCTGCTGCCACATGGACTTGGACTTGTGACTTCTGGCTTCCAGAACTCAGAGAATTCCAGAGTTTTTGCTTGTTCTTTTTTCTTTTCTCTCTCTCCTCTCTCTCTTCTCTCCTCTCTTTCTCTTTCCTATATATATGTGTGTGTGTATATATATATACATATATACATACGTATGTATGTATACATACATATACATACACACACACATATATATGTATATATATACATATATAGGTACAGGGTCTTACCACAGAACCCTGACTGCCCTGGAATTCCGCCTCCCAAGTTCTTTGATTAAAGGACTGTACTACCACACCAAGAAATTCCAGTTTTGTTTTTGAGACAAGGTCTTACTAGGTAGATCAAGCTGGCCCCAAACTCACGGATCTGCCTGCTTCTTCCTCCGGGAGTTCTGGAATCAACATCATGCACCTGGTTATTTTAAAGCACCCGATTTATAGCACTTTGTCACAGTGACCTCAGGGACTACCAATGCCAATCACTGTGGTGGTTTTATTTTTTTTTCCTCATTTTTGCAAACACCTTTCAAAGGAAGCTCATCAGCTTCTTGGATAAATGAGCCCCTGAGATGCCGCAGCTTGCCTGAGATGTTGCAGCTTGCCTGATTTGGGAAGCCTGCTGAGATGGGATCTGATGCTGGTCCCCAGAGGCTGCTTTGCCTGCTGCTGGCTCCTATCTGACCCCATTCTGTCAAACACTTCATTTCACTCTGTAACTTCCTGCTTCCTGTTCTACACAGCTGTAGATCTGCCGGTGTGGAGTTCACATCATATCGTTCTTAATGTCTTTTTTTTTTTTTTTTTTTAAGTTCATCATGTTCAGTAAATTACTTAGAGGCTGGTGTAGTGGAGCATGACTTTAACCCTAATCCTCCAGAGGCAGAGGCAAGTATATCTCTGTGAGTTCAAAGCCAGCCTAGTCTACATAGTGAGCTCTAGGCCAATCAAGGTTACATAGTGAGAGCCTGTCTCAAAAAACAAACACAAAGTAAATAACTTGGTGCATAAATTATTTTAAATTTTAGAAGATTAAAGTTATTAAATATCAGGGGCCAGTGAGGTGAGTGAGTGGGTGAAGGTGCTTGCTGGCAAGCGTGATAACCTGAGTTTGATCCTTAAGAAAGCTGTCCTCAGGCCCCCACACTCATACTGTGGCATACTTGCTCTCTCCTGAAACCACACACACACACACACACACACACACACACACACACACACACCACACTGTTTAATCTTTTAAAAGTTTTAAACATCAGAGAAAAGGTAAGTAATTCTGGAGAGAGCCTCTTAGTGATAGTTTCAAATGCCAAGTGTTCTGACACAACTGATGTCTGGAACCAGGTACCAATATGGACAATATTTCCTAATAGTCCTAAGGAAAAAAATCCAGAACCTGTATAGGGTAAAGAATGAGAGCCACAAGCAAAGAGAGCATTAAGAGACTGGCTTTGCTGCTTGACTAAAGAGTACGAAATACGTTAGAGGAAGAGGCATCTCCTTCCCTGCACCAGATATGGTGTAGATTCCAAAGTCTGTCCCAAGTTCATGGAATCACATCCCCTGAATCAATGATGGCAGACATCAGTAGGATATTCTTAGGGAGCCCCAGGTGAAGAATGCCCACACTTTTTTGTTTATTTAAGACAAGGTCCCCTTAGGTAGCCCTGTTTAGCTTGGAACTTCCAATGTAGACCTGGCAGGCCCCTGTCTCCCTGAACCACAGGCATATGTCACCATGTCTCATTCTACAATTTCTTCAAGATGCTTTTCGAGTGTCTGACAACCTTTTTGTGTTTTAACAATTTACAGTGATATGTTAGGAAAGATCTACATTTTCTGATGGAACAGTGATTACAGAGGCTAAGCACATACATATATATATGTACATGTGTATATACACACATATAATACTGCCTTTTTTTTCACAGAGTGAGCCATTGGTGGATCTTCCTTAATGTTCACAGCTCCTGTTCTTCATGCAAGCAAGACTTGAAGAACCTGACAGTCTCATACTATGGCTCATGCCTCTAACGCTAGCACAGCACTTGGGGACAGTCAGGAGGATCATGCTGATATGAGGCCATCTTCCTCTATGTAGCTCATTCCAAACCAACACAGTGAGACCCTATCTCAAAAAAAAAAAAAGAAGATGGGTATGGCTGTGCATGGCTGTAATCCCAGCATTTAGAGGTCAGAGACAGGCAGGTCCTGGAAGCTCCTTCACCAGCTAGTCATTCTGTTGAAACAAAGAGCTCCAGTGAGACGCCTGCCTCATGGTAACAAAGCAGGGATGGATTGGAGGAAGACTGGATGTCCTCTGGCCTTCTCGAAGACAAACACTGGTGTACTCACCCATAGGCACAAGAGCAAACACACACACACACACACACACACACTATACAACACACAGAAAAGAACAAATGGCAACAAGCCCCTCACTACAGAAAGGCTCAAGACCACCTGAGGTTGGGCATGTCTTGTGACTGCATCTCCACTAAGAGCCACCTTAAATCCAGACTTTTAACAAATGTGTGAGTTAAAATGAGTGTTAGAGTTAAAATGACAACACAGGGAACGGGGTGGGGTGGGGGCCTAAAAAGATGGCTCAGTGGTTAAGGGCCTGCTGCTCTTCCAGAGGTCAAGAGTTCAGTTCCCAGCACCCACACTGGGCAGCCGACCCCGGCCTATGATTCCAGCTCCAGAGGGATCTGAAGACGCTAGCCTGAACAGGATCCCACACTCGTGTACACACGCCCACACATACATACATAATTAGAAATAAACCCCCCAAAATGACATGATTGAGAAACTAGAGAGAAGTAAAATAACTTGCAGTTGGGTATAAGATATCTTGGGCCACTCACTAGAGTATTTGGTTGGCCTTTGTTGTTTTTGCTAAATAAACTTATGCTCAAACAGTCTATATCTCTTGACTGAACTTATTTTTTAAGATGACAATGGAAGGGACACACACACACACACACCCTCAACATTTTCAACATCCACAAGGTTCCCTGTAGATGATGCTTCCCAGAACAAGCAAGCCTGGTCACCTCCTTTGCCTTTAGGTTTTGCAATTTAATATGTGCGATTTAGAGAGATGGTTCAACTGGCAAAGACATCCTCTGCCAAGCCTGAGGATCTGAGTTGGTCCCTGGGGTTTACATGGGCAAAGGGAAGAAGCAACTCTGACTCTACATGTGCACTGTGGTACACATACACACTTGCAAACACACACACACAAAATAAAGGAAGATGGAGTGTATTGGTGGCTTTCTTTTTTTAACCCTACATTTTAGAGTTATCTAAAAGTAGAAGGAATGACTCCTTTTACAGAGAAACTCCTAGGAACTCCTATTTACACCCAAGCTGGTTCTACCTGTCTCTCACACTGCGTCTACAGCCCTCAGTCACTCATCATCTCACTAATAAGAAAGCATCAAGCAATTGTCTAAGTTTTGCCTTTTATTTTGTATCAGTAGTAAGATGCTAGTTTAGAAAACCACAAGCCTGAGCAGACACAAGATGGCTCCGAACGAAAAGGCATTTGCTGCCGAGCCTGAACACCTGAGTCTGATCCCCAAGACCCGTGGTAGAAAGAGCCAATGTTCACAAACTATCCTGTGACCTCCACACTTGTACCGTACCATGTCATGAGGTGAACCTGTGCCCAAGCACACATACACATGCACACACACACACATAAACAGGTACACTCACATACACACACATGCATATGCATACACATGCATACACACACATATACATTCACACACACATGCACACACACACATGCATATGCATACACACACATATACATTCACACACACATGCACACACACATGCACACACACACACACACACACACACACACACACACACACACACACACACTGAAATAAAAGCAGAAAGCAATGAGCCTCAACCTATTTCCTTTTCATGATGCATAGTTATCTAGTTCTTTTTAAAAATGTGCTTAATGATCCATGACAAGTGGGAGAGTGAAGAACAGATAATAACTGTACATCGGGCTCAAAGGAGTTTGCAAAGTGGGATATGAAGATGTACTGTCAGTAGCAGCTGCCAAGCCCTCCCTATAATGATGTGTTTTGTTCTTTAATCTGGTTCAACACACAAGAGACGCTTATGAAAGAAATACAGAGGAACAGTACAGACTAAGACAACCCTAGGCATTTGACAGATTCCTTTTTTAATCAAGAAAATTTAGTCACTGCCTAACCTCCTTGATTTAAACAACTGGCAGCCTAATAAAGCCAACTGGCCCTCCAGCTTTACCCTTCATGTCTCAGTAATTCCCCGGGGTCAGTGAGCTCTGCTGGCTGTTCTCACAGCCAGGGGCTCCCCTGAGCCCATCACGGAGAAGGCTAATAAAGCCTTTGATAGTCAGTGCTGATGCCTATAGAAATGTGAAGACCGCTTTTTGACACAGTAGTCTTATTTTAAGGATTTATTCCAGAAATAGACAAATTTCCATCGACCTGTAAGAGGATATTTCCTGGAGTATCGTTATACATGACTGGAGAAAACCATGAAAAGCTAGAATCGATACGTTATGATACATACACACAAGCTCAGGCCTGGTGAAATGGCTCAGCTGTCCAGCTGCTTACTGGGCAAGCCTGAAGGTCCAGGAACAATCCATGGAGCCTGTGTAAACATGGAGGTCAAAGTCCACAAAGCTGACCTCTGGTAGCCACTACACATTATACACATACTGTAAGCTCTACCATAATGAAAGCAATAAAATATAAATAGGGCAGATATTCTGATGCATTTTTTAGAGACAGTTTTTTTTTTTAAGATGTATGTTTTTCTTTGGGGATAAAATATTTTTTCTTTTTTAATGTCATGTGGAAGTGAGGCAGAAGTTTATCTTTGGGGATTTGTAGACCCAGGAGGAAATTGGAAACTTTCTCTTTGCAGTGTATTCTATTTGGACTGTTAGGATTTGGGACAAGGACAGGCAGACAGCATGATGGCTAAGAACTCAGCACCTGAGATCCTGCCCCTTCACTAGCTGAGTACCTTCTTCCAGGCTAATATCTCTTTGTACCTTAATTTCATCATCTACAAAATGAAGGTTAATTTGGAAAAAGAAAGTGAAGTACCTACCATGTGATAAGCATTCGAAGTATAGAACGGATAAAGCGTACAAAGATCTTAGCCCATAGTTAGTTTGCATTCTAGTCAGAAGAGATGGATAATTAAAATGTATGTTTGAGTTTGAGCAAGTTCAGCAAGTAAAGACCCTGGCTGCCACACCTGACGACATGAATTAACTCCTGGGACACCCACATGCCACATGGAAGAAGAAAAGACGTCCACAAGCTGTCTTCTGACCACCACAGTGCTCCATGTTACACACACACACACACACACACACACACACACACACACACACACACACTTTTTAAAGAAAAGGACTGAAGAGACAAGCTCACAACCATCTGTAACTCCAGTCCCAGGGGACTCCATCTGCATGTGGATTATTTTTATAGTGCAAGGAAGTGACAATTCCCATCTTAAATTAAAATCTCACATCCTTCATTAATAGACTCCAACTTGAGAAAATATGAAGCTATCCAACGTTAACAGGGAATCAAATTTATGTAATTTCTCCAAAAGAGAAATTGAGGAATGTTGAGCAATATAAATGATACAATCCATCCTTTGACTAGGGAATCCCCATCTCTAGGAACCTAATTTGAAAGCTGAAGAAATGACACCATGGGTGTAATAGTACACACCTCTAATCCCAGCACTTGGAGGTTTCAGCCCAAGATGAGCAGTTTGAGGCTAGCCTGGGCTATCTGGTGAACTCTGACCTCACAAAACAAAGGAAGGGGATAAGGGAAGGGGACTGGAGGGGAGAGCGGGGGACAGGGGGTAAGTTAAGTGAATGACAATGGATCAAACATCTAAAATCTGTACAATGTTCGTCTCGGTATTTGAACTTGGTGAGTGAGATTGGAAGGAGAATTAAAAGTTCAGAATCAGCCCAGGCGACTGTCTTGGTTAGTTTTTGTCAATTTGCCACAAACTAGAGTCACCTGGGAACCTCAGCTGAGAAACTGCCTCTATACCATTGGCCTGTGGACATGTCTGTGGGCATTTTCTTGATTGATGATTGATAGTGGACAGTGCTGCCTCTGGCCTGGTGGTCTTGGGTGGTGTAAGAAAGGAAGCTGAATGAGCCATAGAGAGGAAGGAGCATTCCCCAGAGTTTCTGCTCCTTTGAGTTCCTCCTGCCTTGAATTCCTGCCTCAGTTTCCCTTGATGATGAGCCAAAACCTATAGGCTAAAATAAACCCTTGCTTCCTAAGTTGCTTCTGGTCTTTTAAAAATATTACTTTCAAATCTATTTTATTTACATGTATATGTTTGGGTAAAAGCCATAAGCATACATTCTCGTTGCCTAGAACTCTGAGACCATAGTATAAGTGCATCTGAGCTAGCCTACTGAAAACCAAGAAACAAGAAAAGGCTCATGGTTGTCACACAAACAGCCTGACAACTATCAGACATTTGGACAGGCATCCTAGGTTAGTCAGCTGACCACAGTCATGGATGGGAGCCCAGCAGTAGTCAGCCATCCTGCACAGATCTCACAACCCATCTAGAGAAATTTTAGAGCTCTGAGCTAAACAGTGATTACTCCTTTAAACCACTAAGTTGGAACTGGAGACGTGGCTGAGAAGTTAAGAACGCTGACTGCTCTTCCAGAGGTCCTGAGTTCAATTCCCAGCAACCACATGGTGGCTCACAACCATCTGTAATATCTGGTACCCTCTTCTTTATACTGTATACAAAATAAATATTTTTAAAAATATCTATTATTATTTTATGTGAATTGGTGTTTTGCCCGCACGTATAACTGTGTAAGGGTGTCAGATCTTGGAATTACAGACAGTTGTTAGCTGTCATGTGAATGCTGGGAATCGAACTCAGGTCTCCTGGAAGAACAGTCAATGCTCTTAACTGCTGAGCCATCTCTCCAGTTCAATAAATAAATATTAAAAAAAAAAAACCAAAACTAAGTCTTAGGGAGGTTTGTCACATGACAAAAGCTAAATGGCATAGATCTTCTTCCTCTCCTCCTCTTCTTCCTCTTATTATTATTATTATTATTGAAAAGTTATCTAAGCAAAAGCTACATTCAAGTTGAAAGTGTAAGGGTCCAACTAAAGATACACTTTCAGACACAGCATGCTTCAGGCCCTACAGTCCATCAATGATACAGGAAAAGGCGGGGAGGAGTCCTCTAAATAGCAATAATACCTATTGATCCATATTGGCAAACAATATCCCTCTTTCTTAGGGCTACAGAGTGCCTGTTAATACCCCTTCTCCAGGAGTCCCTTTAGTGGGTATTAATCCCATACCCATCTTTTTCCCTTCACTGCTAGGAATTGAACCCAGGGTCTGGTGCTTGCTAAGCAAAGTGCTCTACCAACTGAGCTATACCCCAGCTCAGCCCTTATTTCATTGAGACAGAATAATGCTTTATAGCTCAGTGTGGCTGTGAGCTCAATGTTGTAGCCCAAGATGACCTTAAAATAGTAACGATCTTCCCGACTGTCCCCTGAGTGTCAGGATTATATTCTTGCCTTAGGAATCAACATGTGGATCTTAATCATTTACTCTCTCAAAATAACTAAAAAGAGATCACCATCAGTTTTTTTTCTCTTGGGAAAACAGTTTGGTGTCTTCCAAGGATGAATCTGCATACAGCCCATGACCCAGCAACTGACTTCTATAGGCTTACAGCTTTGAGAAATGTACACTTCCGTATTAGGAGATAGCTGCAGGATTGCCCACGGCAGCATCATTTAAAATAGCCAAATGCTAGAGATTCAAATGTCTTTCAACAGGAAAATGAATTTTTAAAATTGTGAACTATTTATACAAAGAAGTATTTTATGACAGTGAAAATGAACAAGATATGAAAACACAATAATTGTGTACTATATAATTAACAAATAATATAACTATATGAACTGCAATAATTAGTGATAACAAGGGGAATAAATGTGAATGGGTAATAATTATGTGTGATATGTAACACTAATATATTAGAAAATGCAAATCGGGGCTGGAGAGATGGCTCAGTGGTTAAGAGCACCCTCTGCTCTTCCAGAGGACCCGGGTTCGATTCCCAGCACCCACATGGCAGCTAACAACTGTCTGTAGTTCCAGTTCCAGGCAAACACCAAGGCAAATAAATAAATAAATAAAGTTTAAAAAAAAAGAAAATGCAAATCATGCATTTTTATGAAAATGAAAAGTTGAATTACTTATTATTTTGTTTAGGGAGACATATATACATGTGAAAAAAGTTTAAAAATGGAAAGAGGGCAGAGGATCAACACTCAGGCAGCGGTGAGTACTGGTCTAGGCCTAGAAGTGAGTCTCTGAAGGAGAATCTGAAGAGGACGAGAAAACAAATCCCAGGGGGGGAAATAGCAGCCCGTTATCCCTGTGTGAGAAGCAGCCAAGAGGAGGAGGAAAAGGAACCGACTGCCTTCTGCTCCGGGCCTTGCAGACCACCAAAGAAGCTGGTACCCATTCTACCAAGGACACTTTTTTTTTTTTAAGATTTATTTATTTTTATGTATATGGGTGTTTTGCTTGCTTGTATGTCTGTATACCACATGTGTGCTGATACCTTGAGGGACCTCAAGAGGACGTCAAATTCCCTAGAATTAGAATCACAGACAATTGTGAACTCCTAGGCAGATGCTGAGGATCGAACCCCAGTCCTCAGGTAGAGCAGCCAGTGCTCCTAACTGCTGAGCCCTCTCTCCTTGAGCAGAAGAGAACAGAAATCAAGTTTGCTTGGTAAAGTTTCACTCAGTGAGTAAAAGAAGAAGTCAGTGTGGAAGGAAGCAGCTGAGGAGGAGGCCTGGAGATGGCGTCTTGGACAAGGGTAACAGTGGGGGAACATGAAGTCATGTTCTGAGTGTATTTGAAAGTAGAGCTGGTAAAAAAATAAACAAATAAATAAATAAATAAATAAATAAATAAATAAATAAATAAATAAATAAATTCTGATGAACTCTGTTAGAGAACAGAGAAAAAGAAAAGTCAAGCCTTGTGGCTTCAATGGCTGGAAGGGAAGGGGCTGCTAGAGAGCCTTTGAGGAACAGGTATTTTTTTTTTATGTGAATTGGTGTTTTGCCTGCATGTATAACTGTGTAACGGTGTCAGATCTTGGAATTACAGACAGTTGTTAGCTGCCATGTGCATGCTGGGAATCGAACTCAGGTCCTCTGGGAGAATAGGCAGTGCTCTTAACCGCTGAGCCATCTCTCCAGCCCCCTATTTCCTTCCTTTCTTCTTTTGTCTTTCTTTCTTTAACAAGGTCTGCCTTGTAGCCAGACTGGTCCCAGGTTTGTGGAAAGATAACCATCTGCCTCAGCTCTCCCAGTACTGGGGTTGCAGACGTAAGCCACCATGCCTGTCTTTATATTAAATTGTTGTTTTGTTTTTGTTTTTTGAGACAAGGTTTCTCTGTGTGGCCCTGGCTGTTCTGGAACACAAACGGTAGACCAGGTTGGCCTCAGACTCAGAGATCCTTCTACCTCTGCCTCCTGAGTGCTGAGATTTATGTGTATGTGTCTTTTATCTGTGTGTAGGTCTTTACACCTCATGCATGCAGGGCCTATGAAAGCTAGAAGAAAATACCAGATCCACTGGGACTGGAGTTACAGGAGGTTGTGAGCTGCCATGTGGGTGCTGGAAATTGAACCCAGAGCCTCTGGAAGGACAGTCAGTGTTATTAATCTCTGAGCCATCTCTCCATCCTCATGATTAAGTTATTAGCATATATTTATTATATAATTATTTTTCTTTTTAGTTTTTAAATAAGAGAAATAACAATATATTTGGAAGTTGGTGAGAACTATTAAGGTTGGATATGGTGATACACATCCCAACTCTAGCACTAGGGAAGCTAACATGAGCATCTTGAGTTCTAAAAATAGCCTGGGCCACATAGCAACACTGTCCAAAAATAAATAAATAAAATATTCGACAGATGAGGAAGATGAGTGACTCCAGAGTGAGGGGAGAGCCCCTGACTTGCATTAGAAGGCACAGTCAGAGGAGAACTTGGCTTTAGAGACTGGCCAGACAGGTTCCTCCAGTTGTCACTAATGTGACATCACATAGGACAATCCAAGGATCCTGCAAAGTTCATTAAAAGGAGCTGGTAAGTGACTGAGAAGCACATTTACATATATGCGATACCTTTTGCCAAACGCTTTTTGCAAGTTGCCTTTCTTAGTCCTCCAGGCAACTGTGAAAAAGCAAGAATCGAGTCATTCCCATCTTCTGGACAAAAAGGTAAAGGTAAGAGGAGACTGTCTCGCCTGAGGTTATATGGCTGCAGTGAGAGAAGGGGCCTGAGTTTGTGCAGATCTGCTGTCCCCATGGCTGCGCAGTCCCATAGAAATAGGAGTCTCCCTCAGGATTTCTACTTTCTCTTAAAAATGTAAAAAAAGAGCGAAAAATGTAACATTACTTTTAATAATATGCTACATCTGGATACTATCTATATCATATCAACTTATAGTCATTATAAATCACTGAAATACTCTTCTTATAGCCAGTCTTGAAATTTGACAGATATAAAATCACAGCTCATTGCCAGCCTGGTCTAGAAAGTGAGTTTCAGGATATCCAGAGCTACATAGTGAGACCCTGTCTCAAAAACACAGTAACAACAAAATAACAAATAAATAAAACAAAATACAGCTCAATTCAGCACCAAATCTGTACTGAAAATGTTTGATCTCTGTTTTGACTTTATAAAAATTGCAGTTAAGAAAATATATCCATTGGAGTGTGACTGTGCGTCTTTAGGCTATACACCCAGAAGTGGTATTACTGGGTCCTTGGGGAGATTGATTCTCAGTTTTCTGAGAAACTGCCAGCCATACTGCATCCAGAGTGGCTGAACAAGCTTACACTCCCACGAACAATGGAGGAGTGTTCCCCTTGCTCCGCATCCTCTCCAGCATAGGCTGTCATCTGTGTCTTTTATCTTAGCCAATCTGACAGGTGCAAGGTAGTATCTCAAAGTTATTTTGATTTGCATTTCTCTGATGGCTAAAGATGATGAGCACTTTTTCAGGTGCCTTTCAGCTATTTGTAATTCTTCTGCTGAGAATTCCCTTTTTAGTTCTGAACCCCATTTTTTGATTGGGTTATTCAAGGTTTTGGACTCTAGATTCTTGAGTTCTTTATATATCTTAGAGATCAATCCTCTATCACTTGTAGGGTTGGTGAAAATCTTTTCCTGGCATTATCTCAACTATGTTCATAGCAGCATTATTTGTAATAGCAAGAGTCTGGAAACAACCTAGATGCCCTTCAACTGAAGAATGGATTAACAAACTGTGGTACATCTACACAATGGAATGCTACTCATCAGTAAGAAAAAATGATATCCTAAAATTTGCAGGCAAATGGATGGATTTGGAGAATATCCTCCTGAGCAGGATATCACAAACCCAGAAAGGTAAGCAGGGGATGTACTCACTCATTAGTGGACTCTAAACAAAATAAATAAATAAATAAATAAATAAATAAATAAATAAATAAATAGCATTTAAAAAAAAAAAAAGCCAAACATGCCCAAGCTGCAAACCACAACCACTGAACAGCTTGGGATCAGAAACACCTTGGATCCCACTCCCCCTAGAGAAACACCTGACTCAGTCTTGATGTTGGGGGTTGAAAACTGGATCTGCCAGGAGTGGAGGCTGAACTAAGCAATATTGGGACCTTGGGACCTTGGGACCTTGGGACCGCCTGCCCATGAGGGGGTTGGGGAGGAATTGTGGAGAAGAGAGAATGACCTGATGTGGAGGAAGGGGGAAGGGACCTTGAATAAGGATATACAAGGATAGAAAACGTGACTTCTTTATTCATAATAATAAAAAATGAAAATATACCCATTTACCCAAGTTATCCTAAACTAAGTTAAAAGGTTTTCAGTAGTTGAACATCTAACTTTTACTTAACTAAAATGAAATAAAATTAATCATCTTGTTCCTCAGGGTCTTAGGCATATTTGTGGCCAGTCGCCTCCTATAGCTGGTGCCACTGAGTAGAGAACTACAGTCCCAACCTCTCCTGTGTCATTCCAACTCTTTGCCAAGCACCACCAACTCTCCCCAGAATACCTTTCACATCTATTTCTCTCTCCTTTTTTTAAATGTGTTTGTTCTCTTTTGAGATTCGGTTTAACTCTGCGGAAAAGTGCCTGGAAGTTCCCAACGTGGCCTGGGCTCATTTAGATTTTGAGGAAATATTTCTGCCCACATGTGGGGTCCCCCATGCAGCCACCACACTTACTGCCTTTTTGGTTTGGGAGCAGGGTCTCAAGCTTTGTGTAATCCTCCTGCTTCTGCTTCCCAGGACTGCGGATGGGTGGTGCCACACTCAGCTTTCAACTCAGTTCGCTTCTATCACCCCTAGGTCCTTAGTGATCTTTTCATTTTAAATTTTACTTTGAAGTGTATGGGCATTTTGGCTGCATGTATGTCTGTGAACCAAGTGTGTTCCTAGGGCCTGTAGAGGCCAGAGGAAGGAATTGGATCTCCTTCACCTGGAGTTATAGATGGTTTTGAGCCGCCATGTGGGTGCTGGGGATTGAACCCTAGTCCTCTGGAAGACCAGCTAATGCTCCTAACTGCTGAGCCCTCTCTCCAGTCCCAGCCCTTAACATTTTTATTATTATTATAGGACAGTGCTGATTTTACTTTCTCTAAAACATGGCTATACCCACTACCATTTATTGAATACTTACTATACTAAAAATTATCCTAATCACTTCACATGTATTAACTCACTTAAGTTATCATAATAAAGGGGTGTTAGTAATATCTCATTTTCAGTGCTAGAGATCAAACTCAGGGCCTCCCATAGCCAGACAAGCGTCTTATACCAAACTGTATCACTGGCTCCCAACATCCCCATATTTAAGAGAAGTAACTGTAACCGAAGCATGAGAAGATCACATAACCCCCAGCTCCGGCGGAAGACAGAGTGGCCCACTCCTGACACCCCTTGCCACTCTCGGTCTCCCTCACAAGTATGCATACAAGGACTGTAGCCTAAGTGATGGGATCCCGGGGGCTCTATATTATTATTATTACTAATATTATTATCTTCTCTCCTTCTTATCTGTGTATTACAATTTATATGCCCATGAGATGTACCACTTTTGAATGTCTTAAATAAGTCTGGTAATTATTAATCTAGTTTGATTTGAGTCAAAAAAAAAAATCACAAATTGCTTTTTAAATATCCAGATCTCAACAAGATACTGTTCCTTAGTCCCTGATAGTGAATATTCTCCTGTTGGTCAGTAGCGGCAGGTGCTCTAAACAGTCAGACTCTGTGGCTCCCAACCACCAGACTAATCTAATTCTCT
>PVIH01001545.1:0-229997 GCA_004025045.1 Sigmodon hispidus
GAGGCCCGCCGAGCCCTCCTCACCTCTGGTCAGGGTTCGAATCCGCCCCTCAGAGACCCCTGCAGTTAGTTTGCTCAGAACACTCAGTTCAGGGTCGCAGTAGGGCTCTTAGTAGATTCCCTGAACAGCAGGGGCTGCGGGTGTGGCCAGGTGCAGAGTTCAGCTGCCCCTGCTCCACAGTGCGCTGGGACGCCGCAGACTTTGGATAATTTTTTAATCATCAAGAAATCAAGGTAAATGAATTAGCTCATGAGATGCTGTTCTATTATATGCCCAGTAAGACTTTGATGGATTTTTAAAAAGGCCAATAATAGCACAAAGAAGTCAATTAATTATTAGGATAATAATTATACAGTATTCTTTCTATATACAGTTTCAAAATTTAATTGACATTTGGTGTGAAAGGAACACGCATTAACCCCAATTTCATTAAAGGCTGTACTGACACCTAGTTTGAGTTTTACATTGGATTGGTGGCTGTAACAGACAAGGACAGCTTCAAGGAGAGTTGTGTCAAGAGCAAGCCCATGGATTTTGGGGTCTAGCCAACTTTAAATAAACATACACTTTCCTCCTACTTTTTAGATTTTGCTAAATTTTATTTCTAATTTATAGCAGAGACTATCACAAGACAGTGGAAAGAATAAGATGAATCCATGTAGGGTGCCTACTAAGGTATTCTAGATTAAATATTATATATCTAGAATTTAAAAACTGAAGCCCCAAATAACATGTACACATTGAAATAGAAAATGAATGGGATGAGGTATGAGGACAGGAGAGAGAGAGAGAGAGAGAGAGAGAGAGAGAGAGAGAGAGAGAGAGAGAGAGAGAGAGAGAGACTACAGGGATGGATATTTAACACAAAAAGACATTTTTAAAAGCCACACAGAAACCTACTAGTGTAGACACTTCTTAATATATATATATATATAGACACATATATATATACAATATATAGTTTTTATAAAGTTTAAATGAAGCTACCACATAACAGGGTGACAATATAACAATTAGACATCATATGCTGTCAAATAAAATCCTAGTACCAATAAAGTGTTACATAACATAATATTTACTTGTTGGTGAGTGTGGTACTGAAGATCCCTAAAGATCACATACTATTGTCAATGCTAGTGGTAATCTTGGTAATCTTACACACACACACACACACACACACACACACACACACACACAAACACTCTCACACACAAGACCCTGTGGCTGAAGATACCATTTACCTGTGTCATAGAATATGAGGAAGTCTAGCTGATTCTCAACTGGAAGTCTCACTAACTGGTGCTGCTGGGACTAGAGAAGAGACGTAATAATCTTACCTAGCTGTAAACCTAGTTAACTACAATAATGACCTGCCTGTGAGATATATCCACTTGTGCAATAATGGCACAAATGTTATGGAATAACTGACTGTCTTTTAAAAATTGGACTTAAGGCCTGCCCAGTGCATTGGAACCCATACCTGACAGGGTCAATGATACAAAGAATCTGAGGCTAGATACATGTCTTATGGTTTCTATTGCTATCATAAAACACTATGGCCTAAAGCAACTTAGGAAGGAAAAGGTTTATTTCATCTTACAGCTTCTAATCTGTCCTCTAGGGAATAACCTCAGGAGCTCAGGGCATGAATCTTGGGGCAGAATATGAAGCAGAGGCCATGGAGAAGTGTGGCTTACTGGCTTTCTCTTCATGTCTTGCTCAGTCTGCTTCTTTCTTATATACCCCAGGACCATCTGCCCAAGAATGGTACCACCCATAATTAGTTGGGCCTTTTCACATTAATCACCAAATAAGAAAATTTACCACTACAGAGCTGCCTATAGGAAAATCATATGGAGGCATTTTCTCAATAGAAAGTTTCTCCTCCCAAATGACCCTAGCCTATGTCAAGTTGACATAAAACAGAACAATAGGTCAAAGGCCCTAGAGGAATAATATCCTACTGTTATTTTGCTAAATGAATAAAGTAACAAAGTGACCTCTATAGATCAGTGTACAATTCAACACTCATCGGAGACCAACAACTGGACAGCATTCAGAGGATAGGATATTTAGGAATGCTCAGCCCTAAATGAGATATTTCTATCAGGGATCAAAGATGTATGTGGAAGAGGGTACAGGATGATTGTCAGAGGCAGAGCAGACAAATGACTTAAAGAAAACAGCATTTTCCGGAGTGAGTAGGCCAGATGTACATATAAACTCACAGTCTAGGACAGCATGCTCATGACCTTTACAGGCTCAGGCTGGACAGAATCCCAGCACAGAAGAGGGGAAGTAAGAAAAAAGTTTACACCCAGTCAGGGAGCGAGTTGTAACCGGTAGCCATTGGGAGAGGGGAAATTAAAGTTTCTTCATTGAAGTGACACTGGATATAATAACCACATAAGGACCCATGCTAAGGAGTAGCTAGCCAGCACAAACTAGACTCCATGTTTTTGTCTGGTGTGTCAGGGTGTGTGTGTTTTAAGAGAGAACATAAAAAGTTGGACACATAGGGAGGAGGGGGAGAATCTGATAAGAGATTCTGAGAGGAATGAATATGATTAAAATAAACTACATGAAACTTTCAAAAAATAAGAAATGTCTAAAATGAAAAACAAAGTAGAAAAATGGACCAATGGCATGGTGTTGATGAACATTCAGGCAGAGTATCATGCAACCCTATTGACAAGAAGCATGAAGATCAGTGTGATTTTTATGTTTTTGTATTTTTATATTTTTTATTTTTATTAAATGGGGTAGCACAAGGCTATTTACATACTGTGCTCAGTATAATGCATACCATGCAATGAGAATCCTCATTATGCAGGTGACCAATCCACACTCAGAGCCAGAGAACAAGTAGGCACAAAGCCTAAGCTCTGGGCTTGTCAGTCATTCACTGTGCTTCCCAGGATGCAGGTGTGTCTTGGTTTTTTGCTAACTGTGAAGGTCATCATGGTCTCTATATACAGCACATTCTTTCTCCTCTCCTCTAGTTTAAATTTTTTCCAACACTGACTTTTTAACTCTTACATTTGTGGCAGTAAAACTTTATCCTGAATTCTTCTTGAGTCTTTTAGAGAATGATGTTGTCTTAGGGTTTCTACTCCTGCAACAAAACACCGTGACCAAAAAGCAAGTTGGGGAAGAGGGTTTATTTGGCTTACACTTCCAGATCATAGTCCATCATTGGAGAAAGTCAGGACAGTGACCAACCAGGAATGAAACCTGAAGGCAGGAATGGATGCAGAGGCCATGGAAGAGTGCTGCTTACTGGCTTGTTTCTCATGGCTTGTACAGCTTACTTTCTTATAGAACCCAGGACCAGCAGCCCAGGGATGGCACCACCCACCATGGGCTGGGCCTTCCCCCACTGATTCCTGAAAAAAAATGCCTGGATGTCTTAAGGTATTTCCTCAACTGAGGCTTCTTCCTCTGTTGACTCTGGCTTGTATCAAGTTGACATAAAAGCAGCCAGTGCAGATGTCTTCAAAGAGACAGTGTGATGTTTTGCTTTCTTCTTGCTTAGATGCTTTGTCACTGTGTCTGCCAGGCAAGTGCCTCATGCATGACACCTCCAGTGTTATATATTTTCTGCAGTTTCTCTTGTGTTACCTTCTTCCGTTTGCCTTACAGGTAGAGCAATGAATTAATTATTAATATAATTATGATACAGTTTGCAATATGAGGCATGTTGTAATAGAAGTATAAAAGAACATTATGGGGAAATTAATCATGCTTTGTCTAAATCTGCTATTATTACAACATTGCAGCTATCTGAAGCCTGTCATATTTTGAACTCTTAAGCACTAAAGTGCTTGAAGTAATATAGCATATAAATGTATTCACTGACATTTTTGACAATCAAGTACTAACCATTCTTGAACTACCCCTTGAAGATCATTTATTAATCTATTTGTTAAACTTTACACATTATTAGTCTGGAATAGGATTATACCTAGGGAACAAGTTCAGAAGGCAGGATCAGCAGACACAGAGGAAAAGCCATGTGTGATGTTTCTTCATCAGTCTTCTGTCTGAGGACCACATTCTATCAGAGGCCCACATCCCCAGTCTAAAGGAAAGTGTTGTGTATCATACAGATTTTAATGAATTAGTCTACCATTTCTGAGACTAATGTTCAACTTCCTTCTAACTAAAACTGATGGAGACGTGAGAACAGAGTCATCCCAAGAAACAGGGACTAATACAGACACTTCTGGGGAGTCCTTAAATGGAAGAGAGCTGTCCTGTCTCCTTTTGTTTGGTTGCTCAACCACAGAAAGTGTCAAGTGAAGGGACAATCCACTTTGCCTGGGAAAAAAAAAGACTGCATTTTGCTTGAAGTCACTTGGAATTGTTTTTCTTACATTCCAAATGAGTTTAGTGTCCTTTGCATTTGAGGGATATATAATCTTAGTATTTACGTAAAGTTTAGAAGTGCAAAAATATTGCTAGATTGTTATATATACACACTTCACAGGACTATTCTTTAAATGTGTGGTTAAAAGTTTGGGTATGGGCTTCTGGAAATAATGACATGCTAATTCCTTTCTTAGATAATGGTTTGAATTCATCTTAATGTTTTGCTGTGTGTTTTCCAGTCTCAGTTTATGATTCCTGCCTGTTCTTCTTTGTCACTTGTTCTATGAATTTGTGTGCTATTGGCAATGACCACAAATCTTGGCTTATGTCATCCCATATATCTTGTGACAGTGAAAGACAGCAAGGATCACTGCCACAATAAAGGCTTTAACCCCAGCCTTGCTAACTAGATACAGACTTGCAGATAATTCAAGCAAGAGGCTGGATAATAGGATTTCATCTACAGAAAGGGTTAGAGACCCTGAAACAGATGAATAGCCTGGCAGCTTATTTCACTTCTCAAGATACAAGATTTCTTCTATTTTATGACAGTGCAGGGAAGTTACAAAATACTATATGATAACGAGCAGTATGTTAAAAAGAAGAAAGAGAGGAGGGTCAGAAGTCTTGTTTAATGAGCTTGCTGCAATAGCCAAATTGAGAAATACCCCAATTTATTTTATTACGTTCATTTTAAAGTTTTATTTTATATTTAGTTGACAAATTAAAGTCATATATTTATGGGGTGTGATGTGATATTTTGACAATTGTGTACAATATGCAATGATCAAATCAGCCTAATTAGCTTGTCCTTTTCCTACACTTGCAGTGTTATTGCTAAAAGATTGAATAGGAAGACAAAAATTCCAATTGTGCAGAGGAGAAGTAAATGGGTGAGTGCCCTAGGGATTTGAAGTCTGTGTAGGAAAGTATAGAAAAGCCAGTCAGATCTTGAAACAACCAGGGCTCCTTTGGCAGCATTTCTGTCTGTTTCATTTTAGCTTCTAACAGTCTCTTTGCTCATTAGAAAAATTTTTCTTCCACTGCATGCTCCAGTGCCTTATCTAGCTTACTCATCCTTTAGTCCAATGGGTAAAAGCTATCAGGGAAGTTGGTAAATGGATAGTGATAAAAGGAAAAGAAAAAAGAAAGAAAGAAATTACTTCTATCTGGTCGACACCTATTGGCTAAGTAGCTTTGAGCATTGTCTTGTAGCTCATGAAGAGGCTGCTGGCTACAGCTGGGAGCTTCTGGCCTTTACAGAGCAAAACTCCTGTGTATGTGGGAATATTTTTTGTATCAGATCCTTCCTTTGGTATTAGCCTCTAAAGTAGGAATCAAGTGTTCGGATTACTATACCCAGAAAAATTTTCAGTCACCATAGATGGAGTAAACAAGATATTTCATTACAAAGTCAGACTGAAACAATACCTATCTACCAATCCGGCCCTCCAGAAAACATTATAGGGAAAACTGCAACTTAAGGATCCAGATAAACCATGAAACCACAAACATTCAATAATCCCACAGAACAAAATCCCAGAGAAAGGAAATACATACAATCTACCACCAAAAATAGCAGAAAACGTCAGTGTTCATTAATATCCCTTAATAACAATGGACTCAACTCACCTATAAAAAGACACACACTAACAAAATGTATACAAAAACAGAAGCCATTCTTCTGCTGCACACAAGAAACACACCTCAACCACAAGACAGACACAGGCTCAGAGTAAAGGGTTGGGAAAAGATTTACCAATCAAATGCCCCTAAGAAACAAGCTGGAGTTGCTATCCTAATATCTAACAAAGTAGACTTTTAAGCTAAAAGCAATTAAAAGGGACCAAGATGGACATTACTTATTCATCGCAGGAAAAATTGGTCAAGAGGAGATTTCAATCTTAAATATTTATGCCCCTAATATAGGGACACCTACATATATAAAAGAAACACTGCTAAAGCTCGAATCCCACATCAATTCTTATACCCTAATAGTGGGAGACTTCAATACCCCACTTTCAACCCTGGATAGATCAACCAGACAGAGCCTCAACAGAGAAATAAGGAGTCTAAATGAGGTTATGATGCAAATGGATTTCATAGATATCTACAGAAGCTTCTACCCAAATGCAAAGGAATACACATATTTCTCAGAACCACATGGAATGTTCTCTAAAATTTACTACATAATTGGTCATAAAGCATATATGAATAAATACAAAAATATTGAAATAATCCCTTGTATCATATCAGACCACCAGGGCCTAAAGTTAGAGTTCAGCAACATCAAAAATCACAGAAAGCCTACCATCTCATGGAAACTGAACATCACTCAGCTGTACCACTTCTGGGTCAAGGAAGAAAATAAAAAGAAATCAAAGTCTTCTTAGAATTTAATGAAAATGAATCCCCAACGTATCCAAACTTGTGTGTAGAAAAATGCAAATAGATCCAAGCCTATCACCCTGCACAAACCCCAATCCAAGTGGATCAAAGACCTCAACATAAACATAGCCACACTGAACTTCATAGGAAAGAAAGTGGGAAATACCCTCCAAGGAATTGGCACAGGCCACCACTTCCTAAATATAACACCAGTGGCACAGACACTAAGAACAGTAATCAATAAGTGGGACCTCCTGAAACTGAGAAGCTTCTGTAAAGCCAAGGACACTGTCAATAGGACAAACCAACAGCCTACAGAATGGGAGAAGATTTTCACCAACCCTACAAATGATAGAGGACTGATCTCTAAAATATATAAAGAACTCAAAAAATTAAAGCCCCAAACCTTGAATAACCCAATGAAAACATGAGGTTCAGAACTAAAACGGGAATTCTCAGCAGAAGAATTACAAATGGCTGAAAGGCACTTGAAAAAGTGCTCAACATCTTTAGCCATCAGAGAAATGCAAATCAAAACAACTTTGAGATACCACCTGACACCTGTCAGAATGGCTAAGATAAAAGACACAGAGGACAGCCTATGCTGGAGAGGTTGCAGAGCAAGGGGAACACTCCTCCATTGTTGGTGGGAGTGTAAGCTTGGTCAGTCACTCTGGAATGCAGTATGGCAGTTTCTCAGAAAACTGGGAATCAATCCCCCCAAGGATCCAGCAATACCACTACTGGGTGTATAGCCTGAAGATGCACTGTCGCACTCCAAAGGCATTAGCTCAACTATGTTCATAGCAACATTATTTGTAATAGCAAGGACCTGGAAGCAATGTAGATGCCCTTCAACTGAAGAATGGATTAACAAACTGTGGTACATCTACACAATGAAGTACTACTCAGCAGTAAGAAAAAATTATATCCTAAAATTTTCAGGCAAATGGATGGATTTGGAGAATATCCTCCTGAGCTAGGTATCACAAACCCAGAAAGATAAGCAGGGGATGTACTCACTCATTAGTGGACTCTAAACAACAACAACAACAACAGAAAAAAAAACCCCAAAAACCAACCAAACAAACAAAAAAAAAAAAAAAAAAAAAAAAAAAAAAAAAAAAAAAAAAAAAAAAACCCCAAAAACCAACCAAAAAAAAAAAAAAAAAAAAAAAAAAAAAGAAAGAAAAAGAAAAAAAAGCAAAGCATGCCCAAGCTGCAAACCACAACCACTGAACAGCTTGGGATCAGAAACACCTTGGACTGACACCTTGGATCCCACTCCCTCTAGAGGAACACCTGACTTAGTCTTGATGTTGGGGTGAGGAAACTAGATCTGCCAGGACTGGATGCTGAGCAAAGCCATATTGGGACCTTGGGCCCTCCTGCCTTTGCTGGAGAGGAGATGGGGAGATGTGAAGAACATAGAGTGACTGGAGGGGCTGGGAGAGGGAAGGGACCTTGAACAAGGATATACACAGATAGAAAATGTGACTTTATTCATAATAAAAATAAATAAATAAAAAGTGGAAAAGTAGTGAGATTATGTTTTGTTACACTTTAAATAATTGTCCCACCTACTGGTTTAATAAAAATGCTGATCAGCCAAAAGCAGACAGGAAGTGTGGGTGGGGCTACCAGACTAAGAAAACTCTGAGAGCAGGAAGAACAGAGCAGAGGAAAGAAGACAATCATGCTGCTCTGAGAAAAGGTACTGGAAATACGTTGAGTTAAGATGAAAGCTAGCCAGCAATATGTCTGAGCCATAGGTCAATCAGCATGAAATTAAAAAAAAATAGAAGGATGCAAATTGAGAAGAGGAAAAGGTCATCATCAGTAGTGATGGAAGAATAAGAGACAATAATAGGGCAAGCTTTCTGAAATTACATTATATATCTACATGTATAAAATATAATGAATTACATTGCAGATAATTAATATATGCTAATGAAGAATTAAACATATAGCACAACATTTAATGCTGTTATATAGTCTGCTTTTCATAAAATCACAAATATTTTCACATACTCCAAGTTAACTAGGGAATGACTATAACTGCCCAGACATCTGCAGAAGGCCTTGCTACCACTTACTGAATCCATATTCTGCACTTACACATTGATTGATCTTGGCTCAGGCTGCTCTAGTAGGTTGCTGTAGAGTGAGCAGCCTAAACAGCAGAAATCACTTCCTCACAGTTTTCAATATAGAGTTCAGGGTTCCCACATGGTCAGGGTCTGGGGAGGGCTCTTAGCTTTACATGAATATTTTCTCACTGTGAGCTTGGTGTAGATATGGAGACTGTTCTCTGGTGACTTCTTATGAGGGAATAAGAGAGAGAATTAATGATGAAGAGGTGGTTGTATTAGTCAAGGTTCTCTAAAGGGGAGAGCTAGTGTGTGTGTGTGTGTGTGTGTGTCTGTGTGTCTGTGTGTGTGTGTGTGTATGTGTGTTACTAGAGTGGCTTAAAGGTTGTGGTCTGAGCATTCAAACAGAATAGCCAAGGATACAGGAGTTGTTCCATCCATGAGACTGAATGTCTCAGCAGCCCGAATCTGGTGCTACTGTCTCAGAGGATTCCTAGAGAGCTGCTGGTCTTCAGTCTACATTGGAATCCTGAAGAAGTAGATTCAAAAAACATGAAAGAATGCCCTGGCAACACATATGATGAACTTACCAATGAGAGTGAGGGCAAGCAAGCAAAAATCAAAAACTTTTTTTCTCCCATGTTCTTTTATGAGAGCTGCCACCAGAAGGCCTGGCTCAGATTTAGGGTGGGACTTTCCAAGCCATATAATCAGAAAGCCCTACCTAGAGGTATGTCCAGATGCTCAGGTTTTACCTGATTCCAGACCTAGTCATAGTTGATAGACAAGACTAGCCATCACAGACTAGAGTCCTCACTAGACACTGGTCATGGCCATAAACATCACCACTATACAGTTTTTGCTCTGCACAAACCATTGTACAAACAAGAGGAAATGGATACTCCTTGCTCGTCAGCAGTGCCCAATCTCAGCAGAAGGGATGAGGGTTCAGCACAAGAACTGCAGAATAGAGCCGACTTCTCGACACTGTTTCCTCAGCAGAGCAGCCGCTTTCATTGGTTATTTATCCTTAGGAATTTTGAATCCTTATTGGTAATTTGCCTTCTAAAAAGCATATACTATTTCCACAAGTCAGAGAGAGTATCCACTTCACTGAGTGTCAGTTCAGTTTTTAAAATGCACTGGCTACAATTTAACCTTTGGTTGTCCACTCACCAGAACTCTTGGAAGTTATTAATTTGCTGGCTTGATGCCAGGAGTTATTCCACATAACTGCAGAAATGTCCATTATAAGGCAGAGGAAAATGCATATCTGTACATTTCTGTCAAATTCTCTGCTCTGAGGCAGGATTAAAAAGTGAATATTTAAAAATATTTAGCATTTCTTGCCTAAACTTTAATTTGGACATATTCTTGGGAATGAAAAATAAAACAGAGGAATCTAATGTAAAATCTTATTTTAAAACATGGCTTCCTTTATAGGGAGGAGGAGTGATTGATTTCCCCAAGGTTTTAATAAGACCAAATTTTAAATAATTTTATGGAATTAAATGTCACACGAACAAAATTAGAAAAAAAAAAAAAACAAAACAATAAACCAAGTCTTTGCTGTGAAAGCTCTGGAAACTAAACTATTTCTTAGAGTAATAAAGAATAGTTGTCAAAATGGTATCTTAGGATTTCTTTTTATAATTGAAAAGGCAATGAACTGAGAGCCTGAATTGCTCTCATCTGAAATGCTTGGGACCAAAAATATTTAAATATTTAGGTATTTTTCTTTTTTTAATGTTTCTTTTTTCCTTTCCACTTCTTTCCTCACCTCCTACTTATCTTCCTTTTTGATTTTGGAATATACATATATATGCAATCACATCTTATATCACATAATCACAGAATCCACAGATGTAACTTAGGGGTGACACCTAAGCTTACTTCATTTGCACTTTATTATATACTTAAGGGAATTTTATATATTAGTATATATAAATTTTGACTGTAACTCATTATATGTAATCTGGTGATATGTTCATGATTAAATTAGATTTGGGAGAAAATTGGATTTTGTCTCTAGGATACTCAACCAGCTTTATCATATTACATATTAAATTAATTCTATATTGGTTAGTATTAAGTCCATGTGTTTGTATTATATCAGGAAACTACTTTTCTTTCTCTCAATTGTCTTATGTGGTTGGGTGTACCAGATTTGTCAAATATAAATCTAAGTAGCTTCAAATATTAAAATTTCAGATAAACAACATAATTAAAAATGTAACTAACATAGATAATGAGCCCCTCACCATGTTTGTGTATGTGAGTGTGTGTAGTGAATGAAACACTGTCTAGCAACCATTCTTAAAAGAAATCTGGCAGGATCTCCACCCCTACTTATGTCTGTGTGCTCTGAGCAGGGAATTGCTAGCCAAGAAAGCCCCTTTCTGACAAGCTCCACTGTGTACTCCACCAGCACTCTGAGAAAATGATACTCCAACTGTAAGGAATCCTGACTATGATTTCTGCTTCAGGAGGCCTTTCTATAGTCAAGATGGCTCTAGGCAACTTTCCCCAGCCTGATAACATGGTCTATGAACTCTAAAGGATACTGCCAACCCTGTATCTATTCTCACTCAGGATGAGAGAGAACTTCAGTGATTGGTATCATGAGGCTAGTGATTGGTTCCTAAGCAAGGCTTATGACTGGTGGATATATAAGTCTGTGATTGGTAGAACTAGAGGTTATTATACACACATAGGTATGAGATTCCTGAGAAAACAATCCAATTGTAAGTATGTCTTGTTTCTTTTTAGCGCTATAAACATACTGTTTCTTAGGTTTTTGGATAAGTCAGGGAAACTTCTGCCCTGTATAGTACCCTTTGGTATTATTATTGTTGTTTTTATGTTTCTCTAGTATGGGTTTCAGGTAAGTGTTGGGGACACAAGCCATAGTGCACCTGTGGGAGTCAGATGACAACTTGTAGACTTTATCCTCTCTTGTCATGTGCGTCCCAGTGACCAAAGTCAGGTTGTCAGGCTTGGGAACAAATGCATTAATTTGCTGAACCATCCCTACAGCCCTACTTCTTGGTGTTTTGACATTAAGACCCACTAAAGGTTTCTCACAAATAGTGTTTTATTACCTACTTTTGGACTTTATTTAGGATGTAGTGAACTGAGATGGTAACAATAAAAGAAGATGCAGTACTGGAATTCTAGTGTTAAAAACCAGGCAGCAGTAGGTAAAAGGTGGATGGAAAACAATTTCTGAGGCTATAAACACCCAGAACCAAGAAGGATATAAACACTTGGCTTACCAAGAGAGAGGAGGTAGCTGACTCATTTCAAAGAGGGGCCTGGAGCAGAGGCTGTAAAGACTACGAGGTCTGTGGAGGTGCCATGGATGAGAGCTAGAAGAGTTCCCAAGAGCCACCAATGCTTAAGACACAAGGCCATGAGCTCAGAAGGTATAGACTAATCACATCACTCGATGGTGGTTCCTAGTACCCAAACTCAAAGCCTTCAGCAATGAACCTCTAATTTGGCACTTAGAGCTGTCTCTGGTATACAAAATTTGAAACAATATGCCTCTGGTTCTTGGGAGCCTGGAGCCATGAGACTTTGAGTTCAAATGCCAGGTTTACTGACTTGAATGCCTGGAGACACAAGCCTTTAGGTTTTGAAGCCTGGGGCCATAACCCTCCAGTCTTCATGTTGTAAGTAGCTGGTTATATAAAACCAGTACCTATGGACCTGCTACTCAAGAGTTCAGGACTGTTTGTGTATCCCTGTGCCTATTTGCAATTTCTATGTAAATAGTGATAAAGAATCCTTGACCTATTTCCAATGTAAGCATATAGTACATAAATTATCTAAGACATATAAGCTCTAAAATCATTATTAATCTTAAATTCAGATTTAACTGAATATTCTGTATTTGTTTTGGGCAACTCTTCATGAACATGATTCATGTTTTGCTTTCCAGCCTATTAAATAAAATGGCTAGAAATGAGATAAAGGTCCTTCTGTCTGTCATAAAAGATCTGGTGTCTACAAATTAAGGCATTAGCTTTTCTTTGATGATCAGCTTCAAAGTCTTAGTATATTTGGCTTAATTTCTTTGTGTTCAGTTTGATTTAAAGGTTTTCCAAAATGATACATGCACTGTTTTCAGTCTGGAAGCCAAAACACACATTAAAAGGAGAAATATCTATACAATTGGCATTGAAATATTAATCTGGTTAAAGATTGATTTTCTGGGCATAACCACTCACTCATATTTAATTTACAGAACTGTGGGTACACCATAAAACACAAAGCAGACAATGACATGTGATATCTTTGTAAGATTCTAAAATCTGACCACAGTGCTAAGGGGGGCTCTTTTGTCATGCAGGGTGAAGGACATAAGGGAAGGCGATCTGACTCTGAGGGAAAGCAGCTTAGTCTTTTACTGAAAGAAGAAAGAAGTGTTACTTTCTAGGTGGTGAGGAGTGACTTCTAATGTACTATGGAGGACAGAAGTGACTGTGATACAAAGAGGATTCTACGTCACAAATCACAGCCAGGGCAGCTAGCCTTTTTAGATAATTGACAACCAGAGAAATCTGGTTCAGAATACTCTGATGGATCTGGAGTGGCCTATGAAATCTTAACATTCCTTGGTCTTAGAAGAATATTTATCTGTATGACTTGAAGTTGGAAAACATGATCACAATGTTGCTCGTTTTGCACTTGAGGCATCTGGACTGTGAGAGTAGGAATGCAAACCCGTCTGGTGTCTGAGGCTTACGTCTGAGCAAGTTCTGTCTCCTAGGTAGAGGCTGAACTGACTCTCAGGGGCTGAGTAGCTGTTGGGGTGATGATGGAGCCTACTTGGATACAGGAATAGAGGGATACAGGGTAGGGGGATCTGGGTTCCACAGACAAGTACAGTGATTATTTTCAATGAGAGGCATATACTCTATGGTTTACAAAGGGGTTATTTTTATAGTAGAACTGAAGAAATTCGGTTAATTAACTCATTTGAGACAATAGAGCTTAGGTTTTGATGAATATGAGGATTTTTGATTTTCAGTTTCAAATGTTACTCTGTTTAATACATGTCTCAGTTCAAGTAAATATCTTGTCCAAAGCATACTCCCAGCATGCATTAATGCAATCATTCTGATGTTTTACTTAAAATGCTGCGGCATGGAGGGTGAATAATTGAAGACAGATTTCATTTCTTTGCATTGTCCTTTGCAATTGCAGTTTAATCAACTAACCATTTCATAATAAAATCTTACAAAAGGCAAACATTCCACATTATTAGACATGTTTTAATCAATGCTTCTGAACTTTTTTAGGTGAATATTAATCTTTCATGCAAGAATGTGCACGGCATTACTGTGTCAAAGGAAGATTGGTGTTGGTTCTAGTTAGGACCTTGGACAGTGCATTATGAAGTTTTCTAGACTTTGGGAACAGGAACGTGACTTGGTTATGTGCAACACATAGGTTTCTCCAGAGCAGGCACTAAGTGACCTTGTTCTTCTTTTAAAATTAATAATATTGTAGCAAACATAGTTGACTGTGTCAACAGATGTCAGGGATGTTTCTTTTAATGTCACAACCTTTCTGAAACAACACAGATACTGGATTGTAAATGGCTAGAACAAGGTCTATTACAATGCTCACAAAACCATAAACCTCTTATCCATCAATTTAGAGAATCTATTGTGTATTAGGATCGTGCAAGATGGAGTTTTGTAGTGTGAATGTGTAATGTCACTCATAGACCTGTGCATTTTAACACTTGGTCTTCAGTTAGTAGTGCTCTTTCGGAGGTTTGTAGAGCTTTATGAGAGTAATCCTTATGGGAAGAAATGGGTCACTGGGGATGAGCCCTCTGTTTCCATAGTCTGCACTTATTCCATCTCCAACTTTTTTCTCTCTGAATCCAGGTGCAGTGTGATTGGTTGTCTTATATCTTTGTTGCTATACCTTCCATGGCATGATAGATTGTAATCTGTAAGCCCCTTCTTAATCTGTAAGCCAAAATAAATCCTTCCTTGTATATTAGATTTTTGTTGTTTGTTTGTTTTTTGTCACAATAATGAGAGAAGTAACCACTATGCAAGAATAAGAAAAACAGAAACAAGATGTGCCCCCACCTCCAGTTCTCCTTGGTTGATTGTGGCTGAGAAGTAGAGGATGCTCAGATCTCTTTTACATGGTGGTATATATTATTGCATATAATCAATGCTTGTCCATCTGTATCCTTTAGATCACCTCTAGATTGTTTGTAATATCAATAGAATGTAAATGTTATGGAAATAGTTGTTACACTCTATGACAATAGAAGTTTTAATGATAAGATAAACTATAACTATGTAAGTTGGGCCTGTTGGTGCAGTTCTGAAATTCCCAGCTCAAGAGGCTGAGGCAGGAGAATTGCAAGTTGCTCAGGTAACTTTTTTAGACACTCTCCCAAAAAAAAAAAAAAGTGGGCCAGGATGTGTCAGTAACATGGCACTTGCTCAGCATGTGTAAGGCCCTGTGCTCAGTCACCAATAACACAAACAACAAACCAAAGCCCAAGCCCAAACCCACCAGCATGACATGGAGCTTACGGCACAGTGGTGCAGGGCTGAACTGAAGCCTGAACAGGAAGAGGAATGGCTGAGCCTTGCTCACTAACTACACTGGACTCTACTCTGCTCACTAACCAGGGAAATGTGCCTTAGGAATCAAATACTTACAGACTGAATTCTGAGTAGCAGAAGGACTGGCTATTTAACCACCCTTCTGTATTTCCAGGGCTTTCTACTCAAATTCCTTATACTAGGTGTTTCCTTTTGTTTCTTTGGTTCATTGCTTATAATTAAAATACTTGTCTCCGATTCCCCCTCCCTCCTTTTCCCGTTTTTTCATCCCTCACTCTTCATGCATCCTTCTTTCTCCCTCCCTCCCTTCATCTCTGCCACAGTTTTCTCATCCTTCTCTCTTTTTCTCTCTTCCCTTCTCCTCGTTCCTCCATCCCCCTCCTCCTCCCTTTTTCTCCCTCCCTCCCCTCCTCTTCTCCATCCCCTCTTCTCTCTCTCTTCCTTCCTTCCTTCCCTAAGCTACTAAAAACCTATGGATCCTAGCTGCCTAGTCACTCTCAGCTTCTGGTTAGGGTAGCTGAGAGCTGAGGAAATGTTTACCTTCAAGTCTCAGAGTGTCTTTCCAGTGTTTAAATTAAACAGAACTGCAGAAAGACATCTGATTACTTGGATATATAGAAAACACAGTGGTAAATTAGATTGATTGTTTTAAAAAAATATTAGTAAACTCTAGCCACGTTGCTATCCAAACCTGTTGGTTGGTGTATAATTGCTAAATAAACAGTAATAAAGAAAGCTGTATATTTTCAGCAGAAGAGGTGAGAAAAATCCTTTATCTTCAGAATTTCAAATGATAAAAAATTATATGGTTTCATGTATGATGTTCTAAGAACAGTCTCTTAGAAACAAACACTGGTGTCCTTTAAGCCTTCCATGGGTATCACAAGAATACAGGGCTATGTTGGGAGTGGGATATTTCCTTCTGAAGTGTCTACAACCATGGGTTACAAAGTACTCTAAGGTAAAAGAAAAAAGAACTCAAAAGAGTGGTTCAAGAATGTTCTAATATTCCTCAATGACAGGCATTATTTTCAGGCTAACAGATCAGCAAAAACAAAATAATTTCTCTCATGTACCTCATGGCTTTGTTTGCTATTGGTGTCATAATTCTTATTGTGACACAATTCATATTGGTATCATAGCACTTGTGGATGCTGTTCTTGGGTCTACTGAAGGATGGGAAGGAAATCACAGCTGACATTGCTGCCTTATCCCTGAGCTTTTGATCTCCTATATGCAAATAGGAACAAAGGTCTCTCAATAGCAGCTACCTTATAGGACTGTTGTCATAATGTACAGGACTAGGTTCTCAGCATCCAGATGGTGAAGAATATAAACTATAGCACACATAAAGATTTAACTATCATCTGTGGCATCCTTCAAATTAGTTACATTTGCGTTGCTGACAGAAACAACCTAGGCTGGGAGGGGTTCTTTAGTTCATAATTTCAGAGGTTTCAATCTTTCATGAAGAAAGCATAACAGGACCGTTCAGTTTATTTCACATGGTAAGTGAAGATTTTCTATTATACTCAGCAAATGCTAACCACTGTTATGGTACTGACTCAGAAGAAAACTACCATATCCAACCAAAGGTAGCCTAGGCCATGGGGTCAGTTTAGTGGAATCTAGCTATCCAAATCAAGTTTGAAAATTTGGCCAACAGTTTTCAATATATAACATATATCTATAACATATAACATTCAACCTATAAGATATATCAGGACAAGTGATGGAAAAAGAAAAAAAAACTCACTAATAAAATAGACTGCAATGAGTGAGAACTATTATCTGTCCCACCAGCAAAACTGGAGTACCATCACTGCCTGCTACAGAACCTGCCAAATCTTTACAAAGTTCCCCTCATTCTGCTTCCTCCACCCTTGTTATATTAAGCTTGATTATGAGTTTTCAGGATAAAAGATATATCACAAATTACATTGTTTTTCACAGATAATAGCCATCATCAAATGAAGACCAATTGAAAGGATTTCTGAGTACACATTTGGAATAATGTGCATAGCACATTAACCAAATAATCAATGAAGACAAAAGAAAAATGAATTTCTTGCATGATCCCATAAAGAGCATCACAGTGGCTTTTGTAGGTGTTAGGCTGTGTCGGGAGGTCCGAGATCATGCTTGGGTTTGTCTGGCTAACGCATGTTTGTTCCCTAGGTTGAATATAAGGAACTATTTTCTTGTCAAAAGTTCTCCTAACACTACAGAAATGTTTGCAGATCCTTCCTTCAGTGTGTGCTTTTAGGCATCCTTTATCACTGACTTTCTTACACATTGTCTCAGATGCTGTTCTAGGTACCTGACTCTTCCATGTGAATGTACAGGATGCCTGGGAGCAATGGTGAGCCTGCACCTTAGAGGTAGCCTGGCATATGCAGGCAGCATGCTTGTGATCAGTAGTTACTGATATCATTGACTCTTTGCTCCTTGGGCTCATACAAGATTGCATTTCTGGTTTCTTGTGGTTTTGTTGGGCCATGTCCGGATGCAAAGGAGAGCAGTGGACCACGTTTGTGTCAGAGCACTCATCATTGTATTCCTCCCATAGTGTGGCCCACCTGTCTGGAGGCCAGCATCCCAGCAAGGCAGCTGCTTTCCCATTGTCCTAGATTCTGCTGAAAGGATGATGCCCAGCAGAGTCATAAGCTGACCCACAGTGAGCACAAGAACAAAGAACAAGTGGTTGACATTGAAGACCTTAGTGATTTTCACATTGTTTGTGATCAACATAACTTGGCTCATCTTGATATGTGAAGTCCATATTATTGATAAATGAATAAAAAAGAAACAGTACTGTGACCATCCTGTCCACTTAAACAGTCTTGAGAAACCTTCAAATCTATCATCTGTCTTTCAGGGAAGCCAGAAATGCTTTAAAATGTTAAAGTTTAGTTTCTTTAAAAATAATCTCTGGCATAAGCAAGAATACATTTAGAAGTTTAATAACATCTTGGCCAAATTCCATTTAACTAACTAGGAAGTGACATGTTGCAGTGATATAGGCAATACTAAAGGAACTTTAATGGTTGCATTATGTGACAGTCAAGAGAGAGTGAGTGAGAGACAGAGAGAGAGGTGTTGTTTATATGCACACATACACATGTTTATACACATACTACACACATGCACATATATGTTTATATATACACATACACACATAGACATAAACATATATACATATGCGTATATAGCTACATACCTACTTCTCTTTCCTGATGGTTCTAAATCACACTGAGCTGTTTCAATAATTTATAATAACAAGTTTTCCATGCTAGTTCATTACTGACTTTAATTAGCATTTTAAATAAACCATTTATCATTTCAAGTACTGAGGATTATGAGAAAACTTAGCGATGACAAGTATATCAGAGTAGAATTGTAAAGAATTAAAACACATTAAGCACATGTTTTGAAAAGAACCATAAAGTGAAACTGCCCTTAAATTACAAATTGTGTTGGTGTCTCTAAGATGCTGTTATCACATTTAAGTAAATCATATGTAGATAGGGCGAAATTATTTCAATTTTGCCTTAAAATATTGTCAACTATTATGGTCCTGGGAGCATGAAAACAGAGGCTGAAGCATGGAGAGGAAATGAAGAGGGCGGAGTCTGAGTGAGTCTCTTGGGAAGCTAAGTGAGGAATGAAGACCAGGAACCCATCGGGCATGGGACTGTTGAAAGAGAAGGTGAGAAGGTCAAGAGTTCTCACTGTGTTGCTCCATGCAGAAGTGCAGTTTTTTCCAGGGCAAGGCAGATGCTGCCCTCCCCCAAGTACCATTGGAAGAAACATCTGTCCATATGGGACCTCAGTAACTTTATGAGCAGCTGAAACAAAGCCATGCTTGAAAAGATGCCTGGGAGACTGAGACTGCCTGGTTTTTATATTATTATTATTTATTAAGAAAGATCACATTTTAAAAACTACTAGGGGACTTTTTCTTTTATTCTGTCCCTGTTAAGTGAGAAAAAAATAGCACTCCTATTTCTGCTCCCGATATATTTCACCCAAGAGTTTAAGTTCAGAGTGTGGACAGCTTGGTGAAAGCAGACAATGGGTCAGTAAATAATGTCAGTCCTAAGAGAGGGTGACATTATCCAAATGTAAACAATGTGTCACTTTTTACAATGACTACCTTTTTTATTAGCCACTCTGCAGCACCTGGCAGGATCAACATCTAAGCTACACATTTGGCAACTGACATCCACAAGATAGATGAGCAATCCTGGGAGAGTCTGTGTTCTGAAGTGTCTCCCAGGTCTTTAAGCCTACAGACAAAAATAGTATGAGGCTAAGCATAACAACATACCAGGTTCTCATTCTTAAAACTATGTCAGACTTCGGGAACATGCTGCTTCTGTTAATTATGAATAACTAGTTGCAAATATCATCATTATGCGGTTCAAAGGCAGAAACTATGGAAAACATCCGACTGCATGTCTCTGATAAGACACAGATCTGTTATTTACCTCTGGCTAAGGCGGGCAAGGGCAAGGAAGACTCTGAAGATACTGAAACCAAACACTGAGAAGTAATCACTCTCCACTATTAAAAGGCAAACTATCTGAATAATTAACAGTGGTGCAGAAGAGCTTGCAAAGAGATTTGACGCTTGTTCCCACTCTGGATGAGAGAAGCATTATCTCTAAGATAATGCACTAGAAGATGGCATTCTCTGAAATCAATGGCAACCTCCAGTCCACACTCTCCGATTGATCCTTCTTTGTACCACACTAAATCATTCAAATGATCTCAGCAAATTAAAAGAACATTGTAGATTCACCTCCAGGTGCACTTTGCTGTTTCTCTTGCAGGTGTATGATTCAAATAATCTCTTCCCCAAAGTAAGAAATAAACCCAACCGATAATACCAGCTCTGCTCCTCATAAGTGGTCAAGTTTCTTCTTGCTGTCTGTGCTGGGAAACTTCCATTTATCTCAAGCCCATGTTTTACTGGGTTCTTCTTGCTCAAGGTGCTCCAAGGGTACCCTTGGATGGAACACAGCAGTAGACTTGGCTTCCCATTGAGACTGGCCAACGGAGCACTGGAGAAAGACTGGCTGTGGGCTGTAGGAGGCTGTGTGGTTCTGTCTTATCCCCCCTGCCGCCCGGTCCAGCTCTTCTCAGGCTGGGCATTTGCTTCTCTGTGTGGTTTTTCTCAGCTTCTCTAGTTGGTCTTGAGATAGGGAAGGGAGCCCCACCATTCATTCTCAGCACTCCCTCATCTTGCTCCATTCTGCTTTAAAAGTCTTGTTTTTATACTTTCTTCACATTGCCCTACTTTGTATCACATTCTCATTCACTGTCTGGGACTCATACATTTGAAAATGAAGAGAATTTGATGATTTAGAAAATAGAAAAAAATAAAGTTGAATAAGGACAATATTAAACCTTATGTATGTTTTTTCCCTTTAATTATGATGTATGTCACTTTGAGTTTTGGGTTAATATCTTAATGGGGTATAGATGCTTCTGGAATTTTAATATAAGTGGGGTCTACTGTGCTTATGCATATAGGGGCTGGGAGTGGGTTTTCTGATATTCTGGTATTAGAATATTCTGCTAAGCTAATGCTCATATTCCTGTAACTCTGTTTCTTCTTGAGCTATTTCATATACCCTAAATAAAGACAAATAAACAAAATGGAAGCAATCAAGCCAAACAAAAGAGCTGTGCTTTACCATGAATAATGGCATAGTAATAAAAGAAATGCAGGGATAAATAGGAGACTCCTTCAGCAGATAAAGACACTCACCAACCTTTCTTCATCCCTTTTTGGGCTCCCAAGAACTATTTAAGATTGAGCATGAGGAAGCTGCGTCAGAAGTTCCAAATAGAGTCACACAGTGTCTGGAAAAGTTGGCCTATCTGCAAACAGTGAAGGAGGTTAGCAAGAAAACTGTGAGATTGCTTTCTATGGATGTTGGTGCAAATGAAAGCCTCTCTTCTCTGAGATGTTTGGTTCTGACACCCTCTAAAGGCACAATGTAAGATTAAATAACTTCTCAAGGTACCTCAATAGCCTATAAAGGTCAAATCAACATCAATATTTAAAAAGTGACACCCAAATAGGGCACAAGTTTGGTATCTCATGAGAAGAAGCAAGAAGTTCAATAAGAAAGAGATTTGACAAAAACCAGGTGAGCAATCGGCAGCACATTTGCAGTACATAAAGCCAGGACTGGAGACTGGACTGTGAGCAACAGGCTAGATGCACAGTAGGTGTGCTGTTTTAAAGAATATGTGAATGAAAAGCAAAGGAATCGAATGTTATCTGAAGGATGACTTTTGGCAACTCTTCCTATCATCCTGCTCCAAATGGGGTATGTTAAGACACAGCTAAAGACCTGTCTTTTATCACATTCATTTCCATAACCCTAGGCCTTCTCAACATGGTGGTGTGTACAGATGAAAAACAATAGGATTCAGGGAACAACACTTAATAGCCATATATTTCTGTATGTGCATGAGGGAAAACTCTGGCACTGTGACACTAACTGGGAATCAATCCCCGACATCTGAAGAATTCACCATCATAATAAAGGAAAGCCCTGTCTGTGAACTACTCTTATTTATTTTCTTGCTTTTTGGGAAACATCATGTGGTTGGTGGCTTAAAACCAGCACTTTGTGTCAAAACGTATGCTATACTCCCATCAAGACATTCATGATTGAATATCAGTATTCAGCTCTCAGATCACCACTGCATATTTGTGGGAACTTGACCTTAGCTGAGAGAAGACTAGAGATCTGCTAGTGTTTGGGGGCTTATTCAACAGAAGTCCCCCCCAACACACACACACACACACACACACACACACACACACACACACCACACACACACACACACAATATGTACACATACTTAGCTCAGTGGGATGCCTTTGAGAAGTATTGGCCATCCTCTCTGAGATAAGCACTAGGGCACTATTGCCTCTTATCTTTCCTCATAAGACACTCTCGGTATGTCTCCTCTGTTGCACTCCCTGGAATCCCAGGCTAGCTGTTGGATCCATGTCTTCTCAAGCCAGTGGTCCCTGGGCAGTACAGCTCTACCTCAACTTCATCAGGGAACTAAACCTGTTGAACTGTCTTTTTTATTTTGTTCTGGTCTTGGAGCATCCTTCTCAGAAAATCCCTGACTTCCATCCCTCTCTAGCCCAGGCTTGGTGTTGGATCCTTGTGACTGGAGCATCTGCTTTAGTGATGGCAGCCCTTAAGCCTCCAAGGGCCAATGTCTCTATCAGTAAATGGGATTCTGGCTTCTCCCCCTAATTCTGAATCTTAGTAGCTTGCTTAGCTTCTTAGGTCTTTCAGGGTCTGCCTTTTCTTTCCGTTCCAAGTTCTCTCCCTTGAGGATGTGTGGGGCACTATTACCTGTTATTATATTGGTGGTTCTCATCCTCCTTAATGCTGAGGTCTTAATAACAATTCTTTTTGCTGTGATGACTTCCAACAATAAAAGTATTTTTGTTGCTACTTCATAACTGTAATTTTGCTACTGTTATGAATAGTAATGTAAATGTCTGTGTTTTCTGATGATCTTAGGTGGCCCCTGTGAAAGGGTCATTTGAACCCCAAAGGGTTGTGACCCACAGGATGAGAACCATTTGCATTAGATGGTCAGGAAAAAATATTTCATTCTCAGGCTGCATGACCTTAGGGGTGCCTTCCCCACCCTGTGTTGTCCCACCCAACATTATCCAGGACACTCACTCTGAAGATTCTCTCATCTTCTCAGTGTGACTGCCTTCCTCTGCCTTTGAAACCCACATGGTTGTTTTCCTTCTGCCTCAGAAACATCCTCACCACATACCCAATGTCTCAGAAGACAAGACAAGAACCAGCCTTGCAGACTTTAGAATGAACTATCAATAGTATTTATCTCCTATTAGGTATTGCTTCTCATCTTCTCTTGTCTTCACTGGGTCGTATGACCTTCAGTTTCTTCTAACATCATGTGTTATTATCTTTACATTCTATCAGATCAACTAGACTGGACTCTGATGAGGAATTACTTCATACAGTTGGAGATGAGGAATGGAGAACCATGGAGACTGAATCTCATAAAAGTTGTATGCAGCCAACAGGGCTATCTGAGAAAAGTTTCCAGGTAAAACTTTGAAATCTGGAAACGTAATCTCCAAATGCATATATTGATTATATTTTGGAGAAAATAATTAAAGTGAAAAAGTCATGAGGTCAAGGCATCTCTGATGAAATTAGTGTCTTAAGGAAGAGAGATTTGAGTCGGCATGAGTACTTTCTTGTAATATGATGGCTCTCGCCATGCTGTGATCCAAAAGAAAGGCCCTCACCAGATGCCTCACCTTGGCATTGGAATTCCCAGCCTTCATACTGTGAGGAATAAATTTCTGTTCTTTATACATTACCAACCACCAGGTATTATTTTTATAGCAATAAAAGACGTCCTAAGAGTCACTTTTAGATTCCTGGTTTTTAGATGGATCACTAAAATGCAACTTTTGATTTGTTTGAAAACTAATGTTTTATCTTGGTTGCTAGATGGAAATGTGCTTTTAAAGTCTGAGGTCTTTTCATGGACTCAGACATATCTTCTGTCTGCTGCAAGTCCATACTCAGTGTTTTATAAACACGTCCAAACCCCACACACATATAGTCCAGATTTTTCTCATATTCTCTCAGAGAGGAACCTGTGATAGTTATGTTATTTCAGTAATCCCTTTTGGACTTGATACTTCCAGAAAACTTTTAGGAGAATAATAGCTATAAATAGTAGTTTGAGACAATAATCTTATTTTCTTATCTATAACATGAGAACATAACAAAACTCATTTAAAAAGAAACCAAAATTATACTAAAATATTCCACAACGAAGAATGAGCCAAATGTTAGTAGTAATTACTTCTATCCCATTTTGGTAGTGTTCCACAACCTCTAAATAAAAGGTTATTTGCTTAATAAATATCATTGACTAAATGACTGATAAAGTAATTTGATTCTGAACTCTCTCAATTAACTCTGGGAGCAAAGGTCTATTTTTGCTAGTCACATCATCCAAGAATGAATTTTAAAACTGTAGATTTTACATGGGAGATGATTACCTTCTGGCAGCCACACAAGAGCATTCACAGTGTGGGCATCAGTTTCCAGCTTGGTTCTGAAAATATAACTTCAACTTGCAAGCATAAACTCAGATGCAATATGCCACTGACAGTGACATTTGTAGGATGGTATACAGAAGCACCATTTATTCTCTAAGAATGACCTGTCCTTCAACCTAGCACTTCCTTCTTGACTACACAGGTTTATGGGACTCATGGAAGTCATCTATACCCTTTGCAACAACTACTCACAAATAATTTTTATTCATCCTTTAAGAAATTCATACATGTATATACTGTGTCTTAGTCATATCAACCCCTCATTCTCTCCTCCCAGACTTTTTCTTTCTTGCACATTTCATGTCTCATAGCCTCATTGTGTCCAATCAGTTGCCGTCCTTATGTATATGGGTGAACAGAACGTGTGTGTAGGACTATTCATTGGAGCATGTGGAATCTTCCAGGGCTAGGTCCCTGAGGAATACTGACTCTACCTCCTACAAATGTTCTTAATTGCTTATTTTAGACAGAAATTTTTCTGAGGCTTTTAGGATTTCCCTCTACTCTAACTTCAGCACATAAGTCCTTGACTTTTTGGATGTTGGAGGTACTGACAGATACCAGCTCTTAGCTGAGCCTTGACAATAGTTGTCAAAGAGCATGGGGCATCCTGTATCCAAGGACTGGACAATGCAGAATTCCTTGTTTTTCTCAGTCTAGCTGGTGTAAAAGACCACCACATACCAGAGCAAGTTGTGGGACTGAGGCCATGAGCCCATGCTTGGTAATTTAACAACAACTACTACTTCCAACTCCTCCTCCTCCTTCTTTCTTCTTTATCTTCTTTTTCTTCTTCTCCCTCCTCCTCTTCCTCTTTGTCTTCTTCCTCCCTATTCTTCATCCTCCTCCTTTTTCTTTTTATTGGGGGGGGGCTTAAGACAGGGTTTCTCTGTATAGCCCTGGCTGTCTTGGAACATGCTCTGTAGATCAGGCTGGCCTGGAGCTTAGAGATTTGTCTCCCAAGTCCTGGAGTTAAAGGCATATGTCACCATTGCCTGACTGTTGTGATACATATTTAATAAAAACAGGCTGGACTATCAGAGGACAGAGTCAAGCCAGGAAGGTCAAGGAGTGGTGACCTACACTTTTAATTTAGCTCTAAGAATGTTAAAGGACAAAGATAGGTGTGCAGAGGGAGAGAGAGGAGGAAACAGCTTTCTCTGCCACTTTCCTGATGAGCTGAGGAGAGGTTGGAGAGAAGACTCATAAAGACGGGCTGAGGAGTTAGCTACATGAGACTTGTCTATAGCTTGTTTCTTTCATCTTTCAGCTTTTCCCTAATATATAGCTTCAGATTTTTATATGTTACAAAATAAAATTCGTGCTATAAAGGTTGTGACTTAACTTTTCATACGGCTTAAACAAGAGCATTTCCTACTAAGTTCCCAGCTACTAGCCAGGCCTGTCTGATTTATCCCCCAGAACTTCCAAAGAGCTAGACGCTGACAACATTATCTCACAGCACAAAGGTATGTTCAGAAAGTCTTTGTGGAAACCAACTTATCCCAATAGCACCATGGCTGGGTTTGGGATAGTGCAGAAAATGGTGTAGGCTGGAAGAGAAAAACTCTTTTGTCTCCACATTCCCCTTTACCCAGCCTTCTGGTTAAACATGTGTTGCTATTTACATAGGAGCCCTGATTGTTGCTAGAGCAAGATGGTAAACACACCCAAAGCCTTCCTCGATAGATGTTGAAGTGGTCCCTTGATGTCCTTCACCAATCAAGAGTTGAGGCCAGTCACTGTGCAGAAAGACAGTCCACACACACACCACAGAAGGACAACAGATCTTTGGGAAGCCTGTTTCCTAATATCATCCCCTAATACTGAATGGGTTCCGGGTCTCTTCTGAGCTGTGAAGATAGCTCATGATTACGCTCTTGCCTGGGCTCTGCCTGCCAGGCTGAATGGACTCCAACAAACAGAGCACGACATTTTAAAGCGCAAACTCACTTTCTCCCCTCAGAAGATTCTTGGCAGCAGTTAGCTTTTGAATTAAATGAACAGCACATCATGATTCAATCTCTCCACATCATTTCTTTTCCTCAAAGAGTGTCAGTCTGAGACAAGCAGGGCCCAGTAAGGGCAGCCCTTCCTTCCCCTCTGGTGCATAGGGAGCCTGAGGTTTACTGAATGGCCACTAGCAAATTTATTGACTGCATGTCCTATTTTCTCACCTCCAAGGGAGGAAACAAAAGGAAAACAAAAGCAGACTTCTCACTGAGACAAAACTGCACCTATGCGGCATTGAGAGCATCCTCAGAGCCATCCATACGGAACACAGGCTCGGGCACAGATTAGCAACTGCTGGCGCAGTGTGTCTGGCCTTATTTGAAGTGCACATTTCTGTATCTTTCTTGCTCAGTGTCATGGGAACAACCCTGGGAGATGACAGGTAGAGAGAAAAAGAGAAGAAACAGGGTGGGCTGCAACAGACAGTAGGGTTTGGTGACTTCCTCCACTCTCAGAGTTTGAAAGCATGCAATGGAATGAACCTTCATTTGGGGCTTTTCTATTCACTACTCAGAACTTGCTCTGACAGAGAAAAGAGCTGGGCTGAGCATTTGACCTCAGAATCAATGACAAATGTCAAAGGTGAAAGTTCACCTCCAACATCTTTGGTTTTTCTAATAGCTTCTAATTGATTGGTTGGCAATTGCTTGGTTGTGTGAGCATGTGTAGAAGTCACAGAACACATTTTAAGAGTCAATTCTTTTCTTCTACCATGTAGGCTCTGGGGATAAAGCTTAGGTTTTCAGGTTTGGTAGCAGCGGCTTTTACTTGCTAAACCCAAAACCTCTGATATTATCCAAAGTATAAATTTTCCTTTTATGTATGATTCTTAACTTGCTTAGTTATTGTCTACTACACCTTCAACCATCTCTCATTTCTAGTTGTGTTAACTATATTCACACAAATGAAAAGCATTTGTAAGTGATTCTCCACACATATGAACACATTGATGACTGTTTCCTTAGGACAATGATATTGAAAATGGTTGTTTTAATGTTAATTCAGCCTTCAGGTTGCTAACTTTTCTCCTAGTCTAACACACAGGAAAACATGGAAGGAAAGGGAAGACAGAAGAAAGCAGAGCTGACATAAAGGAAAAAGTGTGAGGTTAGAGACAGTTGCTCATACTGCATCACTGTGCTATGGGATTCAAAGGGCGGGGATGCTCGAGTCTGCTGTTACTAAGTAAACACACTGGTCATTGAGTGACTCACTAATGTGAGGTACCTGCATTTAAGCAACAGGTTAATCTCTTGGACGAGGAATGTGAAAACATGGCAAGAATAACAATTTGAATGACTTGAGAGCAAGATCTGGAGCTTTAGAGGAGTGGTTCCCAAGTCTTCAGGTGTGTGATAGTGACCTGGAGGGGGGCCTGTGTCTGTGAGGCTCACCTAGCATCCAATACTCAAAGCCTTGGGGCAGCATGGGCACCTGTATTTACAGGGGTGCTAGTGATACAATCACACTAACAAAAATAACAGCCTTAAAGCTTCACAGGGCATTAGAGAACTCAGAGCATTTGCATCCTGATGACAGATGTCAGGAAATAAATCATGGCTACAATTGCTTCCCAAAGTTCACATTTGGTAAATGTCAATTTTCTGAAATTGAACTGGGTTTTCGGAAACAGCAGACAGTCACTATCATTCAAATGGAGGAGAAGTGACACCTTGGGTGAGATCTTAACTGGGCAGCACAAGAGGGATTGTGTAGTTAAGAATTAGCTACTGAAAAAGCACAGGACACAGTTAGATAAAACAGTAATAATGGTGATGATGAAGAAAGTTGACATTTTCTGAGTGCTATTCTGAATCTAGAACTGTCATGAGTATTTCACAATATAATGTTATAACTCACTTACTCTACACTGTCACTGTAAGACATCCGTCCTCTGTTTCTTCTTTTTCTTTTCTTTTTTTCTAAGGTGAGGTCAAAAGCATACTTTGAATGCTATAGAAAGTGAACTATTTGATTACTTATCTGATTATTTTGATTTCAGTCCTTGAAATATCCCCAGTAATGACAAAGGACAGTGTAATAAGCTTTAGCAGTGATGTTTACACAAATTAAAGAATAATTCCATAAGATCAATAATTCAGTTTTGCACATGTATAACTGGAATGATATAAAGGCACAAGTTTCACTTCATTTTTAGATGCACGCAGGAAAGATGTTTTACAAAGATTAATTATATAAAAGTAATCACTTTTTTCTTTGCCTTCCTGAGGACTTACAGAAGATTAGACCTTAGTGGAAGATTTGGAAAAAACAGGTTTTTTAAAGGTTTGTTTCTGCTTTTGTTTCTGATTTCTTCCACACAGGGTTTCTCTGTGTAACAGCCCTGGCTATCCTGAAACTTGCTTTGTAGACCAAGCTAGCCTTGAACTCACTGAGATCCACCTACCTCTGCCTCTCAAGGCACAACTGTCTAGCAAAAAGAAAGTTTGGCAAAATGAGAAGAATACCATGTCCATAGTTCATAATGATCCCTAAAATTTCAAATAAGGAAGATTGTTCTGGGCCTGCTGAGGTAACTCAGTAGGTACAAGTCTAAAGCATGGAGACTTGACTCCAATCCTAGAACAGATTAAGGAGCGGGCTGCTAAAGCATGCATACATGTCATCTCAGCACTAGGGGTAGACAGACAGGAGGATAGACAGCCTCAGCTTGCTAGCCACTAGCCTAGTTCCAGATTCAGTAAGAGATTTTCCCTTAAAGGAAAAAACGTGAAAAATGATAGAGTAGAACATTGGACACAGTCTCCTCTGGTCTTTGTGAGTGGATACACAAGCCCACATACCTGCATATATGTGTTTCTATGCATCACATGTATTAACAAACAGAGCAAAATCCTTATAAGAAAAACACATTCTTAAAGGATAAAGTAGAATTTAGGGTCAGAAGAAAATGATTTCCAGTGATCTCCAGGCTCCCGATTTATTCATGTCGTTTCTTTTTCTGTCCACTGGTCCCTCCCATTGGATCTTTCCTATTCATTATTAAAGGCTTGAATCAAATACTGCTCCTATTCTCTCAATTTATACATGAGAACAGGTATGCATGTGCACTCATACGTCCCTCCAGTGATCTTTGAACTCCTTGAGATTGCACATCTATGCTAACCAGAAAGTCCATTTTATGAACAAGTCTGTTGTCTTCATTAGGTTATCCCAGAGACTCCAGTTTTCTTTAGCTATCCAAACAGAAATCTTGACTTTCCTTAAAATTCTCCTATCATTTTATACAATGACCCTTCCTGTTTAACCTCCTTGCTAGATTGTAAACCCCTTCAGGGCAGGATCCAATTCTGATTCACCCCTGGATTCTTGCCCAAGCACTTAGCACAGAAAAAGCCCTTAATAAATATTTATTGGAGGAAGGAAGAGAAAGGAAGCAGGGAGGGAAATGTCAAAAACTATTAGATTTATCCCTGAGTCCTTTGACAAGGTTACACCAAAATGCGTCCAATTGATGCCTTTGCAGGTGCCAGATAGTAAATCACTTTAGAAAAATCAGTTTCTTAATGTGGTTCATGGGTTACAGCCTAAGACCATGATCTGATTCAATATCCATTTTATCTTTGTCTCTAATTTGAAGGGTCACCACATAGAATTATTAATGTTTAATTTCCAATAGGTCTTAGAAAAATAAAGGACAGACACAGAGTATCATGTGATCAAATGGAAAGAATGATGGTATGGTTTGACTAATTAAAAGACTGAAAATATTCAGTGATTCGTTTAAGGGACTATGAATAAAGCAAAGCATCAAAAGTCACTTCTAAGAAAACAGTGGACATGTTGAAATGGTCAGCAACAGAATTTAAAAAAAAAAAACCTGGTGATGTTCTTCTTCAATTCTAAAGTTCTAATTTAATGTCAATGGCTGTCTTTTCTGCCCCGAGGAACCCCTTTCTCTCTGCAGAAGCTCACAGTGGCAATACATTAAAGGAGTTGCCAGTATAAAAGAAGATTCCCATTTAAAAATGCCCACTTTACTGGGGTTATAATTCAGTGGCAGGAGGTTCTGGATTTAGAAGCTCATTTTGCTAGGTTACAGGATTAATGTTTTTGAGTGTTACATTGCCAACATTTACCAGACTCACATAGTTGTGTGGACTCTCAAAAATTCCCTAAGATGATAAATATAATCAAGTCATTGTATCAGCCACGAAACACAGACTTATAAAGGTACGGACTTATAAAGTTGTACCTTTAAAAAATTTAAAAAAAGGATTCAGTTGAAAACTGATGACAAATTTGGTTAGAAATGTAGGGGGTCTTATTTTCAGGGCAAGAAAGAATTTAAAGTCCCCCAAATCAGGTAAGTTGAAACAATAAAATATTTATTTTCTTCAAAAATGTATGCATTTGTCTTTTAAAGAGAAAAGGATGTCTACAAAAGTGCCAAAGCATTTATCATCACAAATAACTGATGTTACTATTTCCTGGGTTACTCAGATCTACAATAAATGTACCCTACTGTTTTAATGTAAACTACACAGCAGTAGACATGGTGATGATGAGCTAACAGCCTTTATTCTGTTAGACTTATGACTATATGGAAGTCTTTATGTGTTAGGACATTTTTTATCACAATTTTCTAACTATATTTTAAGTATCTGGTTTGGTTTTTGTTTTCAAAACTACTACTGGGCCTGGAGAGATAGCTCAGTGGTTAAGAGCATTGGCTGCTCATCCAGAGAATCTAGTTTTGATTCCCAGCATCTACATAATCATCAGTGACTCCAGTCTCAGGAATCTAACCACTTCCCCCCCACCCCCCACCCCCGCTTCCTGCAGGCATGTAGTACACATACATGCAGGCAAAACATTGATGCACATAAAATAAAAACAAATTAACAGGTACAGGTAATAAAACAGTTCAAGAACTGCTGCTACAAGTCACATTCACTTTTGATTTCTAGAATTATTGTATAAGGTATATTTTTTGTTAAAATGCAGAAATACACAAGTCCAGGTGTGTTTTTAATACTCAAGAGGGCTGTGGGCAGGCAGGAAAGACATCAGATGTGTTTGTGAAAGAACGAACATGCAAACTGGATGATTTGCCTCTGAAAGCAAATCATTTCTCCAACCACCTATGCAAAGTCAAGTGCTTTACATGCCTGCAGGAGTATTACAAAAAAGGACCTTAGTAAAAAAAACAAAAATTAAATTCAGTTTCAAGTACTTCCTCATTCTGACCAGCTTGTGATTTAGTTATTAAATAATTAATTATTCCCCCTTTCTCTTGTGAGGATGGTGTACGGCATAAAATATGCCCAAACTGAATATTAATTTCTATTTTTTTTAATCTACATATAACACTGAACCTTTCTTAGGCTGAACATTTTATATACTGACTGAAAGAAAAATCAAGTGGATACATGTTTTCTTGTTATTCAACAAAGAAATACAGACTATAAAACTGCAAGCCGTAACCAGTGTGTTTCAGGAAGGCCATATGTCGGCTAGTTTCTGGATTTTCTGTAGGGAGGTCAAGACTTCTTGAGATGAAGGGAACAACAGAGACAAGAACATTTGTGCTTTCTTCCTCCAAGGGTCATGCCCCATCTTTCTGTTTTGCTTTTCTTCTCCAGTGACATCCAGTCCAGGTGGGACCCATGACTGCTGAGAGCCCAGTTTCCCACAGATACAGTGAAACCAGCTCCATTTGAGTCATCCCCAAGAATATTTCTAAAATATTATGAACTGCCCATGAATCTCTGTGGCTAGAATCAATCTGAGGTCAAATGAGTGACATTTATGCAGGGAGTTGTTGCTATTTTTAGTTTATATCTAAGCTTTCTCCCAGCTGTGGGGTGGACAGGCAGATTGACATTCACAGGATTGATGATCCTGTGACAGTCTCTCAACAAGTCTCAGAGAACCTTATATAAGGATACAGTGAGGGCAAAGCTTCATGTGAACAAGTATCCTCAGAGACAAGAAGAAGTCATGGGCTTTTGTAAAAAGATAGTCATTATCCAAAAGAGTCGTTACCACTTTAAGGGGAGAAGCAAGAGGAATCAGGGATCCAAGAGGATTGTGGGAAACTCTTTTTCCTCCAAAGTCATTTATTCATGGCCACCATTTAAGGGGAGAATAGAGAGGAATCAGAGGCCTTAGAATGCTGCCTTTCCTAAAGTATGGTTATGTGCAGATAGACCTACCACACACCATACCTGGCTGTAGCTCAAGATTACACAGCTCTGAATGGTAGAAGGAAATGCAGAATATGCCACCGTTTTCTTTTGCACAAATTAGACCAGGCTGCTGATAATGGAGAGCAGAAGAAGGGCTGCCAGCTCCTCAGGATATGGCAACATTATGATAATCACAGTATTCTAATTTCTCATTACCAAGTTACAGGATTTTACCATTAGCAAGAAGCCTAAGAACAAAGTGCAAAAGTCAGGAGACTCATGTTACCAGATTTGCTATCTGACTCTAACATGTTTTTTTAAACAGAAAACCCATTTAGAAAGAAAAATCTATTGCATAACAAGGCATCTAGCACCAATAATTTTCACATGATATTAAAACAAATAATGTGTAGTACATTTTCACAAGCAGAAAGTACTTTCATATAATCTGTGACATTATAAATGGGAAACAGATGATATTCTATACAACACTTTAGTGATTAAGAGCCCAGAAATCAAGATCTATATGGCTGTATTCAGAAAGAAAAACCTTAGATATTACATAAAGTCAAAAGAAATGAAAGCTCATTGGGGGTGAATGACTTTTACAAACCATGTCATACAGTCTTCCACACCTCAGTCTTCCTGCTAGTCAAGTGCTCCTAAGATGGAACAGATCCTGATTTGTAAAGTTATCTGTGGTGAAAATATACTTCCCTTACATGCTTCTTATTCTTCATAGTTATTTTGGCTTAATACATATTAATTATTTAGAAAATTAATTGAAAAGATGTGAAACATAAACTCCTGCCTTTCACCTTAGGTCTAGCAGGCCTGGGTCAAACCACTACGTAGGAATGCTCAGTCTCCACCATGGACCACTGCAAACAGCACCAGAACAGCAAGCTAGGAACCTTAGAACATCGCCCATGGGGATATTGAAATTGTAGAAGTGGCAGGGATCTAGATGACAGGAACCAAGCTTGTAACTGATGAGAGGGCTGTGGTAGCTGCCGTTGATCAACTCTGCAAAGTCACGGAACTGCCAGCCTCTATGATAAAGCCAGGCTTGAGAACTTTGAGACTATCAAATGATTAGCGAGCTGCTGTACTTTTAGCTTCACTGTGCAATTAACCTACGGCGCCTGCAGAGACTGGATATTATTGCAGCAAACAGATTAGCTCCTTATGCATGAATAAAAAAATACCAGTTATGTTCACTAAAATAATTACAAGGCTTAACAATGTTGGAGGTTGCAGGATCCAAAAACGATTAGCAACCTGAAGGAGGTTCCTATTGTGCCCTGAAATGACATTAGTTTAACTATAGAAGACATCTTTCTCTGCTCATTTCTTCTTTCATTTCTTCCTTCCCTCCCGTCCTCCTTTCTCCCTTCCCTCCATCCCTCCCTCCTTCCTTCATTCTGTATAATGTGTTTGGATATAATCTATCCCTTATTCTCTTATCAATTTCTCCGATAATTTCCATACCATTTTGCCTTCCAATATCCTATGCACCCCCTCACTAAGCTCATTTAGTATTGCCTGGACATGCATGGTTGTAGGACTATCTACTGGAGTCCAAACAGCCTCTTAGAAGCCATGTTACCAAGAAAATAAATTTTCCTTTATCAACTGCCAATAGCTCATCAGATAGGGATGGAACTCCACTGTCCCCTTCCCCATTCATTGTAGGAGTTTTAAATGGCTTGATTTTGTGCAAGTCTTACAGATGTGTGTGTGTGTGTGTGTGTGTGTGTGTGTGTGTGTGTGTGAATTTTTTCTTGCTTTAGCTGGCCTGGAATTTGCTATGTACTCCAAGCTAACCTTGAACTCATATTCACCTGCCTCTGTCTCTTGGTATTTAAGGTAAGAACAACTAGGCCCAGAAAAATTGTTCTCTTTAGAGGCAACTTTAGTACTAGCTGATGAGTGAAAATTTAAGTCAACTGGTTCTTTGGTCCCCAGTGGACAAGAATGAAAATTTTCTCAGAGTCTGCCATGCAAAGTAATGCCTGGTGGCAGAGTTCAAGTCAGGGTATTATAGGGAATGACAGACTCTGGGGAAGACAAAGCCTATGTTTAAAATGTCAAGTTATGTAAACACTTAATTCAAAAGGAAAACAGATTAAGTGCCTCTTAGCCTGGGGGAGCTGAATCAGCCCATCCAATGAAAATGGCACCAAGTCAACACTCAGCTCATCAATGCAGAAAGTTCAGGGTTTGCTGTGGACATTTCCAACACAGAGGCATCCAGCTGCCTCAAGATTTTTGCATATACTGTTGCCCTTATTTTCAGAACCAGAGGCTGTAACAACAGCATTGCTTCTGTGATGTTAAAATGCTGTGACTTAGGACAGTCTCCCTTGACTCACTTTATTGAAGATGCCTCTAAAGGATGACTCTGTAAGCTTTATGAGCATCTAAATAGTGGACTAATGACATCTTTTGGTGATTTTAATTTAAATCTGTGTGTCGCTACATATTTAATGTAAAAAGAAAAAAAAATGATTATGTGTATGTGTGGTGACATTTTATATTTAATAAAACCAGTCTGGAATATCAGAGAACAGATCCACCCACAGTCAAGCCAGGAGGGTCAGAGAGTGATAATTTACACCTTTAATCCCAGCACAGGAATGACCTACACCTTTAATCCTATAACTTCAGAGATAGAGATCTTTCTGTGTATCTTGAGTTCAAGGCCTAACTACCAAACAGTAGTGGTTCACATCTTTTAGTCTTAACTCTAGGATTATGATGCTGAGTTAAACCCAGAAGTGAAACAACTGGGCAAAGGATAATAAGGCAGGCAAAGGCGGACAGTGCGGTATTCTGTAGAAGTCAAGCTAAGGACTCTTGAAGATAGCTTTTACCCTGAGAAGCTGGCTGGGTGAGATTTGTCTGTGGTCTGTCTCCTTTATCTGATATTGTAGCTTTTCCCCCATATCTGGCTCTCAGTTTTCATTAATACCAACTAGAACTTGTGTTTCACTTGGTATTCAACTTTGGGGCCTGAATTCCCAAAAAGCCACTTGCCAGCCAGAGCAATACATGGTCAGAGGAGTAATTACCTGTGGGCTAGGCTTTGGTTCTGAGTTAGCCTCCAGGCTTAGGCAGAGCCAGCCACACATGTTTCTTCTTGTTGTTCATCTGGGTAAATTTTTCAGTGGCCTCCTTCTCCTGGTTGGTTTATTTTTTTTTCCCCCTTCTTGGGCTGCTACCACACGAGGTAACTGCCCCACTTCACAGTTATCTAAACCATCTACTGACAACAAGTTTGTGAGTAAACTGAATTTTTTAAAAGGGGAATTTGTTTAAGGCAATGAAAAGTGTTTGATCTTTCAGTGATCTTACTCTGGATAATTTGAAATCAAAACCAGTAAAAGATAAAGTAGATGAAATTATCATCTTAATGTTTATCATATTGTTTGTTCTAAACATATTTGTTTGATTATTTTTGTTTTATAATTTAAAAAGTCAGTTAATAAGAATGACAAGAAGAAAGTCTTAGAAAAGCCTGTTAAGAGAGAACACAAAGATATCTCCACATTGTCTTCTAAAATTACACAAAACAGCCTAAGGTTATGATGAAACAGCCAATGTTAATATAATCCAGTAACTTTAAAAAAAAAATCACAAAATGATAAAAGTTATCCACTGGGCAAGAAAGTACTCTTGCCTTGAATGCTGACAATATGATGTTCAAAATGGACAAGCAGTACACACACACACACACACACACACACACACACACACACACACACACACAATGAATTACTGAACCTTGCCAGGACAAGGTCTTTGAGAATATCCTGATTCACAAAGAAATCTGTTGGATATGCTAGGCCTGTAGGCCAAAGATGAATGCTTCAACAACACAGAAGAATCTTGGGTGACTGTCCAGGCAGCCAGCTGTTTCATTTCTTACATTTTTTGGAAGTTGTTTTCTTGCCCATGCTATTTAATTAGTTAATATTATTTCCTTCTTGGGTCTTTGAGGGAGTTGAAGATGAGATAGTTATAGTTTTCTGGTGACAGTTTTAGAAAAGAAACTCACTTTGAAGTTAAAGTATGTATGTTTGAGAGACATCAAAAATAATTTTTAGCTAGTAATACAAATTAGATAAGAAAGTGAATTAGGTACAATCCTTTGGACTCACTAAAATAAGATAAAGAGTAGAATATTTTCTTTGAATCTGTCAATTGTTAGTGGACTGGACATTACTCATATAATTATTGTTTTAGAGAACAGATCCATCCACAGTCAAGCCAGGAGAGTCAGAGAGTGGTGACTCACACCTTTAATCCTAGAAGCAGCAAGACTGAGTAGTGACCTATGCCTTTAATTCCACAACTCTAGAGACAGAGATCTTTCTGTGTTTCTGTGAGTTCATGGCCTAACTACGAAACAGTAGTAGTTCATACCTTTAATTATAACTCTAGGATTGTGATACAGAGTTGAACCTGGAAGTGAAGAATATATTTAAGGCAGATGTAGGCAGACATTCAGGTATTTTGTAGAAGCAACGATCCAGGCTGAGGACTCTTAAAGATAGCTTTTTCCCTAAGAAGTTGGCTGTGTGAGATTTGACCGTGATCTGTTTCCTCTCTCTGATATTCCAGCTTTACCTCAATATCTGGCTCTGAGTTTTCATTAACACCAACTAGAATTCATGTTTCATGTATGTGTGTGGATAAATATAGTGAGACGTTCCAGCAAAATTTAAAATTGGGCACTTCCTGAAATGATGGCCTGGGCTACTTTCTTCAGGAAAAGATGACAAACCCATTGTTGTCAGTGTGCCAAGTGCCAGGAAGAATGAAGACATAGGTAGGGACCCAAGGACAAGGAAGAGGAAGATCAGCTTTTTCTTTTGAGAAATGAAAATACTTATATTTGGCTTTTTATCCCCTAAGAGAATGTCTAAAGACACCAAGATGATAGTTGATTAATTGACGACAGTTGATAATGACAGCAATTTGCTTCTGAGGAGAAAGGGAAACAGTAATTATCCAATCATGTGGTTGCTCCTCTGTGGCAGCACTTGACAGGCTTACGTTCACAAAGACCAAGACGTTCCACTCAAGTTTCTTTATGCCTAGCCAAGATGCACAAGAGCAAGGGACTTGGAAGAGGTCCTCCAGCCCTCCAGTTCTCCAGTTTCAGTAATGACAAGCCAGCATCAGAAAAATAATCTCTTGCAACATCCAACTAAGGTTATGTGGATTCACATTGTTAAGAAATTGTACTCCACATCCCGATCAAGCTTAATTCAGATTTGCTAATGTAAAGAGCCATTTCAGCTATATGACAATCTTGCTTAAGTATTACAATTCAATATAAAATCATTTGCTTACTAACTATTGAAGGACCCTGGCTTCAAAGGCCCACCCAAGCATTCATTTCAAATACTCAGCAGAGCACCCCCTATGAGAAAACAAACTAAATGGCCGTAATCAACTCAGGTGACCATTAGGACACGATGGTTGAACCTGTGGTAAAAATACCAGAAGTTCCAAGCAGAATAGCTGTGACCAACAGCAGGTTGTAAAAACCCCCTAACCAGCTGACCTTAAGGCAACCCCATGACTTTTGTGAGCAACCTTATGACTCTAAGTATGACCTTTAAAGTGACCAATCATGTATTGCCCCAGTTGCTATGGTGATTTTATGGTCTTAGCCTTTAAAAGAGATATGAGATTGTCACTCCCTGCTACTCTTCTTGCTCTGGAGGCGGGGAGGTAGCCCACCTGTACAGATGAAATAAATCCTCTTGCTTTTTACATCAACTGGCCTGGAGTCTGGGTTCTTGGGGCCCCCCTTCCCGAGGATAGTACCCTGAGCCTGGAGTCTATCACTATAAAACAAAGCACATTTTAGAAGTGGAAATTCAAATGTAAGCCAGGTGTAACCAGAGAACCAGATTCCAAAGTCCATAGACAAAAATGAAAATCAACACAAAATGTCTGTGAACTGGTGAATTGTTAAACAGTGTGGCACATTCATGTAATGGAATGGGTGCTGATCATGTGACTACACAATAATCTCAAAACTTTATGCCAAACGAAGAAACCCAGATGCAAAAGATCATACATTCCATGAGTGTACTTATGGAAACATCAAGAACAAGCCAATCTACAGAAAATCGATAAATGATTGATTGGAGCTTAGGGTAGAAATGAAGAGGTAATGAGCACAGATTTCTCAAGTGGTGATGGGAATACACTAAAATTAGGACATGGTAACAGCTGCATGAGTCTACTAAGTTATTTTATAGCCTGAGAAATTATTCTCAATGAAGTTCAACTTAAAAGTAAAAACCATGTCAAAATTTAAGAATTGGCTCATGTTTAATATTTACCTTGACAAAATAAAAATACATAAATATTTCTTCACATACTGCTAAAAGTATATCAATTGTTTCAAAAGCTGAACAAATACGCTTATTAAGAAGTAATTAGAAAAATTAAACCAATTCTATCTTCTTTCTATAGCTTGACATTTGCATCTATCCAAATATCTATCTTTTCTCAAAATGTTAAGGTTAACCTATAAACATTAAAACAAAATTTAAAAATTAAAACTTAATTCCCTCCTACCATCATTTAAAGCAATAGCAATCTAAATTAGTTTATTCATTCATGTATTCAGGATTTTTTAAATGTTTATTAAGCATCTTTTTAGACAGTGAAATGCAATGTGTGTTTCCTGGTTTCTATACCCAAGAAGTTTAAGGGATAGTGTGAAGACCGACAAATAAGACAGGGTAAAATGTGGTGGCTGCTCTGAAGAGGCAGGTATCAGGCATTGTCAAGGGAGATCATTTTTCAACCAAGCCATTTTAGGAAATGTAATTAGGGATGTGCTAGAAGGTGTCTCAAGGAGGAAGGACTTGGTGGTCAAAGGAAAAACAGGCAGACAGGAAAGAACATGCTGTTCTTGGATAACCTGAATATGTTCCAAGGGTCATTGTCAACAAATGCCCTGTAGGGATCAGCAGCAAAAATGTAGAAAGGATAGCACAATCCAGGCGAAATAGCTAAGAATCTCCAAAAACAGCTCAGATTGTGTGTGTGTGTGTTTGTGTGTGTTTGTGTGTGTGTGTGTGTGTGTGTGTGTGTGTGTGTGTATGACAACCTTCTGTGCCATTTCTCAGTTATTACCCATCTTGTTTGCTGAGACTCTAGGGAAAGGGGGCTAGCTAAAGAAAACAACCCTGGCCCTGAAACCAGAGCTAGTGGAAAAAAAATACTTCATTCCTGAACCCTATGTTCCTAGAATCAGAGCCAGTGAAAGAAATAAACCCTGGACTTAGAATTAGAGTCAAATAATTTTTTAAAAAAGTCAGTGAAAGAAACATACTTTGGCCCTGAAATCAGAGTCATATCTGCCCTGACCATTGAAACTAACCAACCCCTGATTATCCTTGGAGGACACCCACCCCCCTCCCTAAGAAGCCCTATATAAACCCCTCTGCCTGTTCAGTTGTTGGGCTTTTCTTTCCCAACATGCTAGAGGCAGCCACTCTTCTGGACTCCTCTTTCTCAAACAAATCTCTTTCTTGAAAGAGTCTTTGGTAAAGAGACCCTTGCTGAGATATCTCTTAGGGGACTGAGTAGGAAAAAAATCTTGCATAGATGTTCCCTTAGGGGGACTGAGCAAGGCATAGCAGAACAGAAAAACCTTTCTGAGGTTTCACTTAGGGGATTGAGCATGGGGGAACTGAAAAAGTAACAACTTCTCATCTGAACTGGAGAAAATTTTTACATTTCTGCAGGGGTTTCTCCTTGAGCTGAGTGATGCAAAAGAAGCAACACCTTGGGCCTGAACAGAAACAGCAGCAGATCTCTACTGGAAATCTTCCTTAAGGGGAACAAAGCAAAGCTAACCTGTAGCAGCTTTCCACTAGAGGAGCTGAACTGCTATATACTGCAGGGGTACCATTCTACTCCAGCTCCAGGCATAGCCTGACTTCCTGAACAGTCAGGACACCTTTCTCACCCTCACCCTCCTCCCAAGTTGTATCACTCACAAAGTCTATCAATAGTTTGGAACCTGCTGATTAGGATAGTATGGCAGACCAGTGAGCTTCCTCCCCAGTGCTGGGATCATCAGCATATATGGCCATACCAAATCAGATTTTACATTTTTGATATGTAGGCTTTGCTTTTTAGTAGGGGTCTTGGGCATCAAACTCAAGTTTTCTTTCTTTCATGGCAAGTACTTTACCAACGGAGTTATTTTCCTAGCCTGGATCTGGATGTATGTTTCCTAGTGAGGACCCATGATGGATTCTGAGCAGGTGAGTGACAATCAGATGGACATTCCACAAAGACCACTTTGGCATTAGTACAGGGGAAAGTCAGGCCAGGCCATGTAAGGGGGATCAGATGCAATGGATTCTACAGACATCTCCGGGTACCACCTTACAGATATTGAGACTCCCACAGTATCCAGGGCTGACTTAAGATTCTAATCTTCCAATTCTTTCACTCACAGGTTCCCATCTGTACTACCCATGCGATCAGGCCTCTGAACTTGTCCTGTACAAGTTGCTTCTGTGGTTGAGATCAAGTAACAACATAGGTTTGTCATCCTGGCAAACTACTCCTGTGTCCCTGTGACTGAAGATTCAGAGGCATCACCACCCTTAGGTTGAAGGATATCTAAGTAAAAGACTGTGGGCTAATGCCTCTATTTCCAAGGCCATTATATCTCTCTATTGTAGAAACATCACAGATTTGAGTCAAATTGAAACTACCAAAGCAAACTTTTTACTTTGAAAGAACTAAGTAACTCTTTAACTGGGGCAATAGAGTTTGTGACCATAAGATTAATGGTAAAATACTTAGAAATGGTCTATTTTTGTATTTTATTGCCGTGGTTTCATTGTTGATGCGTTTCATTGTTGTACTCCTTCCTGCAGGGAGAAAATAACATGCCCACCCAAGGCTATAGGCTTGCCAGAAATGACAAAGAATAAATCTCCCTGGACAGCTTTCTCACTACTTAGTCCAGAAGAAGATGACAGGTCAAGCCTGTTAACAGGATAAACATGATAAATACACAAAATCAAATAGGTTTCGAGAAGAATATTTTTCTTTGCTGTTCTGTCTTACAAACTGTCTAAAATTTCCATAAGCTGATGACACCAGAGCTGAGAGCAAAAATAGTAATTCTATTGCAAATGCCACTCACACAACCCTGAACAAACAACCCAGCAGAAGGCTGATTCTGGGTAGCAGTTTTAAAGGCTGATTAGCTTCAGTACTAGTTATGTATCTGTTGCTATCAGTGCTCATCCACCTGAAGGGTGAGGTGAATCAGCTACTCATTTCAAATATCCACAAAGATACCATCAACTTCCTGTCACAAAGAGGAGATGCTTTTTTTTTTTTTTTTTTATCATTCTTAGCTGTATTCTCAAGTGGCTGCATACATAGCTTTCTGGGTAATCAGCTCTCTCAGGTGACCTCTCTTGTGGAGCACATTTCTCAAGGAAGTATTATAGGGATTACAAAGCCATCGCATCCTCACTTTTTGATGCCATGTGGGTGGGAAGAAAACCAATGTCCTGGGGAGGAAAATAATTTTATAGTTTAGGGCATACCCTTCATTCTAAGTATTGATCTAGGCAAACATGATGTAGGGTGAACTTCTATGTGGCCTCAGGACTCGGTTTCTAACCAAATTAATTTAGGATGCATGACTCTAAGATGAGGCGAACCATCATAGTATCAGAAAGTGACTGATCAGTCAATGACAAGAAAGAGCTTCTGTGAGGTCACTCCACACATAGCTGTGCCCTGTGTTTTGGGTAGGCTTGTTTGCCATGTTGGCAAGAGAATTTATTAATTAATTGTCTCACACTTTTGCCTACTGCCTCTTCTGGTTTCTCATATAAGAAGTTTTCCGTAAAGAGAAAAGAAAAACTGTTAGCTTTGAGAAGCTCAAACTGACCTGAAGAGGAGTTACACTCCATCACTTGTCCTTCACACAAATATCAAACTAGGATATTTTTCTGTGTGAAGGGTTAAGGTCTGCATACATCAATTAAGCAAAAATTGTGTATTTCAAATGAGAAGAATACAGGCTTATAAATTCTCAAAGAAAAGGATGACCCGGGACTTTCCTTTTTCCCTGTTACCCTTTGGGCATATGGAACTTGGGTTCTTACAAGCAGGCTTAGCTACCAGTCTTTCTCAGGCATTGAATATTATTTCCATACAGCATTGTGATGCTTTAAGATCCTGGCTGAGCCTTTCTAGACTTTCTTCCCTGACCCCCTCCCCCACCACATTTAGTCAGATGCTTTTGCTACTTGTTCACATGGCTGGTTGGACCTCCAGCGTTGGAGCACCAGCATTCTTCCATTTTAAATCTATACAATTGTTTACCTTACCAGCCTGCAAATCAAGAAGCCAGGAAACATAAAGGTCCTTTACAGTTCTGTGCCTCTAATTGTGATGACTAACCTGCAATATCCTAATACAGATTTGTGAATGAATTCATTAACATTTTCCAGTCTTTATGGATACATGGGTCTTACATACTATTTTTAGGACCTTGTAAGAAGAAACAGGCTGTTGAAAATGCCAAAAGACTGTGGGATGATGACCACAAGGATGATGTCTCCCCATGCCACTGATGTCTCCCCATGCCACTGATGTCTCTCCATGCCACTGCTTCTCAAAAAGAGACATAGAAATAACGATACAGCCTGGCAAGGTTGGCTTTATGGCAGAGGAGTTTGTTTGTTTGTTTTTTTTACTTGTAGGAGCACAGAATCCAAACCAAGGCCATTGTCTGTGGTTCAGAATAACTGTCGTTGCTTCTAGCTTCAGAGCATGTTCCTTGCTTGTAAAAGTAAATTTTTGTTGCTTATGAACTGCAACTTATTATAATATGAATTTCTTAAAGATTAAGGACTAATGCAAAGAGATGGTGGTTATGTATATTCACAAAGTAGAAGCACCAAAAAGTGACAAATTATATTGGATAAACAATAAAAAACAAATCTGTATATATTAATGTGATTATCTCAATGGATAGTGCATATTTCATCCATGTACAAATAACATATATTAATTTTGCTTGTGTCTGCATTTTATTGAACTAAAATCAGATATCAGACAGTATTAAATCCATTGTGCCTGCTCTACTCAGTATTTTATGAGATTTTATTATATTGTTTTGTTATTCTCTTTTTAGACTTATAAACTTATAAAAACACATTATGTATACTAATGGAGAGTGTTATCTTGATACATACATGAGCTGTGGATAATCAGGTTAGATATATCTGCTCCAAGCCGTGTGCTGTTTGATACTCATTGTCAACCACATCCAATTAAGAATCACCTGGGCAACACACCTATGGGTGTGTCTATGAAACTTAACTGAGGCAAGAAAACTCACCTGAATATGGGTGGTACCATCCCTTGGGGTGGAGTCACAAATAAATATAAAGGGGGACAGGGAAGCCAGATGGGTGGTAGCATGCAACTCTCTCCGGGTCCTGGTTGTGGATTCAGTGTTACAAGCTTTCTCATGCTATCACCAGATGTCTTCCCAGATGAGCGACTGCATCTCCTCAAACTATGACCCCAAATAAAGTCTTCCTTAAGTTGTTTTGTCAGCCATTTTATCACAAGAAGAAAAATAACTGATGCCAACATCTATGGCTTCCTTATAAAGAAAACATTCAAAATCTTTTCTTCAATTTTTTTTAAAAATATTCAATATATTGTTCTTGCTCGCACTCACCCTTGGGTGACTACCTTGGCTCCTAACTAAACACAACTTAGCATCTGTTGATCAAACAGCCTTAATTCTTTCTTTTTTTCTACTCGTTTATTTCAACTGTCTGGCACTGGTAATATCTTCTCTTAAACTTCATGTATCCAAAAGTTCCATGTGGCATTAAGGTTCTTTTTTAGGTAAAGAAACTTCATTTAAATTTTCATCACCTTATCCAAAACCTTCTGCTCTGTAAGGTGATCGATGCTCTCCTTCTTTTGGTAAAACAATGTTGGGTTCCACAGGCTCTATTAGAGGAGCTGTCAGTCAATCAAGATACCCCCAACTTCTTTGGACAATGGGTGGGCCCATGAGTTGAGCCTGATCAAGGAGAAGTTCTTCCTAGACTTTCGGAGAATGACCACAAATGAACAGGAGGTTGATCTGATTCCCTTCGGCAACAATGCCTTAGTGGGGCACTTTATCCGTTTTCTATTGTCTATACCTTTGTGGCTGTGCTCATCGCTGTCATTTCTGTCACTCAGTTCTCAATCCTTTAACATTTTCAAGTTGTTTGCACACATCTCTGCAACCAATTAAAAGCACCAACTGATAAAACTCTTAAAAAAAATGGATTTTATTTTTCTTTCTATACTGGCTTGGCGTAGTGCCTAGAACACAATAAACATTGATTGATTCAGGGAATGAATGAATGCTTGCAGGCATGAATAATCCAACTCCTTGGAAAAGGGAACATGAAAAAAAAGTGTCATAAGCAATGGAAAGATCATAGGGACAGTGCCAACAGTGCTCTCTTGTGATGGCAGGGAGTTAGATCTCTTTATAACCCTAATATTTCTCATTTTCCTATATTATATAATAGTGCAAATAATAAGTAAACTTTCCATGGCATCAGATGAGAGCAAGCACAAGAATCCATCTCAGTACTTATTCTTGCCAGGATGTATGACGCTTTGGTGCTCCTCTGCATGCCAAATTACATACACAAGACCAACATGAAATGATTCTTCCTACTCTTTAGTAGTCTTTACATCTTAATGATAATATTTTATTTGATTTTTCCAGGTGACAGTTGGGTTCTACTTATTGACCATGATGGCCTGGCAGGATGAGAGGTCAAAGATTCTGGGGCTCCATCAGGAAGTACAGTGTAAGCCACCAAATTTACAGATGACCTAGTTTCTGGGGTTAGCTTAAATATTTTTTTAATTTGTGCCCATGGAAAAAAATTTATGTATATGAAAAAATTAAGTTAGTGGCAAATAAGGTCCCTGTGAGATTTCCACATACATATATGATTTCACATTTGCCATATTCTCTCCCCCACAATCTCCTTTTTCTTTTATAGAATTGCCTTGAGAGATTACAAAAACTTCTTGTGTGAACACAGTGACATTAATACTGTCATAAGCAGTTCATTTATAATACCAGTCAGCAGTATTTCCAAATTCCAAAGGACATAACACAATCATAAAATATCTGTAATTTAGAAAAGTATGTGATTCTTTGTCTTGGTCTATAACCACCATGAGTCATGGTGAGCTTTTTGGAGACATTGCCAGCTATGTTAGGTGGGGTGGCCATACTCCAGAGGACATTTATTATGGCCTGGACCCAAGATGATTTATTTGAAAAGCTACACTTTAGTTACTCTCTAAAAAGAATCGGGCTTCAAACAGTATATCCTATAACCAGATAGGTTGATATTAACACATGATCTTAGAAAAACTCACTGTATATGTCTAAAAAAGAAGGATGCTTAAACCCGTTTTGGTATAGCCTGGGAAGCAACTAAATCATGGTTAACTGAGTAGAACTAATAATTTACAAATATAATTTTAACCCCCAAGTATAGATTATTTTTGGTACACTCACAGAAGGATATGGATGTGTTAAGCTAGAGTTTTGCCAGTGCTCTGGGAGAAGACACTGTCCCAAACCCCAGACCCCGATCCAGGCAGAAATTTGCAGTGTGGGAAACTTCCATATTTTTGAGTGAGCTTCAAGGTACAGAAAGTGTATCCTATGTAGCAGGCTGAGAATGAACAGACAGCTGCAAATGACAGAAAGTGGAGAGAGACGCTGCAGGTACACCTCACTTCTAGGACTAGAAATGGTGCTTTAAGAGCCACAGAAAAAGTGTGGGATTGTTGGTGACTTGTGGGCATTAGTACTGAGCAGTATCCTCATTTCGGTGAAGAAACACTAGCATTCTCAGGAAGAGTTAGTTGATCTGAGAGCCTAAGTTGAGAGGCTGGAACTCAGACATTATTTTCAGCAGAGAGGCAGAAAAACAAACTGACCATAGCCCACGTGATTCTCCATTAGTTCTGAGTTGGTATAAAGTGTAAGTCATTGATCTTGTAATGAGAAGTACGAAACCTTCCCAGAAAATCTCAAGCTAACTGATCTATATCTCCAGACATTCATTGGAAGCCAGGAAAATACACTCACTCTACAGGCTATAAAAGCAAATGCAAGTATATTTATTTCACTTAGGGTGTGAGCATGAGGACTGAAAAACTTTGAATGGTCACAATGGTTTTTGTCTATGATGTTGAACTTTACATGACACAGTAAAATATCACCAGAGAGCTGTATTTCTGTCCTGCAAATTGCGAACTGCTATTGTATGGTGTGTGCATGCGTGCGTGAGTGAGTGCGTGCGTGCGTGCGTGTGTGTGTGTGTGTGTGTGTGTGTGTGTGTGTGTGTGTGTGTGTGTATGTGTTGTCCACATGTGAGTATATGCATACTCGTGTACAAATCAAATGACAACCACCGGTAACATCTGTATTTGCTTTCTTTTGAGAGAAAGTTTCTCAGCGTTTTGGACCTTATGTAGTAGGCTAACATATCACTGCTTCCCCAGAGCTAGATGTCAAAGCAAGCCATTATGTCCAGCCTTTTTATGTGGATTTTGAAAACCAAATTCAAGTCTTTCGCATACCTTCCTGACTGAGCTGTCTCTATTTTTCAAGCCCTTGATGTGATTCTATGAACAAGACCATTGCCTCAAGTAGATCCACACCTATTTTTACTCTGCATGCCTCCTCATATGTACCTAGTCTACAGGAACAACCTCAGCTGTACTTACTAACTACACTATTCCATAGTGTCCCACTTCGTTTTCTAAGGCTTCTTCTTCAATCATGTCACTTTCTGTATCAAAAGCACCCATGACCTCCCCTTGACAGCACTATTGTTTTTATTTAAAAAATTCCAAGTTCATAGGTCTGCTATTCAAGGCCATGTGAGATGTGACATTCTTTCATTGTATGACCTCCCACTTTCCTGATGTCACCTTGCTTGGCTTTCTCACACAGCGGACTACCATGTCTCCATCACACTAGTTTACTCTACGATGTTTTGACCCATGCCTTCATTTGTGAAAACCTGTAAGTTAATTAAAGCGAAACTGTGTTACAGTGCTGTAGAAATACAGGTAATTAAAATCTTATTAGGCATCGATTATTATTAAGCTGAATCTTGCACTGAGATAGGTGACACCACAAAGAGTTGGGAAGAATGTGAGCCTCTGGGATGTTAGTTGCATTATTGATCTGGGCTTAATAGAACAAAATGAATAAAACAGGACCCATTACACGGTGATGCATCATTCCATTAGGGATGAGGATTGGATCAGACAGGAAGTTATCAGCTGCCAAAAGCAGCCCTCTGATCAGAGAGCAGCCTCTGCAGGCAGTGAGCTGTTTTCAATAGTTGCCAGAGCTATGCCTAACAAGGACAGTTAATTTGTTCTTATCCGGAGACTATGTAAAAAATCCCAAATTATGGATTTCAATGGATGCTTGTTCCTGCAGGTTCCATAAAACCACAAGACACACATGCCTTACCTTTACTGTAAATAACTGAGAACACCAGAAAGTGTTTACAACAGACATAACATGGCTAAAATAATCACTTCACTTTAATTATTTTTTAATGAACTTAGTGAGGTAAGATATTGTGGAGCTGGGGGTATATCTCAATAGAACGATATTTCTCTGAAATATATTCATAGGCTTAAGCCTTAGTACTATTAAAAAATTATGGAGTGGAAATTTCCATGGTTTTATAATGGTAGAACATGAAGCACTCTTGAATTTACTGATGACTCTTGGTTTACATAGCTGGTCCCTTGGGAATGAATGTTGCTCTTCCTTGATATAAGTATTTTAGTCGAAAGGCTTTAGAAATGCTGATGTAATGTGTCAAGGAATTTAGGCTAAGACCCAGCGGAACTTTACTATCACATGATGAAAAGTTCTTTCCAGATGTGCAAAGCCTGGAGCCTGTATCAATACAGAAAGAAAAAAACTATAGATACTTGCCTTCTGTGATCCCATGCACAAATAGATACATTGTTCATGCTAGTCCTTAAAAGTTTGTTCTTTATTTTTTAAAATAAGGTTTATCTATTTTACTTTATGCATGCCTATCTGTGCAGACTAACCCTGCTCCAAAATGATTCCCCCTTCATCTATTTACAGGGTCTAATACATCCCAAGCTGAACTGCAACTCACATTCTTTCTTCCTTACCCTCTTGAGTTCTGGGATCACAGGTGTACATGACCAACTATACCTGGCTGTGGTGACCTTATTCTACCTTTACTAATTACCATTTTTCTAAATGTGAGATTGTGCTCTGAAGTACTTGAACTTAGAACTTGGATACATAAACTACAGGAGAAGGGTGAACACAATTCCACCCACCTAAGGATTCAATGTGAAGATGGAGACAAGGAAAGAGGAGCAGGGGATGGGCATGGATTCCAGTGCCAATAAGGGTTAGCTGTGGTGTGGGCGGCTGTGCAAAGTCTCATGCAATTGCTTCTATTTTCCCAATGAAATAAGAGGCAGCAATGTCAGCAAATGCAAAGACACTGGTTAAATGCCCCTTGTCTAACTATTCTAGATCTCTGCAGAATACTAATTAATCTGTATATGAGTGCCAGTATATTAAAATTTGAATTCTATCTTTCCTAAAAATGTATGTAATTCAGCAAAGGTGAACTGAAGCTATGTGGCCTCAGGAATTATGACCTAGAATATGGAAGAGTTCTTAAACTCTCATAGGATGATGGCTTAATGAATGTGTAAACATTTGACAATAGAAAGAAAAAATGAGAGTGACATAGGGAGCAAAGAGCCCCTCAGGCATGACAGCTGAGCAGTCTGTAAGGAATAGGGTTCAGCAGTAAGATGCTCAGTGGTATGGTGTATGGGTAGGAGCTGTGAGATCCAACATTTAATCCCTACTTTGGAAAGAAAGATAAATAAAGTCATCTGAGTCTCTTTTTGATGATTTGAAGGAGAAGGTACACCATGTAGACTTGAATAACCTTGAACAGAGGGATGCTTTTATTGTGTTTGGGAGTTTGGGTGAAAGCTCTCCACCCACCAGGTTCACTTCCTTGATAATTAAAATGAACTGTTGTTTTCCAAGCTCTTGACTTTCTGATGGAGGCCTTGGAAAAAGAAGTAAAAACACTTCCCCCCCAACTTGCACCACTAAATCTGCAGATGTTCCCTGCACGTGAAGAGTAGGTTGTGGGGAGATGGATGATGGAAACAGAATCAATGCAACCACTTGAAAAATATTTATTGAAACATCTATTTTTAAAAAAATTGATGAAAAATGACAATTTGGGGGGAAGGTCTTAATTCTTCTCCTCTTCAAACAGTTTCTGTTAGTGCTTGTCTAGTTTTGAGAGTGTGAAGAAGGGCAATGAAGCACTTATGCCAGATAGAATGATCTCATTCCATAAATTAAAAACAGGACTGCGGATTGCCTTGTTTCTGCAATGGGGCCTTCCATTAATGTGGTTGGAAGTCCTGGGAATGAAAGAGGGAAATACATGGCCTGCAACCACCTATAACTCCAGACAAGAGGAAATGGAAAACATCCATTATATTGTCATCTAGTCCTTACCCTGGGGACTTGCACAGATTTTTTTTTTCTCATTGCATATTTTTGTTCATTTTGCCCCAATATTGTTGTGAAGCAAATTGAGCAAAGGCTGCTAGTCGCTGATTCTATCAGGGAACACATAAACATAAAAGCATTGAATTAAAAAAATATTTCTTAGCAAAGACACTTAAATACTTTTTATTATTTTTTTCTCCCAATGTATTTAGATATAATACCTGGCTCGGTGATTTGAAAAAGCCTTTTATCTGTTCATATTGCTCTCTTCAATTGTTAATGGTGGTTGTGGTCCTCATTAGTCATTTCCACAGTGTGTTGTATGCAAACAAACAAAAAAATGACCAAAAGAGCAAACAGAAGCCAAACCCTCTAGCAAAGTGAAACACGGCAGTTACTCCTGTTGATTTAGGAATATGTTGTATTGCTCATACCCACACAATACACATTTTTTACTTTTGCATGGGAAAAAATTCCTAATTTTTTATTTGCTACAACTTTATCTAATCCTCTGCGGCAGCAGAAAATCAACTTTCCTGACAAGTTTTTCAACAGTACAATCTGTCTTTTCAAAGCTTTTGCACCATAAACACAGACTCACAGTCACAACTGGCATTTCTAATATACTCTTTTCTAGAAGTCAGGGCTTGATCTTCCCACATACATTACACATTAACCATTTCAACATCTATGCTGAATGGCAGGCCTACCCGAAAATGTCAATGATCTATTACTAGTCATTTAAGACATGCATATTTTACTTTCTATATTATCAAATTGCAAAGTGTTTTTGATTAATATTAAATTTTCATATACTGATAAATAGCAGTATCATGCTTCTAAAACTGTAATTATTGTACCACAAGTAGTATGTATAAGCTAAGATTGCAAAGTGGAAAAATAGATTCAAAAAATATAATAAACTCTTTCACAACCTATATGGCCCTTGATCCGTCTGTGATCTTTGATGAAGCTCACATCTTAAAATGTTGTTAGTCTAAGTGGTATTTAGCAAATCTGATGAAGGAAATTCAGAAGGCTCAGTGAAAAAGAAATGACCTTTTTGAACTCAAAGATGTTTAATAGGTCTCAAAATCCTTTTCTAGGTAGATATTATCATCACTGTTTACTGAATAGAAAACTAAGCCTAAGGAAAGGCTAATTAGCTTGACCCATAATCTCAAGAGATGTGTTTGGGATTCAGAATTGAGTATCTGGCTTTGTACCCTCTGCCCTTTTCACTATGACACTATGTCACGTTAATTACTCCAGCAGAGATGGGCTATCTACACCCAGGGTGAGTCAAAAATATCCCCAGACTGACCATGGGAGGCATCTGCTGCCACTTAAACTAATAATTAATAGCTTTTGTCTTCACTTTAGAAAATTCTGGCAAAATACTCCCAATATAAAAATTAACATTTATGTAGCTTTTAGTTGAGGAGTTGGGATTATTAAGCACCTTTACATTGCTGGGAATCTATCATCACCCTCCATTTTTAGCAATTTCCCATCTTCCCACAACTGAAACTATACACTCCCTGAAATAACTCCCCTTTACTGCCTTCCTATTTCGTCTAGGTCACACAGCCACAGTCATACTGATTGCTGCTAAGAGTGGGACTTGTCTATGTGCTTGGTGCATTTGTCACTTTGTGCCTGGGTTCTATCACTTTGTATTTAGCCATCTGAGAATGTCCTGACATCTTAGAAGACATACAAGTTCCACTGTACCTGAATGTTGTTACACTGTTCATTTAATGATACACATTTAGGCTGTTGCTACCTTTCAGCTGTTGTGAATATACCATTATGAACATTGGTATCCACATACCTGCTCTAGTCCCTGTTTTTGGTTCTTTGGAGTATAAATTCAGAGATGGGTTGTGAGATCACAACAAATTCGTGTTTAAATGTTTGAGGATCTACCATGTTGTTTTTTCATAGAATCTTCAATTTTATGTTCTTAATGCACCCTCTAAGAGTTCAATTTTTTTTCATGAACAGCTGATATTTTCTTTTTCCCTTAGTAATACTGCTACTCATTTTTAAATTGAAATGTACCAACCAAAGTGTGTGTGTGTGTGTGTGTGTGTGTGTGTGTGTGTGAGTTGTGGGAATTCAAAGTATATTATTAATGGACATAAGATACTCATAATGGGTATTCAGGTAAATTTTACTTCAGATTGCAATCTATTTACCTTAGGCTCCAGGGCATTTTGGACAAAGACCTTAAAACTCAACAGAAGACTTTAGAAACCTTAGGAAGAGTCTCCACTGAATCCATAGAGGCTCCTTTGAACTTAAGAGCATCACAAATGGACTCATCGCTATAGTCCTAGTGAATGCTACTATGGACAGCTACAGAAAAACCACATAGCCCTCTTAATTTATCACATCTTCCCAGAGCTCTATGGTGTCCCCTTCGACTGTTTCTCACAAGGCTCTGTGCCCTTGTCAAATTTCATTAAGCTACCCACAGTTCCTAATGCCTTAGCATGTTGCTAACTGTAGCTGTGGAAAGACAACCTATGTTAATTTGCTGCAACTGTGCTGAAAATGGCTATGCTAATGAGTTCATAGGAAATGAGTTAGTTGAGGGTTCTCTCTTATGATTCTGAATCAAGAAATTCCACGGGATCTGAGATTGCCCCCAGTGTTCTTCTAATTCATCTAACTCAAGTAAAAACAGCACATTTGCTGCAAAATTGACTTTTCAGAATACCCCTGATTATTCAGTATTTCTTTTAGCCACCATAGAACACTTCAGCAGGAAACTACTACATTTGTCCTTTTGCCATATCTTTGCTAAGGGATGTATGGGCCTGAGGTTATCTTTTCTCTTAGTGTATCAGTTATCTAGTTTTTGCTTGTTTTCAAGGCAGACTTTCACTGTGTACTCTTCCCAGGTTGTCTTGGAGGTTGCTTTGAAGAACAGGCTGGCCTCAAACTCAGATCAGCTTGCCTCTGCCGCTGAGTGCTGAGATTAAGGGAATATGCCACCATTCACAGTCCAGTTATCTATTATATAATAATGCTGCATAACAAACAACCATTTAATTTCCACAGTGTGCAGCAGCTGTGTATCTAGATCATAAGTCTATAGATACTGAGCTGGTAAAGGTTTTGCTGCACATGGCTGCAATTCATAACTTGCTCAGCGGTCAGTTGGCTTTTGACTCACTCAAGACAGTCATCACTCATAAGATACGATGGGCTCAGTATAGCTTTTATTTAAATAGCCTTCTGTAGGTGTGGTCATGTGATCACAGCAATAAAATAGGAAGGCACAGAGACAGACAGGCAAATCCATTTTAAATCTTTGCTTGAGACACAATGGCTAACTGTACATGAGTGAAGCATACTAAAGAAGAAACTGACACTCAGATCAGGAGCAACAAAGTCATGTGGAAAAGAAACTGAGCACATGCAATGCTGGCAGAGAAAGTTGTCAAAGCTATCAGGTCTGCTTCATATCCTCAGGAAGTCATGGAATTATCATCAGTTCTGAGAGAGAGTTCTTTATCCTTTGTCAACCCCATGACTCATAATAAGCAGATTACCAATATGTTATTATTCCAGGACCATAAAAGTTGTTAGAATAGATCTTTTACAAACTGCTGGAATAATGAATTGCTGAAATAATGATTTTACATGCTATCCAGTAAAACATAGTAGCAACTTGCAACATGTAGTTCGTGATTTTCTACATCCATACACATTTCCCCATTAAGGTCGCTGCACCCACTTTATTCAGCAAATAAGAATTGTACATACCTTTGTACAAAATACTATGGGACACCCTTAGGAGGGTAAGGGATGCTATGTCAAGAGGCGGTCAGGAGCAGTAAACCTCCATTCCTGTTTAAAATAGTGTAAGATACACTTGCATCTTTCTAATAAGAATGCTGTGCAGAGTTTCACTCACTTCAAAAATCTCACAACTTCAGTACTTTTGGCACAACAATGAACAGGGCAGACCAGAAGTGCAGCTGCAAAATAATTAGAATAAATATGCATTTGAGTTTAGAAGAGATCTAATTTGGGATGGAAAATCAAGCTTCAGTCTAGGGCAGTCATGTCCTTTTAACCATGGGTGAAATAAGAAAAGGACACAGGCAAGTGCCTTCCATCCTAAGAGTTGACATATATCTCAGATGTTTTATGACAGGAGGCTTTTGAGCACTTGTGACACCTTTAAAACCAATGGGGACAGTAAAGGGGCAGTTTTAGTTCTGTGAGGCTGGATGTGATAAGAGCAAGGAATAGTCCACCTTAGTGAAGAGACTGTGAAAGATAAGCCTTCAAGGAAGATCAGATCTTCCTCATCTATGGCCTTGATAACACTGGAAATGTCCATTCGTATTTCTGTAAACACTCCTGTTTCAGAGAAAATCATCTGGCCCATCTGCCCTATGAAGTGAAAAGAGGTGGAAAGAGAAAGGAGAAACCCATAGGATTTCAAGGTCCTTTAGGTGAGATATGGTGCGGGTGTGAATGATGAAGAAGGTAGGGGGAAGGCAGTGGCTTTACAAGAGTGGGTCTGTGGACCAGAGAGGAACAGCGATGTTGTTCAACGAATCTTTTCCATAGTAGGTAAATCAGTAAATGAAGGCCCTCAGATCTGCTCCCCAATTTTCTACCAGAGTGAATCTAGTCCAAATCTGGAAACAGCAGTGCCAGAGTAGCTTGTTACATCATAGAGGTACCACAAGTGTGAGAGACTCAAGCTGGTTTATCACTGCAGACACGGCAGTGCACCAGGAGCTGTTCACTGGGTACTCATCTTCGATCAGCTTGAATTGTCTGCCCGAGTGCTTGAACAGAAACTCATCTCTTGAGAACTAATGAAATCCTCCATATTATCCACAGAAATGATACACAACCCAGACTTTGAGAGGGAGGGATTATGTGGATTATGTTGTACAATGCTCTCATGCCATGAAGGAGGAGATTCAGGAAGCTCTGAGGATGTTCCCTGAGTGATGTTGCTTGACATGAGCACACATGCTTATTCATGTATTTAGGACAATACTTTCATCACTTGGGTAGTCAGCTAGACCGTACAATATCTGAGGACTGGGAATGGAACAGTAGGTAGGAGGAGGCCAGTGGGGAGTGGTCCAGTAGCTGGTTGCTAAAGGCTGTAATTAGAAACTGGTTTCTCATAACTCTAGGACCTGCAATAACAAGACAGAGGTTTGTACTGAAATAGAAACTGGGAAATCACAGGTTTGTACTACTGTGATTTATTTAAAAGTACTCTAGCTCTTGAACTGTACAAAAGCTGAATGAAATTTATGTCATGTGACTGCATTGCTATGAAAGAGTAGATTTTTCTGAATATTGCCTCTGGCAATTAGAATTTTTTATACTTTAAAACTAATAGAAGTTTCTGTTTATTATAATGACATTTCCAAAATTACACATATCAGTGTGAATTAGAATGTTTTTGGGTGCATTTAACTTTTTTCTTCTCTATGTCAGTCAATTTTCTTTGAACTGAGGGAGTTATATTTTTATGCATATATTTCAGAGCCATTATTGGTTAAGTATATATACTAAATATAAAAAATATGCAGTTTATATTTAAATTATTTAATTAAATTATAGTCATATACACTTTAGCTTCTTTATGAATTGTGATGCAATAATTTTACTGGATTAATTGAATAGTTCTACCATAGGTAAACTGTAAATTGCAAATACATGTAATTAATAAAGTGAATGCAGGCATGTATATAACCATAGTTCTTGGACTGTGTGGTTATATTTATAGGGAGTTTCTAGGTTTTTCTAACTGGAAATTGCCTGAACAGATTAGTCAAGCCCAGAGGTTACAAGTATAGTAGAAAGAGTACCTTTAACTTGGTTGTCAAGTTAGAATGATTTCTAAAACTCACTGAAAGCACAAAATCAATGCAACTGACAGATGCTCGCCATTTAAATTTCAGCTTTAATCATTGATTGATATCTTCTGAGTAATAAGTGCATCTTACACAATGTACTTAGCACAAAGAAACCAGAAAATTGCTCTCTGTTCTTTGCATAATACTTGATAGACAACTATAAACATATAAATGACTATTACAGAGGATTTTTCTCCAGACTATACAGTAGTGAATAATAAAAGTAATGGGCCAACAAGTTCCAAGTGGTTAGTACATTCTCTTTTATGAGGTGACATGCAGAGAAAGGTGCCCTGAATGAGAGGTAGGCACCAGGGACAAAGGCCCCAGGAGGAAAGAGCTTTATTTACTGTAGAATCTTTCACCTTGGCAGGAAACAGAGAGGATTAAGTCAACATGCTTAGGTTGTCCAACACTTTATCTTGCAAAAAACAGTCCAATTACTGATAAATTTCCAAAAAAAACAACTAACATCAGAGCACTTGGAATACCCACCCTGAAAGCTGTCTTTGTCTACTGAGATTATAAATAACACTAGAAAATTTATGCCAGTATTAATCTGGGGTGGAAAATGAGCAGCAAAGGTTATATGTGTGCTTTTGTGACTAATCTCCAATAAAGATGTTATTCCCCAGGTTCCAGAGTTCCTGACTGGTAGGGTTCCATATGTTTCTAGGAGACCATGCTTTTAAGACTCTACTAGGGGGTGACTGGAAGTTTAGGGTTGGTTTCTCTCCAGATGTTGCATTTTGTTCATTTTCCTTTGTTGATTGTAGTAGGTAATAACTGTAATTTTAACAAATTTTCTAAGCTCTGTAAGTCCTTGGAGAGAATCACTAAAATCCAAGGGTGGTCTCGGAGGCCCCTAAACACAGGCACTGAGTGCAGAGGGCAGTGAAGGAAGCATTTGTAGGGATGGAGAAAGTTATAGGGCTTGGGTTTTGAGTTCAACAAGACTGTGCAGAAGGATGGAAGGGCTTAGGGAAGGGAGAGACATAGCTGCTGCATCTTCTTAGGGTACATAGCTTCTGTGTGAAGAAGAATTCAAGAGGTAAAAGGATACAGGCAGGGCCTTCATGCATCCATCCTAGGAGTGCCAGATTAGACTTAGACTGGGCTGGAGTAGCTGAGATCAGTGGAGTGTGAGAAAGGCATGAACCCTTGATATTGTCTGTGAGAGGGAAACTGGTAGTGCTGTGTCAGGAGAGGGAAAGACAAATCACCAATGTGAAATTAATATCTTTATACTGTCACCACTCACTAGGTAGACAGTGGTGTCCTGAAACAGAAAAGCAAATGAGGAAAAAAGTCAGATTTGCAAATTATATGTGAGATGCTTGGACACATCTAAATTGAACAGATTAAAAATATAAACATTAAAGGTGATAGAAGGTAGGTGAATATTTAAAGCCATAATAATGGACATTATCACTAAAGAGATTCTCTGCAGATGAAAGATTGATTGAAAGGCTCTGATTGAATCCCTGAGGGTTTTAGTAGCCAGGATGAGAAAGAGGCAGCCTCGCACACATCAGGTTTGGTGTTAGGTGAATTTTGTTAGTTGATCTGGTCGTCTCCTCAAGTATACAGTGTGATTATAATTCCTACACTTCAGAGATTCTGACCAAGTGACATAGAGTGTTACGGTCCGTCTCAAAGCCACTCTTTGTCTCTATTATTTATATGTTATCATTCCTTTTTCTTTCTATCATCCATCTATCTACTTATCATCTATCTATCTATATCTATCTATCTTACATCTATCTCTCTATTTCTATCTATCTGTCAATCATCTGTCTTCCTGTGCCCCCTCGCCCAGTCATGCTCATATGAAAGAACCAGAATACAGACATTTGGCTCTTAAGCCTATATTCTTTTCTCTCTCTTTTTAAAAAATGTCATAAGCTGGAAGGAAAACAAAATAATCAAACAACTTCTACCATAACAACAAAATAAAAAAAGTCTGACTGAGGAAATTTCTAGCAGTTATAATTTTCATGACTGAGAAAAACAGTCAAGGAAATATTATTACTGAGCTGTCAAAAATTTCCTATTACTCATATGAAGGCATGTAAAACTGTTCACAGCTCAGACAACTTACCCAATAAATCATAGCTACATGAAAATTTGTTCCCTAAACCATTTATTCAGAACCTAGTCTAAACTTCTGATTTCCCAATCTATAAGACAAAGATAGTAGAATAAAAGCTATGCTTGGCAATTCACTCAAAGGTGCTTTAAGAGTGTTAGCGATATTGCTCATCATTATTTTCATAAGGAATTTTTCAGGTCAGGAAGCAAAAGCATCCTTTTTCATTAAACAAGTAGAGCCTTCCCCCATTTTTAAAGCAAGTGAAGTATAGAGATCAGTCTTCAAATGTATTTTTCCAGTGCACACAGATGTCAATGACTGCTTCTTGAGAAAAGATGAGGTTAGGCCAAAATACCCACAAGTTCTTTGCATTCATGGAATTATTATTGTGTTTTGTTTGTAAAGAAAAAAATGTTGAAGGTGTTTTAATCAAGTAATTTTTAAAAGGAATACTGCTTGACTAGATAACAAAGCAAACAAACAAAAACAAAAACCTAAAGAAAATAAATATCTAAGCACTGTGGCATTCACGAATCTGTGGCCTATCAGGAGGGTAAAGAACGCTAGCTCCTGTCCAGGAACCAGGAAGTTGCTTCTGTTCCTGCCAAGTGTGCAGAGCTCCACTCCCTAGTATTCACCACCTTCCTCACTCTGTGGTAACCAGGTCATTTTCACAGTACGTCAGCTGGTGAGGAGGGAGAGACTGACTGTGTTTAATGATTAGCTTGCTGAGAGACAACTAGTCTATTTTGGCTGAGTCTGCAGTTACTCTTTTAGTTAAATAAAAAAAAAAATCATCTGGCTAGAACTAAGCTTTAGACTGGGATAAATGTAATCCTTCAATCTGGCAAAAAAAAAAAAAAAAAAAAATCAATCAGAAATGGTTTAAGAAGAAACCTTCTTGTTAGTCTTTGCAGTGATACATCAATCAAAGTTCAAGTAAACATTAATTTAGTACTTGGTTACAAGAGTGAGATTTCTTCCAAATAATCTGATGATTTTCCTGTATTACATTATTTATCATTTTGATTAAAATTTACCTCAAGAGTTGAACAAGGTTTTTCCTTAGATGTATTTATATTGTTATAAAATACAACACACACATACATATGTATATGTAATTATTCACATTTTTCTTTTTTAAAGTTATAAATGCGTGAATGTCTGTGTGTATGCATATAAGTGGGTGTTCTTAAATTACAGAAGGGGGTGTAGCATCTACTGGAGCTGGAGTCATGAAAATTTGTAAGAGTTTATGGCACTTTGTTCAAACACAGGAGTAAATGCCTACCCATTCAACCTGGACCTCCCTCTTGATTACACAAGGGGACTCCTCCCTGGGATACCTTCACTTTACCCTGGGTCAGACCTTAATAAAGAACACAGAAATAGCTCATTAGAGGAAGCTGCAGTGCAGGGAGTCAGAAGATGGGCTGACACAAGGTGAAACACTCCTCTCTCAAAACATCCGGACAGAGATGGGTGGCAAGTTTCAATCTCATCTACTGGGGAACATGTAGCTCTGAGGATGCAGGGGAGACAATAGTCCTGCAGTGTGGACAGACTTCCCATGCAATCTAAATTAGAAAAATGGAGCATTTCACATGGAGAAAATGACCCAAGTTCAATGTCATTTAAATAGAGCCCTCTGAAGCATCAAAGAGGAGAGCCTTTATTTCTGGAAAGAAAATCTTAAAAGAGGTACTGACATTACTTTAGCAAACCTGTAAAACTACAGTAACCTCCCTAATTTTTAAAAACTCTTCCTAGGTAAAATGAACAACAAAAATGCAAATATATGAAAGGTTTTATTATATATACATATATATAATGTGTGTGTGTATGTGTGTGTGTTTTACTTTTTGAGATTATAATACTTTCTTTCCACCAAATCCTAGTTATTCTTTTCAAATTCCTGGCCTTTATTTTTCTTTAATTGTTGTTACACATACATTCACACACACACACACACACACACACACACACACACACACACACACACACATTCCTGAACGTAAAATTACACCTTGTTCAGTCTTTATAATGTTATTGAATATATATTTTCAGGACTGACCATTTGGTGTTGAATAAACAGTTGGTGTGCTCTTCCCTGGGGAGGACTATTTCTCAGTATTCCTGCCCTGTCTGTAGTTCTTTGACTAGGGTTGAGGCCTATAAGGAAAGCTTATTATTTTTTAATCACTTTCTTTCTGTGTGTCCTACCTGCACTCTCCCATCACTCCAATCTATCTTTATGGATATTTATACCTTAGTGCAGATGATGCCTATCCAAGTCACTCCTCTCTCAAAACAGTGGTTAAATTTTTTATATTTAAGCAATAAAACTGTTGTTTAGGCATAAGAGTATAAATCAATTAATATACAGATAGAGATACATATAGAATGCTCTGGTTTTAGTAGGATGTGGGGAGAGAAGCTAGAATCCAACTGACTGGCATTATACTACCTCTGCTATATCAAGGCTGCATGTAAATATATAAAAATGGGGCTCTGTGAACTATATAAAAATGCTGGCCTGACAATTAGTTGCTTTATATCTTCTTTGACTTTTTATGCAAGATATTTATCAAAGATGACTCCAAATCACCCTCTCATTATTTTCTGAGGCTACACTGAACCTGAATTCCATATGCAGCCCTAGCCCACTAATCTTTGGTGCTTAGAATATTCTTTTACCTATTCTGGGATGTTTTGTTTAATAAAATCCTTAGGTTAGAATAAAATGCTTACTCGTTGTATGGGCCTTAGGCAAGAGATAGAACCTTACAAGTCTGTTGTGGCTCTTTATGGTCTTGAAAGTCTGAGTCTTCCATTGCATCAGATGTTCCAATGTTCTGTTTGCATTGTATCAGCCCTAGATATCAGTACCAGAAGATAGAAGTCTAGCCAGTTACCTTAGACTGTGTCTAAAGCTTCAAAGACTGTCATGGGAGTGATGATCAAGGTAAGAATATTTCACTTATCAAATGTTTTTCCTGCTGAATGTTGTGGACAAGACTATAATTCCAATCTTTTTAATGTGGAAGCATGAAGATTATCAAGTCAAGGTTTTCAAACACACAGTGAGCTTGAGGCCAGTTAGATTTTATGAGACTGTCTCAAATAAACAAATGCCTGAATATGCACACAAGGTAAGTTCTTGGAATTCTTATACTTTGAAGGCTTAGCTTCACTGAAACAGAAATTAGAGTCCTCAGTTCAACTTTGATGGAAACTAGACAAAGAAACAAAGCATTTTGAACACATCAAAACAAAATGCAAAAGTGGAGGTCTTTAATGAAAAGCCTTGAGACTTCAAATCATTCCTTGAGTTTAAAATAGAGATGTTAGAAAAGGTTCCCAAGAAGAGAAATCTAAATATTTAGAACAAGGAGAGTTGATGTCTGACAGTACAAAGAAGATGCCATCTTCACAATATGCAGAATTCCACATCCCATTCAAGTAGCTGCAATGAGAACATTTTTCGGCACACAACAAACCAAACCAAAACCTAGAAACACAGAAACAGACAGACAGACAGACAGACAAAAAAGAACAACTACAGACAGCAGTAAGATGATAGTACAGATGAAGATTCTCCACTTTAAGAGCCAGGAATCTGCTTTCAAAAGAGAATGAGGTGTGCAAAGGACATGAATGATCAGTATAAAATGGTAGACCTTGGGTGCTGAAGTGTCTACAGGTCAAGTCAAAGGAAGCCCCTGAGGACTTACTCCCAAATACCCCAATAAAGATTACTTTTCTTGAAGAAAGGCTTGGTGGTTGGTAGTAGAGAGTGAAGAACTCTTATAACAACAATCCAAAGGAGCTTTAAGGACCCAAGTGATGAGACAGGGTCAAACATGTTTTTATGAAATAAAAAGGAAATCAAGTATGTTGTAAATTGTCAAAGAAAATAAAATAAATGAAACACTTCAAAATCATATTAGAAAACTCTAAACTGAGAAAGATTTCTTATAATTAGGAATACATTGAAAAGAAGATGAAAAATGTTAGTTGAAACTTCAGGTCTTATCTCTACTGAATTTAAAAATACATTTTCAACAAAAAAATCAATTTCAAAGTAGATGAACTCATAAAATAAAGTCAAACTTATACTTAGCTGACAGGATCAGCCATGCATGTAAAAATAAAAACCAAAATTCTTTCTGTAAAAAGTCAAATAAATCACTGATTATTATCAAAGTCAGCTCATTTCCCATGAAAGTAAAGTTCCATGTAACCATTTGAGATCTCTGTTGGTTGAGAGAAATCTCAGTAATGTAAATGTCCACACTAGTTACAACTTATAGATGTGTTTAAGTGTTTTGAAATCACATTGTGTTCCTAACATCAGAAGTGGGGTACTTTGGAAGCTTGAGAAGACCCCACAGAATTCTGGATTATAATTTCCAGTGAGGAAGAAAGTCTGGTTCTGATATCATGATGATCCTGTATAAACCAGATGCCACTTACCCAAGGTCAAGGTTCAAAGACAGGCTGTCTCCATTCTCCAGGGGAGCTTCTTCTGGGCTCCCTGACTATCCTGGGAGATTCCCAGACTTTATGTTTATTTAACTTGCCACTTCAATGGAGATCTCCCACCTCTATATTACATTATCATAAGAATCCAGATGTCATATAGAGCTAGGGAGAGGCATCTCCTAATATAATCTGGGGCAGTTTTTATGGCAGTAAGAACAGATCCTCCTACAAAGGGTCTTTCTTGGTCTATCACATCCTTGACTTAGCAACAAGAACAGTCTCTACACTTTGTTCTGGATTTCTTCCACACAGGTGGAAATGCATAGAAGGCCTATTGCAATGGATAGGGGCAGCCTTTATAGACCTCTCTCTGAATCCTTAGATAAATATGCATTATAAAAGTGAAGAGTAGAAAATACTTGTCAATTTATTTGATATTTAGATAGTCTGTTATTCTCATATAACTATTCAATAATCTTAGACACAAACTCTTTTTGGTTTATCTCCTAAACTTTTATTTCTTCTCATTGACCTTTACTGCTTTTTTGTTAATTGATATCCCAAGAACCCACTGGAAGCTAGGCAGAATCATAATTCCTGGGATAATTCTATAGGTGTAATTTAAAAGTGAACCTTACAAGTAAATTATTCCACTTATTCTGTTAATATATAATTTAAAGATCCCATTTCTTTTTAAGTATTTATTTGTTTGCTTGTTCGGGGGACCAAGTTTATTTGTATAACAGTTTTAGCTATCCTAGAACTAGCTTTGTAGACTAGACTGGCCTCTAACTCACAGAGATCCACCTGCCTCTGCCTCCTGGGTGCTGGGATTAAAGGCATCTGGCAATACTGTCTGGTAAAGATCCCACTTCAATTGTGTTATTTACTATGTCCTCCATAACATGAACTGAAGAAAGAGTTTATATGTGCCCTCTTGGAATTGTAATCTTTCCTTTGTAACAAGGCTTATACATGACAAATATATTCAACTAAATAATATTTAACTCTTCTAGAATTACAACCATTACCGGTTTATTTTCTAGAAAGTGTCAGCCTTTCCTATGATTTCTCCCTAACAGTTATCAAAAATTTTCTTCATTAATTTCATATTATCTTATTACATCTTCATTGAACCTATTATAATTTTTACATATATGAAAAGATTATGTAGCATCCATGACTGTTTTGAATATAACAGAGATGGCTAATATTTATTAAATTGAAGTAAAAATATTTCACTTTTAGGTAAGCGAATCTGACACATACATTAGAAACTGGGAGTTCATTTCAAGAATATAATCATCAAGAGAACAAGTTCTGGTCTTCAGGATGTTATGGGCGAACAGAGTCCTAACTTTGATCATCATCAGTCAGCAGTCATAGCTGGCTTGGTCTTGCCTAGCCTTGGCAGCTCTTTGTAATTTCTACCATTTGGACTCATAGCACCCTTTTCACTGCTTAGTTACTTGCTTATTGTAGGCTTTAAAAGCCACTAATTCTAGATGTCATGCAGCTTAGCCACACTGCCCCAAGCATATAATACTTCTTGTGAGTGGGTCATGGTGATAATGGTTGCCTAGGTCTACTTTGCAAGCCTTTAAGGCTGTTGTTCTGGATACCACAGGGTCACTTCTTGGGACTGGGTGACTCTGATGTTAAAGGTTCAAAAACTCACCCAGAGATAATGTCACCATTTTCTGCACACGTGCCTCATAAAGAGCCATGGGAACTGATTGTACATGATCACATAGCATGGGTTACTACACACCTAGTTGCTTTTCCTCATACCTTAATGCAGCCTGCTTCTTTATCCCATACATATTCCACAAACCCTCTCCTCAAAGAGGTAGATTTGTGAGGTGAGTCTCCACTTCAATGCTTTTCTTGGGGAGGCTAAACTGGATAAAAAGCATTAAGGAAATCTATTACCTACACTGAAAAACATATCTACATAGATGAGCTTCTATTTCCATAGATGAAGAACTATTATCTACCAATCCACAAGATGGTCTTTCATTCATAGCTTAATATGAAGCTTCCTGTTTATACAATGTAAATGCTTTAAGCAATAATGCCTAGAAAAGGTTCAAGTTATGAACGCTTAAGTTGCATATTATAATGGTAACTTAACTTCAATGCCCATTTTTCACATGATAAAATAAGTCTGGGAAGTTTATCTAGATATTGAAAGATATTTTAAGGCACAACTGGATGAGTTAATATTGGAATGAAAGCCTTCACTTATGTATTTCCTGGCTTTTGTAGGCTATTACTATTATTATTTATGATTTAAAAGTTGACAGCCAATTCAGCTTTGAATAAAAACAGTAATAAAGGCTTTTGCCTTGGGGCTTTCTGAATGAATCAGACTGACAAACCAGTCCATATTAAAGCCTTCGACCCTGAACACAGGTGGTTCTCAAAGGTGACAGTCTTGAAGACATTTGGCCTTCTTTTTTTAAATAAAAAAAAAAAAGCTTTTCCCTTCAGCTAGAGAACATTGGAAAAATGGAGGAAGCTGCCAATTTCCCCCCAAACCAAAAAGTTGATCTTGAGGTTTCACTGTCACAAACTGAAAACACAGGCATGAAGAAAAAGATCATAAGTATAAGAATTTAATTGGGCCTCTGAATACTTTGGTATTTTTAGCTCTTCTGCCTGTGGTTTTTCCTTCTGCCTGATTCCGGTTCACAAGTCTCTTGTACTGATAAAACTCCCTTGACTTTCCAACCTGTCTGTGAACTTCCATGGGCAAGGAGGATGCCCTCCTCAGCTGTGAACCCGGATCGAGAATGAGCACTCAGCAATTATTAGTTATGGATGAATAATTGTTCTTAAAGTGAGAGAGTGCCATATGCTGAGTCTGAGGTAGGTGGGTTTGTCATATGTCTTAGAATGACACGGCTTGTAAAATTTCTACCGTTCTACTTAGCATCTTAACTGTAATGATGACTTGGGAACTCAGAAATAGCCATATAAATGCCAGAGAAAAGCATACATTACCTTGATTTGTTGTTCCGTTTCCTATAGACATGCATTGTATTTCCTCGTTCAGTGATCTTGTCATTCCCTGAAGCTCTTCTGGAGACATTGACTCTTGTCTATCTATCTATGCTTTTCCTATGGTCTTCTCCATGTACAAGGATAATTTTTCAAGTTCACTAATTAATTTTCAGGATATCTCATATTTTCATCTTTCACATTCCTTTACTTAAGTCAAATGGTTAATACATAAAAGCAGTTGGTGATGCAAAGACTCCCTACCTCAGACCCAAACTTTCTTATTTGTAACTAATATAGACTCATTGTTCTTAGTCACTGGATGACCCTTAAAGTTGTAAGAAAAAAATTAAGTTGCTTAAACCATTAGATTTCACATCTTCTTTAATGTAACACATAGTACTCACTTAGCTGGGTCATCATGAACATTAACACTATGTTACACTCAATGAAGATGGCCGAGATCTGGAAAGTTCATTCTGCAAGCTTGTCTTTGTAACATCTCTTTATCTCTTAAGTATCCAAATTAGCACCTATGAGTCCTTTTAGGTTAGAAAGAAAGAAACAAAAATGCAGATACCTTCCTACCAAGAGAGTAAAATCCAAAGTATATTTTAACCTCTCTCTTTAGAAATAATACTTTACAGTATAAATTAAATAGCTCAACAACATAGATTGTACATCATACATGAGCCCTCTTACTTCAGGCTGAGCTACTTAGTTCAGGCTTTGTGAGCTGCATGGCCTCTGTCATGTTATTCAACTCTGCTCTTACAGTATAAAAGGTTGCGCAAACTATTTAATCATATAAAACTATTTAATCATAAAAACTGATTCCAGGTTAGATTTGAGCAGTGTGACATTGTGCTGATATCTATTCTAGGTGACACTTGAGTGAAACAAATAAAGTCTATGATTTTACAGAACTCATATTGTTGTGAAGAAAGCAGTCAATAAGAAAAAATAAATAACCCACAGAGGAGTAGAAGGTAGTTTTAAAGTTCCATGAAGAAATATAGGTACAGAATAAAGAATCCAGAATAACAAGGGAAAAAAGGAAGGTATTTCAGATAGGGCACAAAGAATGATCTCTCTGACTAATTATTATTTGAGAAGAAATTGGGATAATGTAAAAAAGAAAAGTCATGCCTGTCAAATTAAAAAGATTTATGGAAGAAACTATAGACCTGAAAGCTATTATACAGCATTGTATGTCTATAGCCGCTGCCACAGATTTGCCAAACATTCTGCCTACCTGGAACAATGGAATTTGACCATACTTAGAATAATGAATTTTATGGTTTGATATTAAATTAAGGACCTTGAAATGAGATCATCTGAAAAGATGTGTGCATTAAATTCAATGAAAAGTTCTTATAATAGAAAACAATGGGAAACAGAGAATCATGAGAACACAGAGATTAGAACCAAGGCACTCCAAGAACTGCTGATAGTCATGATAAACTAAGCGAAACATGAGTAGATCCTCATTGTCTCTATCTGGGATTGGCCCTCTGTCTGTCTTGATTTCAAACTTCTTCTCTTTACAACTATGGGAGAACAAATTTTTCTCAAAGGAAAACAATCCCTGAGAGTTGTTATTTTAAGCCACTCAGCTTGTGATGATTTGTTGTGGCAATCCTAGTGAGTTAATATATATGCAAAAAGACTGCTCTGTTATGGAGCAGCAAAATAATTGCCAAATGGGCAGGTCCAAAAGAGGTAGTCAGTGTTGATATTAAAGATATTTAGCCAACATGGTAAGCCAACCACCTATCAATCAGAATAGACACTAGTCATTAAGCCATCTTGATTATATATTGGTCCAGAGACATCAGAGAGATCATTGAAGAGATAGTCAGGGTCCAGATATGCTGAGATTTATGGACATTGGGGGCTGGTTGATTTTGACCATAGCTGTAATGGATGCTAATGGAGGACAATGAGTGAAGAAAGAGAAGGCTTGATACATGATTTTAAGAGATCATTCTAGATGCACCTTGAAAAAAATGACATAGAAGAACAGGGAGGAAGGAGGTATAGTAATTAGACAGTTCTTTGGACACTCAAAACATCAAGCATGGTGGTTGATTCAGTGTCATAATACATGATTCTCCAGGTTTTGTTTAGTATAATTACAGAGAAATAAATTATACCATTGACATCAGGGACATATGAATTTATTACAATATCTTTATCATCAATGGATGTGCTGTCAAGAAACCATCACAGAAATGCCTGTATCTTGGGAAAGTGACATCTTTTGAAATTTGTTAGAGTCTTCTACTTGGGTTATGATGCTTGGGCGTTAGAGGGTATTGAGCAAAGGTCAAATTCAAGATATATTATAGAGGTGGCATCGATGAGCTTATTGCTGTGTGAAGTGATGTAGAGAGAAGATGCCAAATGATAAATGACCTTTTCTGACTAGAACAACTGGTGATATTTAATAAGACAGGCCAAGTAGGGCAATAGTTATTTGATAGCAGGAGTAAGGAAGGGTAGATACAAAGGTTCTACTTCTTGCTGTGCACTTTGAGATCCCTATTGAACAATCCATTCAAGAAATCAAGTAGACAGCTTTCTATATCAAATTAGGAGTTAATTTATGATATTTTGTATTATTTTATCCTGAAATAATAAAATAGACATCTGGCCATTGTCTGAAGAGAAGTAGATGAACAGGATGCAGATCTAGTATTCAAAGACCAAAAGTAGAAGCATTTTTCAAAGGATGCTCAGTATTGACTGTGATTATCTAGTATGATTTATGGCAGATAGACCACATCTGGGCCTCTAGCCAAGTCACTACTAAGCCTTTTATCACTGGCTTGTGTGGCTCAGTGCTGCCTTCATTGACTTTGGGGGCCAGAAAGTCTCCCACGATGTGAATGTTAATGTTAAATAGTCTTTAATAGTGGTGGATGTTGAGTATTTCAAATCTGTAATTTCACTTTGGCTGATTATGTTATCCAAAACAATTTCAATATAAATGCAACATCTGAAAGAACTTCCAGGAGGATATTGTTTATTATTAATTTGCTCAAGTAATGAAATTAGTTATTTAGAGACATAATGTCTTTAATTAACTGGAGATCAAATTGGATAGCAGCAGAATAGGTAAGTTTTTGATATAGTTATTTTCTAGGGCTTTAGGAAATAAAATATGGTATATGCCTCAGGTACAAAATCTAGGTGTGTTCATACTTGAAGGAAAGCAAGAGGCCATGTTTTGCATTTTCCTAATTCCCTAGACTCCCATCAAGAAAATTTTCTCAATGAATGCTGCAGAGTACAGCAAAAGGCATTTTCCTGAAGCTTCCTACAGCCTTGTGACATGGTAATTCTAGGGTTTAAAAAAAGCATGTCAATTTTGACACTTGGTGTTACTTTGAAGTTTCCAAATGTATCAGTCTACAAACAAGGTGTTAGCTGCCATGTAGTAGATATGAAATTATTATAGGGAGGTTAAGAGTCATTTTTCTAAAATCATAGAGCAGACTTTTCTATAAATACTATACAGTATATATGTATATCTCTTTACCAGAGCTTTGAAACACTGAAAGCATGATGAATGTTGATTTCCCTGTAAAAAAAAAATCTTATAAAGTTTGATAACATTCTTTTATAAGACCCTCACACCTATGGCCACTCATCAATGGGCAAGCAAACATGTGACAAGATCTTATGGTGTGGGGCATGCAGAATTAGAAGATTACAGGTGGCTTCTGAGGGCCTCTGACAGATGCTATACACAAGCTCTTGAGTAAGTTACTTAACCTTTCTGAACTTGACTTTTCTCATTGGTAAAATGGAATACTAAGAAGAGCAAATTCAAGAATGGACTGAAAAAACTCTGTGGCAGCCAGGGCTCCTTGTGGGCCAGTTCTGGGTTCTTTTTGTTGCAATTAACAGTGGGGAGTATAAGCAGAACTGTTAGCAAAAACAAGTAGGACCTAACAATGGCTAAAGCATTCAGCAAATTACAACTCCCCAAAGTTAGAGAAACATCCAAGGTACCTAAGAGATCTGGAAGAGTTGGATCAATTCATCAAAATTAAACATATATAATTCTATGTGTAAATGTATACACATAGAGTTTAAATGAGGTTAAAACACAACACTCCCCTCAATAGCTATATCATAAATAACTCAGGGGAGTTCCAGATATTCACAAAATAGTACAGGCTATTGTTTTTGTCTTTAGTTGCCCCTCAGAGGTTGAAGAAGTGTCTCTATTGCTGAAGACACCATTTGCTTTGAACACAAGACTTGGAGGATCCAAGTTTTATTTGACCTGAAAGCGTCCCTGAAGACTATTTTTCATAGTATGTGCTATGTATGCTGTTAAGCAAAGGAAGCTATCCATAGTTCTACCAAGAGGAAGCTATCCATAGTTCTACCCAGAGGAAGCTATCCATAGTTCTACCCAGCTATTTTGCCCATGATCCACAACAATGAAGCTATCCCTAAAAATATAATAGTGGAATTTACATCTTGATGGCAACCAATAGCTGTCTGATTGGACTTAATGCCTGCTCAATAAGAAGAAAATCATGCCTGGTACCAGAAATGTACCCAGATTGCTTGGATAAGTGGGGGTCATGGATCTTGGAGGGTATGACAGCAGGTTGCCAAAGCAGGAGGCTTAATGATCACATCTTTAACATGGAGCAAAGATAGCAAATAGGAAGTAGGATGAGCATATAAACTCTCAAAGCATATCCCCACTTTATCCAGCAAAGACCACATCCAAAAGGCTCCATTGCTGGCAAAACCAACCTTACCAGGAGAACCATCTCTTTAGGGAGATGCACTTGTCACTTTTCCCGTTGCAATTTAGTGTATTTTCCTAAATTCATCGCAGGTAGTTCTACTGTTAACCATTTTACTTGATCACATGATATTTAGAACTATTCAGAATCTGAAAAGCTGGAGAAGAACTTGACATTTAGAGGTTTCCCAAAACCCGAAAAGACCACACTGGAGACCTGGTAGACTTTCTACAGTGGATATTATATTCCTTTCACCCACAGCTCTGAAACATTTTTTGCCAGTGAGGATTAATGGGTAAGCCTGCTTCTAAGGGCCCATGTATGACTCACCTTCCAGTCTCTACTTTGAAGACTATTCAGTCTTCCTTTAAGTGAACAGGAAGAGGTCTCCCAGTATATCTCACAAAGAAGTTAGACCAAGACAGCAGATTCTCAGTGACATAAAAACAAAGCTACATCTATTAATCAAAGTATAATAAGTCCAGATACCATGAGTGAGAAGACTTTTTAAAAAGAGCACATCGGCCTCTTCTTTAAAATACAAGGAGTGACAGGAATAGAATAGTTTCTTAGGCTACAACATGAAATGAAAATCTCCCCTTCTATGAGTAGACAAGAAATATGTCTTTAATAGGGAAACACAGCAGGTTTATATTAAATTGCTTTCTAATCTGCAAAACCAAGAAAGTACAAAATGCAAGAATAAAGTTCAAAAGCCTTGCAGTGTTAAATTTCAAAAGACAATGTTAACTTGATATGGCAGTAACTTTTTTTTCTCATAAAATAGTGACTGCTTTATAGATCATATGTATTGATCATCACTTATTGATCTGTTAAGTAACATCTAGTTATAATAGACAAAATATCATTTAAATCAGTTTTTTCCTTTCATTGTATTAATTATCTTATATCTCAACTAACTAGAAAAAAACTAGCATTTTATTACATTTAAATTTTTAGTTTGAAAAATATCTAAAAATAATTATACACTGCATGAGGAATTTACTGAATCTTTTAAGACATTTAATGAAAAAATAATGTGATTGTATAATTGAAAAGTCCTGTTTCTTTTCATCCTTCAGTAAACCGATATGCTCTCCAGGCTTTGGCAAACACAAGCAAGTGATCAAAGGCAGACCAGGCACACTCACGTTGTGTATATCTAATGCGCCACAGAAATGCAGCACAGTTAAAAATGGACCCTTTCCTTTTTTTCTTTTTTGACATCTTCAAATCAAGAACTGTATTCTTCTCTACAGAGCACCAATACCAAGCTCCAGCAACTGGAAGAGCTTACATTCCACATTGCATTCCCACTTTGTATAGGCAGTTTAGCCTACAGCTGCCTTAGGCTGCTTCCCTGAGATAGCCCAGATCCCACCCTCAGCCTCCCTCTGAATTCTTGATTAGAATTTACTGGGCTTCTTGCTATTTGTTTGTTTCCTTTACGGCATTTGGCAGCAGGCCTGAGTTCCCTTTCTCAGATAATTTATTGAAAATGACATAAAGGGTCTAAGGCTTTCTCGGTGGTATAGCATTTAGTTAGCATGTGTAAGGCGTCTTTGTAATGGTGTTTAACTCTCAAAACTATGTGTGTGGAGTGGAGGGATTAAAATTGTCAATCATTTTCTGTCCCTTGGTGGCATATAAGTGTCTCCTATAACTCAGGAGCCCTCTACTCAGGGACCTGAGAGGCACTAGGAAAAGTAGGGCCAAACTCTCCTTCACCATGATTAGGGCCTCTGTCTCCTCCCTGGGTGGGAGGATAGCATCTGCCTAGACAACATAGCAGACCTAATCCCAGGCCCAGGGACTAACCTGTGCTAAGTTTTCACTTCACTGGTTGCTTGAGTCTCACTTACTTCACTCTCTGCCTTTCTCAGTCTCACTTCAAAATGCCATCATTACCTCTGTACAGATTGGAAGGACATTGGAATCAGCAATGTCCCTTCCTATCAGTAGTTTCTGGATCAGACTTAATGCCTACTTGGGCTAATCCTTGGCAGTAAGGAGTTTGCTTTGCTTCACTAAAATAGAGTAAATGTGCTTTAAGGTCTGGGAGATTTCCAAAGAATGCCCATTGATATATATCATAGAGCTGTAGGCTTGTTGAGTTCACAATGATGAACATGATTTTATTAACTTTTTGGACACCAGCAAAGGTCTTTAAATTTTGACAAATGTTATTGTCTTTAAAAGCTTAAAAGGAAAAGTAGGAACACTGAAGTATCTAAACATCAGGAATATCAGGAAATGGCAGTATGCCTGTGAAGAGGCATTCTATTTTCTCTGATTCCTTTCCGTTAGTGATTGGTGCTAGCCTGAGTGAAGAGTCAGCATTTGTAACAGAGTTTGCTTTGCCATGAGAGATTTTTAGAACTCGAAAACTATTTTAAGGCACAGAAGATTCTCCTCAGGCTGCCAGCCCCCTGTATCTCTTGCCAGCCTTGCTGCTGCTCGGAAGGGTGCAAATGTGTTTATCAAGAAGCAAGGCAAGATTCAGGGATTCCTCCCCTCCATTTTCAGCTCTTCGTTTATTTACTGAGTGATCTTAAGGTTGCTTACCAGCTTTTTATTCTGGAGCTTCATCCAGGATGTGTAATCATTACAACTTTCCAAAGAGTGTCAATTAAAATTGCTTTCTTATAAATATGCTACTTTTACTTTGTCTTTGCATGATCTTTCAGAGGTCAAGAGAGCCTCTGTCAGGATTTATTGAGAAATGGTAGAAACAAGAGAATGTGACTTAAGAAAAAAAAAAAAGAGGAACCTCTTGGACTCACTTTTTAAAAGTGAGAAAGGAATGTCCTAGAAATGAAGATTAAATATGTGCTCAGTCACCCTGAACTCCATGCTGATTTAGGACTTGGGAGAATGTATGCTTTAACAGCAAAGAAACTTGTCACAGTGGCTTTTTAAAACTGTAAAATGTGCACAACACAAATGTTAGCAGTGAGTTATTTTAGCCGTGAAGTGTAGTGATGTTCATCACAATCACATTGCTTGGAAGCCATCGTCATTCTCTAGTTCGGATACTTTCTGACCTCTCCAAACACCTTATAACCCACTCAACTCTCGCTCTTCATTCCAGCTGCCCCAGGCCACACATAGCCACCATTCCACACACTCTGCCTCTATGGCTTTGCTTACTGTACCTATCCCATGCAGATGGAATGTAATTACACATTTGTCCTTCTTGCCTGGCTTACTTCATTTAGCACAATGTCTTCAATGTTCACCGAAGTAGAGTGATCCAAATTTCTTTTTATTTAAGGCTGAATACAGAATCCTTTTTAATTCAGTGCCTTGAGAGTGAGATGCCACAATTTTGTCTATCATTCTGACTTTCTTCATACAGTCAAAGGGACTGTGGAAGATTTTTTGAGTCAATCCCTCTCTGCATAAAAGACTTTAGCTCTGAGGAGATATTGTTATATTTATTCACAAAAAATAAAGACTTCAGAAAAACGTGATTATTAACTGTCTAATAATAAATGAATTGGGACATATTGAACATAAATAAATAAAAATACAAATCATGCAATATTCAGTCATCCTAATACATAAAATGTGTTTGATATATATTAAGTTTGAATATAGCTTAATATTTAAATATATAGTATTTCTGATATATTAATATTAGTCTACATATTATTCTACTTACTAAAATTAAGTAAATCTAGAAATGTAATAGGCATATATTCTTAAGACACTCTTCATCTTACTATGGTGGATCTTTCATTTATATTTTACAAAGACAGGTAAACAATTCTACTGCTAGCATTGATAAAAAAGCTAAAAAGAAAATGATGGTAATTAACATTCCAATGACAGGTGTAGCCAATTTGTAGCCTGGGAAACAGGACATGCAATGAATACTAATCACAGTAGTTGGAAAGACTCATTAATTCCCTCTAATGTTCAGTTATCAAGAAGGTAGCACCATTGAAAGATCAGAATTGAAAATTATTGAAAAGAATTTAAAACTTCATTTTAAAGCAGGTACAGTTCAACTCATGAATGTTTAAGAATGGTGACTGGGGTGTTTAGAAGACAAGTTGGCTAGGTTTGGAGATTACTAGGCAATTCTGATGACAGAATTTAGACCAGACCTCTTGCCTTTGGAAACCTGTAGAGAATATGCACACTCTGCAACAGGAACCCAAGAGGTTCAGTGTCACTAAAAGAAGAGCCAAGTCAATTGAAATGAAGTATCTATAGTACCTTCTCTGGGCTCCTTTCAGTAGTGATGACAGAGTGAGAAGCTTTCCTTACTAGGTCAAACTGAGACACAGTTGATGCTTTGACATATACAGATGTAAATGATGCACTTGCCAGCATGAAATATTCTATTACCACCTTATAGCTGCTTGAGTGAAGAGTCCAGGAATAGTCTAATACCAAGACATTGCAAACACAATGCCAAAGAGCTCATGATAAGGAGCCAGTAAACTACCAAGGCACAGGGAACTGATGTCTATGCCCAGCTCTTAAAATGCCAAGTCCCAGAAGTGATCCCTCCCTCTTTATACTCTTCTTAGGCAGAAGATAAGCTCCAGCATTTGTGACCTTGAGCGGTGGGTGTGGTTAGCAGTGCAATGATCCAGCTCCTCTGAGTGCTTAGTAGCAGTCATGAGTCATGGGGCCAAGACAAGAATCATTTTTCTAAATTGTGAAAGATAGATGTCAACTGTGATGCTTTGGTATCACAGTGCCTTCCTTCTCTACCCTTCAGCATGGTGTCCTGGTCTACTAAAGAACCAATGTGCCTCTCATAAGATTAAGGGTCAGCTGGTATCTACCTAAGTCTTGGCTCTCATTTCTTTTGGTCAAGCCATTTAATTTCTCTGGATATTGGTTTCTTTATTTAAAAAATAAAGAAAAATAATCCCTCAAGGACAGCTCCTTGAAGTAATGAAGACTAAATGAAGTAATGTTTATGTTTCAGTTCAGTTAGTACATGGTATAAGAAAAAATATTTGATAGATCATAATTGGACTGTGAGATAAATCAATTGAGACTCAAGCAAATCCTCCACACATATTTAAAATGGCATGGGAAATTATGACTGTCTATTTTGTAAAACCAGAGTTCTATAAGTAAGATACTAGTGAGTCTGCATTTACATTCTGTAGGAAATAGGAAGGCTTTCTGATTGGGCATCTTCCGGTTGGCAAAGATGACATAGTGCTTCACAGGTGATGGGATTATCATATTTGAACACCAGTATGTAGGGCTACCACATGGCATTTCAAATTGAAGAAATTTTCACCATTTACTCCCCACCCCCCATTTGTTATTAAATCCCAACCTGCATCACCAGTACCAGCTAAACTATGACAATTAGTGTAGAAGGAAAATGTGGTAAATGATCAATTATTATGCCAAGCAGCAAAATTTAAGGCAAAACTAAGCAACAATAAAACCTGTGCTTTGTTTTCATCCAGCACACATCTGAGGAGGAGAGAGTGTGAGAGTTTTAAAACCAAGAGTTTCTGACTCATAAGGGTTTAATCTCTTTGCTCATAGATAGTTGCATATCCTCCAAACCTTATCAGACAAGCTACTTATTGTAGTATATGCTCATTAACACAGACACTCACAATTGAGGTGCAAAGAATAAGAGACTGTGAAGTGGTCAGTCCTAAATGAGACATATATCACACCCCCTCCAAATGCTCGAGGACCATTGTAAAAGAGGGGCAGGGGTTGTCAAGGTTGTAAGAGCCAGAGGCAGTCCATGACTACAGTGCAACACTGTTCTCGAGACAGCAGTGAACATGTATACATGAGCTCACAATGACTGTGACTGCATACACAAGATCTGCAGAAGTGAAAGCCAGAAAAAAAATCCCAGCATGGTGGGTGAGGTGCCAGGAAATCCCAATCCTACCCTAGCAAAGGAGATATTGTCAACCAATTGGGTTGTTACAAAAAAAAATTATTTCAGTTATTTGACCCTGAGAGGCCACACATGTCCCAGTAGACGTTCTACACACATACACATAGAGGAAGCATTGACAAAACTCTGTGGATTAAACACATGCTCGTCTACACACACACACACACACACACATACACACATACACACAAACTTGTGAGGTAAATGTGGTAGTGGGTATTATTAAGGAGCAGAAATAAAAAGTATACTTGATCAAAATACATGCATGTATGAAAATTTTAACAGAAGAAGAAAACAAAACCACAGTTTAGTGTATCTGGCAGAGGTAGGGGTAATTTAAACTTTTGGTATAAATTACTGTGTTTAGCAAACAATTCATGTGCAGCACAAAATTCACTTTCAAAGAACATGACATTTAATGGAAATATTTCGCTGACCAATCACAATGCTAGTTTAACCAGGATGGCTTGGTTTCTCTTGTCCAAATCTTATAAAAAACAGCTACTATCGTCGTTGGTTTTAATGCCAACTTGCCACAAATTGGAATCACCCAAGTAGGGAGACCCAGTTAAGAACTGTCCTGATGATCTTAGTTGATGTGGGAAGACCCTGCCCATACATGAGTCTGTGGGCCCATTCTAGTAGCAGCCAAGATAGAAGGGGACAAAGCAGAAGGAAGCTCCTGCCCTTTGGCTTCCCTCCTGCCCTTTGGCTTCCCTCCTGCCCTTTGGCCTTTCCTATGGCCCACTCTGCCTTTTCTTTAGGTCTAATTCATCCTGTTATTGAAACTACAGCTTCTTTTGCTGAAACAACAACTAGCATCTCCAGGCTTCTCTATGGACTGGTGGCTTTCCAGGAACTTTCCCACTTTTCTGCACTAGATTGGAACTGCTAAGACACCCAGCCCTGTAGACTAAGCAACTAACAAGCTGTTGACCTCTCCAATGTGAGACAGTTTCTAGGGGACACCTGCCAATGCTGAGTAATTACCTCATTTTCACCTTCTATTATTATTACCCTCCTTGCTACTATTTAATGTAGGCTGATTTAATAGTCTTCTAATATACTTCTATCTCTCTATCTATCTATCTATTATCTATCTAGATATTTATCTGTCTATTGGTTCTTTTTCTCTAGAAAATCCAAGCCACCACAGCTACTGACAAGCAAAGAGTTTGATTTGTGTAATTTAGGCCAATTTTAAATTGCTAGGAACATTTGAAAAGCTTCACTTAAATTTGCTTTATGTAGATTTCCCCAGGTTTATTCTTGTCCCTGAATATGGCTCTGTTTATTCTATACAGTCTCAAGAGTACTAGGCCCATCACATCTGTTTCCTCTTCCTCATGCATAGGTCCAGTAACTTTCAAAAATTACTTGCTAAGAAGGTTCAAGTACCCTTTTCTTCACATTGGGGTTTCACAGCATTATAGAGAGCCCTCTAGAAGGGAAAAGCTAGCAATGGCCAAAAGAGTTTAAACTCAAAAGGAAAAGGTGAAGAGGCTTCTGACAAGAGCATTGTGTTTCCCCAAAGGTAGATCAGGAGAGGAAATGGCTACACACCACACCATGGGGTAATCTTCCTCCTTAGGCTGTATGTGGGATTTTAGGCCACTATAAGAAGGGACATGCAAAGAGGGCAGAAGGAAAAGCAAACTTAGCTGGATGCAGGATAAGAGGTATTTATCCCATACAGTCACCAATATCCTGTAATGAGCAGAAAGCCAATGGTTCTAAGTGACTACACTAAGTCAGCTCACAGGGAGCTGTGGCCCATCACATACTTCAGTTTCCCACAATAATTCCTTGTAAATTTCCTCTACAAAGAAAAGCTCAGCAATGGATACATCCCTTTTCTCCTCCTTGTTTAGATCCTTCCCTTCTTTATTTCTAAAAGTAAAGGTTTGGAAAGAGCATGTGGTGGTCACCCATTGTGTGACACCTCAAATGCTCTAAGGTGTGCTCTTGAACCACAGGGCAAACTTTACATTTGACATATACAAAAGGAAAAATAAAGTTCTGATGGAGTAATTGAAATTTTATTTCTTTTACTTGGCAAGCTCAAAAGACATCTATCCAAAAGTCAAAACAACTATTTCCTGACTAAAGTAAAAGCTTTAAAACATGCCTTAAAAAAAGGTCAGATTTTAATTCCTCTCCATTCAGGCTTCCTTCACATCTTGTGTTATTATAACTAAGTACTTCTCAAAGCATATCTCAATTCTATGGGCCAAAATACCGTGAAGCCAATGTAATTCTTTTCTTTGAACAAAGTCTGTAAAGACTTGGAGCAGCAAGCAGTAAGCTATTTTGCTTTACTTTGGCATTCTGATATCTGAATTTGTAGAAGAATGTTAACAGTTCCAGTAGGTTCTCAGAGCTGGATAGAAAAACTCTGCTGTTAGCTTCAACTGGATTTTGAGTGAAAATTCATCTTTGTTGAAACTTCCCACCCTAAGATGACATTGGTGCACACAGATTAAACAGACCAAGAAAATGGTACAGATTACAAAGCCCCCAGTCCATGCCCAGCCTTACACGGGGACCATGGATTTTTAGTGCTGTCTGTTATCTCTAGACTCTAAGTTTTCTGTACATCCATACCATTTTCACTCCTCAACTCTCTTTAAAACAAGCAAACAAACAACAAAACCAACTTTAGATGCAACATTACTGTCTAGTAGAAATATGTGAATTAGGTACATTATTGAAAATTTGCTAACAGTCATCACTTTTTCAAAGAAATAAGTGAAGCTAGTTGTAACAATGCACTTTATTTGGGACAACTTATCCAAATTTTTATTGACTCAATGTACAAAGTAAAGGTAGCAGCAAGCTATTTTATATTTACTTTTTTTAAACTAGGTTTCAAAAATCATGTGACAGCATATCTTAGTTTAGACTGGTCACATTGCCCCTTCTCCACAGCCATATGCAGTTAGAGGTGACTGTACCGAGCCATGGAGTCACCTTTTCTTCTCTCTTTTTAACTAATTTTACTTTCTCCAACTTAATTCTTCAACTCCAATCCTGAGCTCATCATGTGTGTGGGACACGAATGTTCAGCACCAACAAATGCTTTCAGCTTAGGGAGGTAAAGTGGGCAGAGATACCATAGCTTCCCAGGAAACACCTTAGCTGCTCCTCTGCTCCAGCATGTACGTGTATCACCTCAGTCATGCATCATTATCCAGAGAGAAAGGTAAGATGACTCTTGTCACTGCACAGTGGGCCTGTGTCTTAGGTAAATTCCCTGTCCACTCAAAGCCACACTGGTAGAAAGAGGTAGTGTCTTTATCTGAGTCTCCACAATCCAGTCACAGAGTTCCTGTACTCACTCACTACATGCTGCATGACTTCAGGAGAGTCAGGAATATCTGATTTCATTGGTGTCTCATTTCACAGTATATAAAAATGAAGCTTAAGATGATGGGAAGAATAAGGAGGAGAGATTAACTGAGCAAGAAAAAACGTACAAGGCAATGGCCATTTCTTTTGTCTGTAGAGAAGCACGTATCTCCTTCCTTTGAGTGGACAGTGAAGGGTTAATCACATGACTTGATTTAACTCACCTGCATAACTACAGAAAAGCTTATCTTGGAAAATGCTTCCCAAAATAAAACTTCGAGTGTAAGAAAATGAATTCATTGCAAGTAAGGAACAGCTCAGTCCATTGTGCTCAGTAGAACCACAATTAAAGCATAGGTGTGATACATTGAGCCATGAAAACTTATTGTAAAGGGGAAATGTTTTCTCTGCCAAGGCAAAGGAAATTGGGTAGATTTCCTCAATGATTTCATTATCAGCTTTCTGCACTTCTGTGTCCCTTTCAAAATCCCTATTGCATCTTTACCTGCACCACTCACCCATACATGTGCCACATGGCCCAGCAGAAGGCCATGTGATGAATACAAAACACTGCTATTCCACAAGCTTGACCTGGAGGGCACCAGAGTGCTGCTGTCCTTGCTTTTATTCGTTTGTATAACACTGGCAAGCCAGAGTGATTTGTAGTATAAGAATGAATTAACCACTTGGCTGACAGACCATTTAAAAACTTTATGGTTAGAAAAAGGGCATTTTTTCATCAAAATTATGGAGTCAATTAATGTAGATTATAATGTCAATTATTACATTAATGTTAATTGTAATGTAATATTAGCAATGTAGATGCAGTAATCAAACCTTTTTCCTAGAATATTTTTTTACTGTGAGTTGCATTTGAGATTTTATGTGCTTTCCTGTCTAAAATATGATTTTGTGAATTTAATAATGAACTTTTAAAATGAAGTGATTTTTTTCTTCTTTGACACAGTAGCCCTGAGCTGTGTGTGGTTTGAATGTGAAAGGTCCCCCCTAGGATCATATGTTTTAATCTGTGGCCCCAACTGCCAGTGCCCTTTGGGAGGTTGTGGAACATTTAGGTGGTGAGGTCTTGCTTAAGGAAGAGGGTCACTGCAGAAGAGGCTTTGCGGTTTTATAGTCCTGCCCCATTTTTTATCTACCAATTGCTCTTGACTCCAGATCCAATGTGCCCAGATGTCTCACACTCCTGATAGCACCCCTCCCTGCCATGATGGGCAGCATTCTTTCTTAAATTACAAGACATAATAATATCTTCTTGTATTAAGTTGCATTTTGCCAGGTATTTTAAGAAAAGGACCTTAAACATTTGATAAAACATCATTGAGTTATTCACATGTCCTGACATCACATTACTAGCTGACTTTAATAACAGAAGCAGAGGACTGGCCAGCAGGTACAACTCTTTTATTTATTTTCTAGATCTTCTTCATTCATTGGTCTTGTGGGCACAAATCTATCTGTTGACAGTAGGTTCCACTGGACACAGATATATTTCCATTACTACAGTTGATCACAAGGATTTTGATGAATAATCAGATTATACAGGAAATGAAAGGCATAGGTCCACAGTAATCAGTAGGTTAACAAGGCAGTGAAAACCATAGGTCCATAGTCATCAGTGGGTTAACAAGGCAGTGAAAGCCATAGGTCCATAGTAGGCTAACAGGTACATACTACATTTTACCCTTTACCAGGGGTCAGGGCCACCATCGTGCCACCTGAGGTCTATGCATCCAATCAACTTCTTGAAGTGATAGTAAATAAACCCAGGATATACAGCTGGTCATGCCTTCTCTGCTAGTTGCTCTCCTTTGCTTGATTCAATGTCATATATTTGGATTTCTTATTCCTTATTTCTATATTTTAGTTGTTTCTCTGGTTCAGGAAAATTTTAAGTGAGTCAGTTGAACACATCACATCAGCTTATCTTGGGAAATTTAAAACATTGACCAATGCTAAGACTTCTCTTGTCAAAGCGTGTTGTAACTGGTCTGCACTGCAGCCCTTGAACCACACTTTTCAAAGCTGCCCTGGCAACCACTGAGAACAACCAATAGGGATCCAGTGACTGTGCTCCTCAGCCACCCAGAGCCTGAGGGGCCAAACTAGGTTTAAGTCACGGACACAGACACGGTACCCAGTAAAAGCTGGTTTAGGAAGGGAAACATCCCTCTAAGAAGAATAAATTCAGCAGCATAAGAGAGGCAGGAAAGAGGGCAGATTAAGGGCCTTCCTTATTAGCTAAATAGTAATAGCTAGAGATGTGGACTTCTAAAATCAAGGAAAGAAAATGTATTCAACTTTAAAACAAGTGCATAAGAGCTGAGAACATGTTTCTCTGCCTAAAGTTCAAGGAGCAAGTAATCAGCAAAATAAGTTGTAGATGTCTAAGCACTGGATTCTCTGCTGGTTATGCTTTCTGTGCTTTTCTGGTGAGTGGTCCAGAGAGCCTAAGAATAGTCATCTTGGGTCAAAACCAGAAGAATTGCAGTTAGAAGCCCAATCTGGGAAAAGATTTATTTCTCAATCCAAGAGGCCAAGAGCCTACTTCCTCCTCTATCATAATGGATTTGTGAATGTGATGCTTTTGAAATTTAAAAATCCAGTTTATATTTTCAGCTTGAAATCACTGGGTAAAAGGGGGAATGACATTGAACATTCCTGGAAGCTAATAATAAAATTCAACAAAATAGTATTCACAAAAGTTGGTGATGGGTTTGCTGTTGAATGAAGCACTTAGATGCAGTTCCCTCAGGCTTCTAGTCTCTAAAAGCAAAAACTTTTATTTGATGCTTTTCTATTTACAAATGGAAAGTTCCAGGTTGTTCTTGAATAAAATACACACTCTACCAGATCTTCTCACCTCCCCAGTAATGTAAAGAGAATGGCACTGAGTGACTTCTGAGATTTCCTTACTTATAAAAGGTTATAAAATGATTAAAATCAAAATTCCCAGGAACTTGAGGATGCTGCTAGCTTGTGTATGTCTAGGAGGCAGAATTCAGACAATAGTTATGATTATAAGACTGGCTTCAAAACATATTTGCTGTATCCAAGGAAACTGTACAATCAGAAATTCCCATTCAAAGAACTCAGCTGCTAAGGAAAGCTTTCTTGAGCTGAGAAGGACATCTTCACAGGGTTGTTGTGCAAAGACATCAAATAAGCATCAGCATTTTTGAAGCTAAGTGGTCAATGTCCTTGGTAGAAATGGCTTCTGAGGACTTAGGAACAAAAAGCTGACGTTCATGGTGGACAACCACTTTTTATATATAAGCTTCCACATATCTCCCGATGAAAGCGTGGGAGTGTTTGATTCTTTTTTAGCATATGTAGAAGGCAAACAGAGGAGGAAGAAGCCATTGAACTTTCCCTTTGGAGATGGGAAACATTGAGGATGGGCTCTGTGACTGTGGGTAAAGGGTAATTCTTATTTCCGTGAGCATATACTAATTACACAAGTTAATAAGTTTCACTTGACATTTCCATACGTATTTGTCTCATGTTAGTCACATCCACTCTTAAAAGGAATAGTTCTGACCTAAGTGAATATAAGCCTTAAGGTGTTAATTCCATTCATATTTCTCCGCAAGCTTTATTTTTTATTTTTTATAAGCTCAGCACTATTATTATTTTCCTGTTGTCAGGTGAGAATACAAAGATTGAGGGGGCAGTCTCAGAGATGGACAGAGAGAAGAAAGGAATTACTGACATCTGACCAGCTCTGTCCTTCATTTTCTCCTCACTACACAACTGACTCATTTCCTTTTTTGCTCTTTCCCTTTTGGAGAGCCTCAGATTTGGTTTTCCAGGAGGATCCTGTGTATCCACTCTACTTTTCTTCACTGAATGTTGGAGGATATAAGATTATTTGACAGAAAGCTAGGTGTGGTAGGTGTGGTTGTGTGGTAGTGGTGGTGGTGGTGTGTGTGTGTGTGTGTGTGTGTGTGTGTGTGTGTGTGTGTCACATACATATGTGTGCTTATGTGTATAGAGGCCAGAGGCCATCTTGGGATGTCATTCCTCAGGTACCAGTCATCTTATTTTTTGAGGCAAGGTCTCTTAATACCTCCCCAAGGTAGCTGATTTGGTTTGGTTGGCTAGCCAGTGAGACTTGGGGACCTGTTTGTTTCCACCTCAGCACAGAGAGATCAAAGTACATCCAGTCTTGTGTGACTTTCTCAGTAGGTGCTGAAGGTGTGGCAATCACTTTACCAAGCCATCTACAGAGCTCTTCAAACCTGTTCTGTGACTCCTTATTCTTTCTTAATGATCACTTTACTTCTTACTTGGAAATAAATCTAAGGTCTGATCTATAATTAGTCATGATAATTGTTTTGATACATAAAGAGATTTAGCTTATTTATGAAAGGAAAAGTATCACAGGTCTAAATACTACGGCTTTGGTATCAAAGAGAACAAGGTTATACACTGCTTTGCATCAACTTCTTAATTCTGTGTGACTGAAGGCATGTTATTAAACTCCCTGAGTTCTAGATTTTCCAACTGTAGTGTAGTGGAAATCAGGATATTATCCACCAAAATGCTGTCTGTGTGTAGTGAGGACTGATGAGACTCAGTGAATACAATATTCTCTAAATGTTGCTGTGATGATTACAATCTGATCTAATCAAAAGGAAAGAATTCAAGAGAACAGGAGAAAAATAGCATCCTCTACAAGCTTCATAAAGGATACTTGTCTGAAAATAGATTTCTAATTTAGATGAAAAGCTCATTTTCCTGCTATCATATTCTCTTGCTATTAAATTAATACTTAATAACTCTTAAGAAAGCATGTTTGCTGTGATAACTTCTTCTTCAAATGCCTCTCCCCAAGTGGAAACTATCTCCAGACTCATATGTTAGCAGATTAACTGAACATCACCACATCATTACTTGCTCTCTGACAACTAGGAAACTTCCAGCAATATGGATGGAATGAGCTTTCAGTGAATTTACAGCTGTGCCAGGGAACTGTTTTAACCCCTGCAGGTGTACAAACATATTCAAGCTGATGAGATCCCTTAGAAGTAATAAAGTATTCTCCACATTTAGATAAGGAAATGCTAACTGTGGCATATTCAAGAGGTAGTAGTGCTGGTGTTAAACCAGACCACTTCCCTAAAGCCTTCTGTGGGCATGACCTTGCTATGGAGAAGATAGATTAGAGACACTTCCTACCTTAAGAAAGACAGCTGGAAGATGTTATACTTTGAATTATCTCTTGACACAGACTCTGCCTTTTCTCTTTTGCATCTAATACCCAAAATGAAATTTGCCATTGTCTTCCATTAATTATAACTATGTCTTTATGAGCATTCTTCAGAAATAGCAGGTGAATTCCTCTCCTAAATCTTGAGGGAGATCCAACATAATGAAAGAAGAGGTATACTGTTCACTATTGAGTGATGAGATATAGTATCAGTAACAAGGGTGCTCACTACTCAGCTGGGCTACCTATTCCAAGAGAGGATCACATGGAGTTCCTGTGGGACCTTTCTAGTCAATAGGATAGAATCAGTCAGTGACAGGATGGACAAGTCACCAGGAAGATAATGCTTGCATTTTGACAAAACCTAATCTTGATGATGTAGTCCCCACAAACTGGGTTATACTGTGTTGATGGCTCTCTCATAGCCTTATCTCTGAAGAGTGACAAGTCTGACTCCAGTCTGTTAGTGTTACCTTTATCTACCTTCATTATTGATTTGAAACCGACTTTCAAGGCAGGAAGAAAAAATTATTTGGGTCCACACTTACCAACACACACAGAATGAGGCTACAGACAGGGAACCAGCTTCCAAAAATTACCCATCCCTCATATCAGCCTTTAAATATCAGGGAATACAGTGAAGGGACTATTTTCCTCAGTGTCTGAATGTGGTCCCTGCTCCATATGTTCAGACCAAACCTGAGGGGAGTGGCATAAATACTAAATTTCAGATTCATACACTTTAAATAACAAACTCCTAACATGGCAGTAATTACACATTTTTTTTCAGGGCTTCTTAAAATATTCTGGGTGAAGGACATTGTCAATAGGACAAAACGACAGACTACAGAATGGGAAAAGATTTTCACCAACCCTACAAGTGATAGAGGACTGATCTCTAAGATATATAAAGAGCTCAAGAATCCAGAGCCCAAAACCTTGAATAACCCAATCAAAAAATGGGGTACAGATCTAAAAAGGGAATTCTCAGCAGAGGAACTACGAATGGCTGAAAGGCACCTGAAAAAGTGCTCTTCATCTTTAACCATCAGAGAAATGCAAATCAAAATAACTTTGAGATACCACCTAACACCTGTTAGATTAGCTAAGATAAAAGGCACAGATGACAGCATATGTTGGAGAGGATGCAGAGCAAGGGGAACACTCCTCCATTGTTGGTGGGAGTGTAAGCTTGTTCAGCCACTTTGGAATGCAATATGGAGGTTTCTCAGAAAATTGAGAATCAATCTCCCCAAGGACCCAGCAATACCACTTCTGGGTGTATACCCTAAACAGGCACTTTCACACTCCAAAGGTATTAGCTCAACTATGTTCATAGCAGCATTATTTGTAATAGCAAGAACCTGGAAACAACCTAGATGTCCCTCAACTGAAGAATGGATTAACAAACTGTGGTACATTTACAATGGAATCCTACTCAGCAGTAAGAAAAAATGATATCCTAACATTCGCAGGCAAATGGATGGATTTGGAGAATATCCTCCTGAGTGAGGTATCATAAACTCAGAAAGATAAGCAGGAGCTTTTACTCACTCATTAGTGGTCTCTAAACAAACAAACAAGAAAAAAAGCCAAGCATGCCCAAGCTACAAACCACAACCACTAAACAGCTTGGGATCAGAAACACCCTGGACTGACCCTTCGGATCCCACTCCAACTATAGGAACACCTGACTCACTCTTGAGGGAGGGGTGACAAAACTGGATTTGCCAGGAGTGGGGACGGATCCAAGCATTATTGGGTCAGTGGGACCATAGGACTGTCTGCTCAGGGGCCCAGGGAGGGGATGGGGAGTTGCAGAGAAGAAAAATGACCAGATGTGGTGGGAGGGGGAAGGGACCTTGAATAAGAATATACAAGGATGAAAAAAAAAATTCAGAGGGAAAGCTGAACACAACGTAAATATATGTGTAGCAATCTTATTTGCATTATCACCCTTGATAAGTCATGCTTATGATTTTTATCTTCTTTATAGTTATTGTTAACTTATCAGCATTTTAAATTCATTTTACTGTTTTTCTTGATAAATACAAAATAAATAAAGAAAAAAATATTCTGGATGTTGCTGAGAAAGAAAAGTAGAAGAAGATTATAAATGGCTGTTTATCATCATAAGTTATTGGACTACATTGTCTCATTTTCCAACTACACTTAACACATTTTAAACAAATTATCATCCTTATGCTAGCCCATCATCAAAATTTTACTTGGATTAAAACTTTAGCTTGCATCCTTGCATCCTTTATTATTCTCTCTACTTAAATCTTGAGTTATTGAAACCAATGGCATTCTTCACAAGTGTTCAGCTTAGGGACTGCAGCATCATTAAAACTATACATAAATGTGAATATTAAGAAAGAAAAGTGACCCCAAGCCTTCCGATAACATGAATATATTTAATATAAAAGTGAGTGAACATTAAAAAGTAACCCCTTTGAGGAGAAATCCATTTATTTTATTTATAGTTCAAACTACTGTCACATCAAGTATAGCCCAGGGCCATGTGCAGCCTACACTGTCTGAGCTGTGGTGATGCTTATGGAATTCCTGGCTTCCTCAGACCCATATCTGAACCTGAATGCTAATTGTGAGTCAAAAACCTGTAAGAGTTTAGGAAGCCCTGCTCCACCTGATGGTTGGTACAATTTGATCACATTTGGAAATCAGAAAAATATCAGCTTATCATTCTGATTCTATTTCTTTATGGCTGGGAAATCTACTTTACTGATCTAATATTTGCTCAATGTAATTATAACTAAGTCAACATTTTCAGTATGTCTCAAGTTTCCTCATATTTGGATCAAGTCCAAGAATCCTTCCAAAAACATGGACATAAACCAGATTTAGACAGGTAACAGGAAACAGAATAATATGCAACATACTGGCATTATCTATAGTTTGAATAGTCATGAGCAAATGGATGTATTCCAAACTTCAAGAATGCCTGTGCTTTCTGGTATGACTTCTAGCTTTTGGCTTCAGGAGAGAATGTGTAGCTAACAGAAAACACACAGACCTTTTGTCTGGGATGGTCTCTGGACCAGCAAGTTAAACACCTTACTAACCACTGGGCCATGTTCACTGATAAGATTTGTATCCTCTGCCACTAATACAATAAGCCAATCAAGCAGAATTAATAAATCGAGATTTAATGAGTAAAGCAAAGCACCTCCTGGGTGACTCGTGGGAAGGCAGGGGAGAGCAGGAGAGCATGGGCAGTATGGCAACCACATCTTAAGCAGCCTGTAGGCTGGTCTTGAGCAGTCCCCAGGAGGGACTGACTTTTGGCAGGCTTTCTGAGGGGAGAGATCGCTGCTTATATTTATATGTTGCAATAATAATTAAAAAGAGAGCCTAGCAGTGATAGTACATGTCTCTAATCCCAGCACATGTGAGGCAGAGGAAGGTGGATCTCGAAATCTTGGATTTCGAGGCTAGCCTGGTATAGAGAACAACCAGACTATGCAGAGAGACCTTGTCTTGAAAAACCAAAAAATATTCTATGTCTGAGTAGCTTGGTATTCCTAAGAGTTGGGGCAAGAGTGTTAGCTCTTGCCTGCTTATGGGATCTTCTACTGGGTTGACTCATCCAGCTTTGATGTGATGGTATGTTCTGATGTTACTGTAGCATATTATGCCACACTTGGTTGATGTCCTTGGGAGGCCTGTTCTTTTCTTAGGGAAATGGAGAGAGGGTGAATCTGGGAAAGAAGGGAGGTAAGGGGAGAGAACAGGGTAGAAAAGGAGAGGAAACTACAGTCAGATATAATATATAACAGAAAAAAATAGAAAAAAATAAAAATGTATACAGAGATAAAAACAATTAAAAAGAGAACATTAACCTGAAAAAAAATTTGGCGAAAGCAGAAATGGGAAGGACTGAAGGAGGAAAGGGGGAGAAATAATATATTTTAATTGATAAAATATATCAATTAAATAAAATCAATATATATATATGTATATATTTAAACTCAAAGAGAAAGAACTGAAGGATGAATGAAGTCCTGAGAGAAAGAATTCTGGCCATCTTAATAGAGGTGGCTTTGAAAGCCATCATAGAATCAGCGCCCTTCAGCCCTACAGTCACAATGAATTGAGTTCTTCTGGAATATGAAAGTCTACGGGAATACATTCTCCTCCATATTTTCAGAAAAAGATATAGTCCTGTCAACATCTTGACTCCAGGTCACTGAGACCCAGAGCAGAGAAGGCAGCCATGTCCACCATCTTTTAACCTGCAGAATACAGAGATGGTAAGTGTTGGGCGCTTCAGGCAGCTACATTTGTGGAGATTTGTTCTGGCAACAATAGAAAACTAATAAGAGAAAGGATCAAATATAAATCCACTAAATTTAAATGAACTAAATTACTCCATGATGAAAGCTCCATATGGAGGTTGTGTTTATCACACAGACATAAAACACTGCCATACTGGGCGGAGGCTGGAGGTGATTAACGTTTGTACCTTTGATCTCAGCAGTTAATTTTGTGAGTGGAATATTAAGCATGCCTATCAACATCTCTGATGCAGCTTCCTAATGAAATGCCTACTAATTAGCAGTGTGGTTCTTCTCATAGTAACAGATTAGTCCAAATCATGAAGATGTTAATATTTATGAATGAAAACATCTCTTCATAGAAGGAAGACTGGCAGCATCTTGTTTATCTGTCCTGGTTGCTGCAATGTTAGTCAAGAGCATCAGTAACCAGCTGTGGGTGGGGTCTAGTTTACAATATTAGTATCCTAAAGCAGGGGGTCAGCCAGCTATACCTACAAATGGGCAGAGTCAGGACTTTAGGCTCTACAAACTAATGGGTCTCTTTCACAACTCCTTAGCTCTTCCCATGCAGTATAAAAGCTGGCATGGAGAATATGCAAATGTGTAAGTGGGGTTGGTTGGTTGCCAATAAAACTTGGTTTATTGGTGCTGAAATTTGAATTTTATGTCATCTAATGTGTCGTGAAATATTCTCCTTTTGATTTGTTTCCAACCTTTTAAAAATGTGGAAAACACTCTAGGTTTACAGACACTACAAAAAAAGGAAAGGAAGGGGAAGGAAGTCTATAGGCTAGCTTGGCTAGGCTGTTAAATAAGCAAAGCTGCACGCACACAATGGAGGTTCTCATGGAAGGCTGAAGAAGGGGACCGGGGGATAGGCCTTTTGAATACTCTCTGGAAATTACTAGAAATACCCTCTTCACAAGGAAGAAAACTTGACTTGCCAGACTTCCGGCTTGACAAAGAACACTTATAAACGGATGTTAACATGTGATAATTTAACATGTACGGTGGTATTATGAGTCGAAGTTTGTATACCCTCAAGAAAATGTCTTCAAGCTCCAACTTGATACTTCAGGAAAAGATGTATTTAGGAACAGGTTCTTCATAGGCAGATCAAGTGAAAGGTAATTCAGAGCATGAGCCCTAGCTCAGTCGCTGATGTCTTCAGTCAAAGGGGACATTTAGACAGCAGCAGAAATGGAAAGAATGCTGGGCGAAGAAGGCAGAGGCAGAGTGACAGAGCAGAAGCCCAGGAATTCCAGAGATGCCAGAGAACCTGCTGCAGCTGGGAGAGCCAAGGAGAACAGACTCTCCTTCACAGTCTCCAGAGGGAAGCAACACTGACGCTGTGATCTGTGGACAATTTCTTGCCTCCAGAGCTGTATGATACTAAAATTCCATTGTTTAAGTGATGAAAATACATACCTTTATTCCTTTTTGAATTAGATTTTAAAATAGGTATTTCTGTATATCTGTTTTCTCTCCCTTATCCATACAATTACATGCTGGTACAAAAGGCAACGCTAACAAATATAATTGTTGGAAGATGTGGGTTTAGAAGATGTAGCACCATTATGGAAAGGCAAGAAGTACATCTGTGACAACCAGCCTCTCCATTTCACAAGTCTCAGGTTGATCCTATACATACCCACAAAAATTTACTTTATTCTACTTCAGAGCTCTTATGTGACAGGGATGCTTTGATATGTCTTCATTTCCTGCGTGGTGTTTCTTACTACCTTGCAGTCAGTGCTTGGCTATTAGCTTGACTTTCATTGACACCATTACCAACTAATCATTGCTTAAATATAAATTCTTTATATGATAAGTTCTGAGGTTCCATGTAAGTCAGAATATGCAAATCTGTTCTTAAGCTTTTGAAGTAAAGGAAAGGGGACACGGTAAACTTTGCAAAGGCTAGAAGGAAGTCAATGTAGTCTCCAAGCTGAGGCCATATTTCCAATGGGACATTTCATATGGTATGGAATGCATGGGCCCTAGAGGCTTCTGAGGGCCTGGGGACCACCCTGGCCTCAGTCAATACAAACTGGTGATAACTAGTGCCTTAAGACATGTGCTCCTAACCCAAGCTGGGGTCTGTCTGGGGCCTCATCATGGGCAGAGTGTGGATACAAAGTTACCTAGACAAGCGAGAGACCACTGATGCAGCTACAGATACTTGAAAATCAAAGCCCTTTCTTCTGTCTGGGTGGAGGGGCTGGGAAAAAAGTATCTAAGGTTTTTCCCTCCTTAAAAAAATTGGACTTGCTTGTCTCAATTTGTCCTTGGAGGCTGTGTCTTTCTTTCTGTGCTATTTTGCTCCCTTCCACAAGAGAAACTAGCACAGTCATGAGCATAGAGGCAACCCTAACACCTGACCTGGAACCAGGTCTCATCCCAGCAATGTGGATGATATTCAAAGGTAGTGTATGCATGGAGCAAGACTGACTCGTATGTCAATGGTTGGCCCTAAGATAAACCCGAAAATGCCTGATATTCATTACATCTCAGTGTAAAAGTAGAAATAAAAAGTCTGCAAGCTGCTTTCTGAAAGTACTGGAGAGAACTCCTATCATTACCACAAGGCTTGAGAGATGTCAGCCTAGACAATCAAATGAACACTGGTCTTGGGGCTGTCTCCTGAAAGACTTCCTAACAAGTGATGCCTTGTTAGTCTATCTCCCTTTGGAGAAATCTTTTCCAAATTGGTAACAAGAAGTGCTTTATATAAACACAGACTTCAAGTGCAAGGCTGGACAAGAGCAACCGTCTATATAGTGAAAGAAAGTAGTCCTGAATAATGTCTTACATAATGACCACTGCAGAATGCAAAATCTCTCTCTCTCTCTCTCTCTCTCTCTCTCTCTCTCTCTCTCTCTCACACACACACACACACACACACACACACACACACACACATAGGACTTGAGAGAAATAAATGCAACAAATTCTAGCATGAAACATTTTTTTAAAGTGAATAAAGTAATAGTATAATTTTATATGTTAAAAAATACTATATTACTATGTTGAGAAAGACATTGAGTTTGTTTGTGGAAGCAACCTGGGAGTGAATGTGAGATGGTGGAAGAAGGGAACTCTGAATGCCAGGTGTGGCAGAAGATATGGAGGTATGTAGTTGAAAACACACATGGTTGTCACTTATGGTAAATAAAGACAGCGAGCAGAGGTTGGAGATGTGTATATGTCCAGTCTTTGCATTAACACACACATTATTTAACTCAGTGCAGTTTTCTGTATTCATCTAGTATTTCTCATGAATAAAAAGTAATGCATAAGAGAAGATGAAATTCACATTGTGCTCAAATTGTTTTCTAATGTAAGACAATTTTGTGTTGGAATAGCTTTGAGCTTTTAAAGTGTGTAGAGTAGAAATGATTATGCTTTTCTTTCCTGAATATTTACTTTCTGCAGCTTCTATGTTACAAACAAGGTTATCTGTGATAGAAAGTATAATTGGACATAAAAGAAATCCAAATTGAAAGCCCCAGAAATTGTTTTTAGTATTTTTGAGAAACAATAAACAGAATCCCTTCTGCCCTCTTGCTTAGTGACACCCTTTACTAGAGAAGTGGTTACTTGAACTCCTGTTTCCTAGTTGGCGGCGATGTTTGGGAAATTATGGCACCTTTAGGAAGTGGAGCCTTGCAGAGAAAATTTTCAAATTGGGGATTGGCTTTGAGAGTTTATAGCTTCATCCCATTGGGTTTCTCTCTCTCTCTCTCTCTCTCTTCCCTTCCATCCATCCATCCCCCCTTTGTGTGGGTGATATGTGCTCAGTCAACTTCCAGGTCCTATCACCATCCTTCCTTTCCAGGAAGACGTCATTCCTCTGGAGCCCTAAGTTAAAATAAAGCCTTTCTTTTTTACAACGCTTTTGTCACTGCAACAGAAAAGTAATTAATACTTAAACAAACAGGGAACCAGGGATGGGTGTGTAGCTTAGTGGTAGAATACTTGCCTAGCATGAGCAGTCATTAACATTGATTTTCAGATTGAAATAACACACACAATATAGATATGTATGCATGTATATATGTGTGTATATGTATCTCTGTATCACACACACAATTCACATAATGCTCACCTATCAGAACAAACAATTTTTGTGTCTTTATCTGTCCCAATCGTGTAAGGAATGATTAAAGCACCAACAAGTGTGTGCTCATATCTCGGCTTTTCCCAAAATTAGATGTTTGAACATTTTGATTCCATATCCTGCTCACTCTATAAATCTTCTACAGGGCTACTATGAGGAACAAATGAAAGAACCAAGTGTCTTGTTACCCTAAGAGTAGTGTGTAGGAAGGTAGAACTACTACAGTTTGAGAGCCTAGTTAAAGACTCTGGTCCGGATAGTTACTGGAGCTTTGGAATGTAGTTTAGTTTACCCTAAAGTTCTTCATTCATTCACAAGTCAACAGCAGGGCACAGCCATGACTTCCCAGTCTCTTTTGCCTATACGTTCACTTTCAGCCAATGACCCTTCACTCCTTAGTGTCTACTTCTTCAGGACCAGGGGAAACTTTCTTCCCTCCCCCCAGCTCTTCTTTTATTCAAAGCTAAACTTTGGTGTCTGTAATCCTTGTGTCGACTTTAGAAGGGCAAATGATCCAAAGTGCTCTTTTTTGTGATGGGCATCTCTGTGATTAAAGCTGGGAAAAGAAATTTCTTTCTCAGTGCTTTGGAGATAACTGTTTCATCAGGCCAATACATTCACAGAAAGTTAACTTCCACATCATTTGACTCAGACTGACTGGAATACAAATCCTTACACTAGAAATACTTCAATGAAATGGCTTTATTACTAACAACCCAGTCAATGAAGGCACACCAAAAATAAAACTTCAAACCTTCTGGTGCCTTCCTTTTAAGAGGTTTTGATTTTTTTCTTTTAAAATTAGAATGCTGAGCTTACCCCTGTAGTATAGGTGGGGAAAGTCAATCTTAGGGAGGTATTATCACAAATTATCAGCAACTGATAAAGAATATATTTTATTTAAGGAGTTTTGATGGGAGACTCAATGACTTAAGTTATGGAACAGTTGTATAGTTCCTGGATGGCTAGACTGATCTATTCAGTTGAAGCTCAGAAGGTCAGGACTTCCATCCTAAAGTGAATAGGAAGAAGGGGCTTCTGCATACATGCATACCAATCTTGAGTTGCCCTTCAAATATGCCCTATTGCTATAGCCTCAATGGTCATAGGTGAATCTCCAATCTATGCTGGCCAAGAGGTCACACGTCTTGGGCAAGGTGATGATATCTGCTCTGTACTACAGGGAGGTGGTGTCTCTTGTCCACCCACATGAGGAGTTTTTGTGAGGGTTGAACAGGTCCCAAACTCAAACCATTGTCCTTGGACTCTCAGAGCCGTACTATGGGGCCCCTCCTTTTAACAGATAACCAAGATACAGTGATCTAATCAGTAGATAGAAGCCCAAGATAAACCAATCGAAAATTCAAAATTCACTTTTGGCTAACATTCTTCTACAGAGCAGAACAGCTAGCATTAAGCAGCAGAGCTATGGATTCTTAGCTAGTCCCCAAAACATGGATCAACTTTCAATGAAGCTACATAATAGGGTTGAATCCCTGGATTATTCACATTCTACTTCTTTGAGTACCACCCTTCCCCCACTGTGTGTGTGTGTACATGTGTCCATTTGCCTGAAGTGTTCAGATTAATAAATTAACCATTATGGGAGCTTAACATAGAGAAAGTGGCTTTAACTGAATTTCACTGTGTCCATTCAATAAAGATACTGTTTGTCCTGGACTTTATCATAGTTCATGATACTAATATTATTGTATAAATTGAGATTCCCTCAACAAACACTGCTTAGGGGCAGAGGTTTTCAGACTTTGGAGTGGTTTTACATCTTCAAATATATATTATGAATACTTTGAAGATAGAAATGTTAGATTCCTTAATGATTTATACACTTTACTCTTAAAGAGTAAAAGCAACTTTATAGTAGGTTTTGAAATGATTTTGTGCAAGAAACCAAATGTCATGATGTGGGACTGTCCACAACAATGGACACTTCACATATAGCCCAAGATGTGGTAAAAACTTATAAACTATACAGTACAAAAATAAAACTACTTAAACAGTAAGACTCTCATTTTAGGTTTTTTTTATGTAGTCTGTAGAATACAGCTATAATGAACCTATGTAAATTTTAAAAAACAAACTGTTAATATAATACAATAAATATAGTATGATATAACCAAACTTGGGATCAAATAATGTAGATTAAATAACACTAAATGGCACATATTTTGTGAGACACCGCATTGGTTACTGTGACAGATACTTCACAGAAACAAAGAAAGGAAGTCTTCTTTTGGTTACACTTTAAAAGATCTGTCATGGTGGGGAAGGCACAGCAGAACTCATTGGTGCTTGCTGCACCGTGGTTGCTGTTTACATTGTCTCTGCTGTCAGAAAAAAAGACAGAAAGCTAAACCTGAAGGAGAGTGGGCTACAATCCACGACGCCCACCTCAAGCAACCCATTTCTTTGAGCAAGACCCCATTTCCTCAAGGTTCTATTTTCTTTAACACCACCATCAGCTGGAAATAAAGTTGGGTCACTTTAGGTGCAAACTAAAGCAGATATTTAGCTTTAAAATTAATTTTAAAATGAATGTCATTAAATTTCTGCTGTTAATGCTAAATTGTTTATTTCTAATTTGTAAAACACTGTGAAATAAAAGAGTGGAAGGAAATAGACAAGTCAAGTGATTCTTATGATATATAAGAACTCTATAGGGCTGGGGGGACAATGGATCAGTGGGTAACAGTGTCACTGCACAAGTGTAGGGACCCACATATGGACCCCTGGCATGCTTGGAAAAGCCAAATACTAGAGGAGAGAGAGCAGAAACAGGTGGATCCCCAGAACTCAATGGACAACCAGTTCAGATGAATAAGGAGCCAATGTTCCATGAGGGACACATTCTCTCTCAAAGAACAAAACAGAGAATAAGCTAGAAACATATTCAGTGCAAGTTTTCTGGTTTTCATGGCCACAGACCCACTATAATATGTATGTTCACACCACACACAAATGAATAAATGCATATATCAATACACATACAAACAATTAAAAATGAAATAATGAGCAAATCAAGCCAGCAGGCTTCCTAAGAAGCAAACAGGACAAAACCATGAGCCTGGTGACAGTGTCTGGTGGTAATGCCAAGTAGATACGGTCTATTCTAAGCATCTTTCTGGATTTTTCTAATGGAAAAGTCTAGAAGCTGGGAAGTGGATTGGGTGAGATGATGCTGTTGGGTTTGTGGTTGCTGTGAGCTCAGTACATACCATCAGATAGCAGGAGCTCCTTGGTGGACATAAAAGGTGATTACTGTCATGTTAGGATAGAATTTAGATGAAAATTTAAAAACAAGTTAGAAACTGATAAGAGATAAAATATATACACTTCACAAAAATCCATGGAAAAACATATTTCTATAAGCTTGCAGTCTTATATAAAAGAGGACCCATTTCTATATTAATATTTTGTATTCTAGAATCCTCAAATATCAGACAGCATTCACAGAAATGTTTCAGGAAAACAGAGGTCCAGAGATCATCTTTACATTTGTGCCTATGGCTCAATACATACTCCACTGAATTTATGTGCCTCTGAGGTAATGCTGGAAAAGTCTAGTCACTTGAGTAACAATGTCTCTGGGAGTGGTGCGTTGTTCAAAAGGGACAGTTGGTTTTAGCACAGAAAAATGTAGGAAGGCACTGAAGCCCCTGGTTCTGCTGTACATGTTGATGCATGTATGCTATTCTCTAACTTCACAGCAATTCAAGCTTCAGCAACTCCTTCACTTGCTGATTATGTATATGGTTGTTACTGTGGAAGAAGGATGGAGGATAGAATCAGTGAAGACAATGAGGTGACCATTTCCTTCCCAGAGATGCCTTTCCAGCTGGTACTGGGGGAGTTTTGAGTAGGTTCTCTGGGCAGAACATTTAAATTAGTTGTACTGGATCTCAATGGATACGGTATATTTTAACTGTTTCCAGCAAAATAATGGGAAATTTTAGTTTCTCTAAAGCAGCTATGTCCAATGGACACTAACAAATTAATTAATTAACTAATTTTAATGACATATTCAAAATATTATTTTGTATGACACCTATCTAAAAACTTATTAAGGAATGTTTTTATTTCAGTGAGTTTCCAAAACAAACTGGCATGTATTTTATATTTGTAACTTATCTCAACTCAAACCAGTTACATTTAAAGTCCTTAGTGTCCGGCAGATTGGCTAGTACAGCTTTGTTCATTGATATGAATTATTTTTATCACCTCTGTGGTAAAACATCACAACTTAAGGGAAGAGAGATTCATTTGGTTCATGGCATCATGGCATTGATGGGTTTGGTGCAAAATTGGCAGACCAAATTTGCTTGGTTAGAATAGACATCCTGTCACAGAAGTGCTTCTTTACATCATGGACGACAGGAAGCAGAGAAAAAGGACAGAAAGGAGACAGCATCAAAACACACAAGAAAGAACCCCTCCTAGTGATCTGCTTCCTCCAGATAGGTCCCACCTCATAACTTCTCTCAATCACACCACCATCTAGGGACCAAGAATTGAAGACATGAGCCTAGAAGAACATCTCATATTCATACTATAATCCCATCCAACAAATGGACAATTAAATCCTTGGATACTTCAAATAAATGATTCTGAAATGTTTGTACATTTTACTTTTATTATTACAGTGTTAAAGATTTTGTTAGTTTTATGAAACTGATCGTATCTATATACTAAGAAATGCTGAATAATGATTTTAGATGATAAGATTTAGGAAAAACAAAATTTGAAGAAAAGGAAATTATATAATGAACGTGAGTAAATAAAATTATTTTATAAACTACTTATAGTAAGAACTAAAAACAAAAAAAATAGTGAAATCATATTTTAATTTCTAGCCACAAGTAAGAAGGGCTTTTGACAATTCAGTAACATTTCTGTTTTTAAACCAATACCTGGGGTAAATTAATAAAGAATTAATACATGTTAATAAAGGGAATAAAACTTAAGATTTTAGAGGAACTGTTAAGTTTTGCTATTTGACCTAGTTCATTTTTTGTGGGTATTATAGCAATTTTAATCATTTGGAATTTTGGGGTGACATTGTATACATATTGTCAGTTCACAAGGTTTATGAGAAAAAGTTGCTGATCATTGCCAGCTTTCCAGGTATTTTTAGCTTTGCTGTCACCCAGATGCAATCATATAAGCGAGCATGAGAAACAGCTGTGTGTGTAGGTACCAAGGTGAGTGGGAGGCTGTAGAGCAGCCCCAGCAACTGCATAATGAAAGACTCCAAATGTCACGGCTGATGTTCGATATGGGAGTCCTGAAGTTGTTCTGCTGCATATTTATATCCCTCACTAAAAAGCCTAAGAGGATGCTCAGATAATATTATGGTATGTGTTTTCTAAATTAGGCTTTAGAAAGCACTTGCCAGAAATGGCTCTATTTTTAATTGGCTATTTGTTTATATTTGAGAAGTGGAGAGGAATTCATTGTCTGGAAAAGCTATCTCAGGGTCAGCTTAGAGGTGAGAAGAAAATACGCAGCCTGGGTAACTAAGACACCAGCAGAAACAATTGCAGATGTATCAGTGAGTCTGTTGGAGACTCTGCTCACTTTTGTTTCCATTCAGCATTCTCAGCTAGAGAGTATCTTTATGTTGTCCTGTGAGGCCTTATTTTCGGACAATTCAGTAGTCATCACTCACTTTCTACACTCTTCCAAACATGCCCACGTTCTCCGAAATTATCCACTATTAGTCCCTTTGACCATGTGTCTGATCCCTGGATATGCAGGTGATCTAGAAGCTAACAATGTTCTACTCCTCACAGTACTAGTTATTTTTTCTACTGCTATCACAAATACCTCAAAAGCAATTTGAGGAAGGAAGGGTTTTCTTGTCTAACTGTTGGATGGTATAGTCCACCATATTGAAAAAGCCAAAGCTAGAAGCAAGAGCTTGAAGTAGCTGGTCACACCGTACACAGTCAGGAAGCCAAGGTAGATAACTGTCTGTGCTCAGCTGCCCCCTCCTTTTTACTGTCTGGAAGGCAGGCAAGGCATGACACTACTGAAGCTCAAATAACCTAGTCTAGATAATCCTTCCCAGACATGCCCAGAGGCTTGTCTATTCAGTGATTCTAAATCCTGTCACGTGGGCACTCAATATCACTCTACCTTTTCTATGATGGTTCTTCCTCAGCATTTATACTATATTTCAGTGAAAACTCTTGCTTGTGATTCCACAGAGATGTTTGTTCAGTGATGGATGCTTTCGATAGAAGAAGAGGAGAGAAAGAGAAACATGGTTAGGCAGTGGCTAGATTGCAAATTAGGTTTTCCTGTTTCAGCTGTACAACTCCAGAGAGACTAGAGTCTCATATGGTAGCAGCAGAATCAGGTCCATGGCCTGACATTTACATTTGGTTTCTTCTTGCTCACTATAATGCAGAAGTCAGTGTACTTAGTTAATAAAGCCTAGTGTCATGGAGAAGCAAAACTAAACTAATAAAGGTTTCCCTTCATTAGTGGACATTTTAGCTGCATACTTACTGGGGTGGTATGCCATTGTAACTGCTGCACATAAATTTTGGCATATTTTTGGTGTGACGTCATATAACTCCATAGAAAATAGAAGATATAGAATTCTTCAAATAGAAAAGAATTCTAGAAGGTAATTAATTATGGAATGTATAAGAGATGTAGGATTCCCTTCATTCCCTCACTTCTCAGCTCTTCAATGATAGGATGGGAGCAGGGGATAGAATGCAGAGCCCCACTGATTGTCATCCACTCTCTCTAATGTGGCCACACACACACCATCATTTTCACCCTATGCCTTGGGTCTGGCTTTAGGAAGCAAGAAGAATGGTACCCTGCCTTTTCTCCACAATTCCACATTCCAAGGCAAGTGGAAGATAAAAATAAATAGAAAACGATGAACGTTTCAAACAGTGAGACATGCTATGACAGTGTAAGCAGATGTGACACCGAAGGGAAAAGAACTGGAGGATGTTTAGAAGAAATAGTTGGATAAATGATGGGACCAAGAACTCACAAAGATCACACTGAGATATATAGAAATATGACTACCTTCCATGACTACGAAAAACTCTACAAAAACTGGAACAAGTACCATAAGGGTATATGAAGAACTATGAAATATCTGAATCCCCACTTATGTGAAATATCCTCAACAAATACATGGGCATAGACAGGTAAATAAAAAATGGTGAGTCATTTCTTGAGAACTATAAAGTTTCTGACAGGGATTATGAATAATAACAGTGAGGATTGCCCAGCATTGCGAATGCAATTAGGCCACAAAATTGGATGCTTAAAAATAGTTACAATAGAAGTGCAATACTATATATATATATTTACCATAATTGAAATCTTTTATGTAATAGGCCAATTTCTAATGAAATGTCTTGTGTGTGAGTTATGTATCAAAATCATTTAAAAATGAGAAGTCAGATTCTCTTTGGCTAGTTAAGAGAAACTTTATCTCTCGTGATTATGCAGCTTTAATTTTTATGATTTTAGGATAGCTAGTAATTGGAAGAATCCTGCAAAAGACAGCTGACATTTAAAAGTAATAAATTATTTTCTGTGTGACTTAAGCTTAGGTTATCTTTTGTTCCTCAATTTTATAAACTTATCAAAACAGATCTTGAATCCTGTAGCTGTGAAGTTCCATACCCTACTGAGAACAGATCAGTTTAGCTCATATCTTTTTTATCCACTCTAGTCACTTAAAAAATTGCCATTTGGAGGTTAGAAAAGCTATACAGATTTGTAATGCCTTCATTTTTAATTATTTTCTAAATATTATAGTTCTACAGGTTATCAGAATTTATAGTCTACAATATATGTGTTTCCACTTTATTATTCCTAAGTATTATTCCTAAGTATTCCAAACATACTCCAGTGGACTGGCCCCTTAGGGGACAAATACCAGGCTCTGTATTATCACCATATGTTTGTTAAAATATAGGCTTCATTATGGACCACATGAACTAGAAATTGTTGAGGTGAGGCCCCAGACTCAGCATTTAAACTAGTACTCTAATTTTCACACAATTGAGAAGCCAGATTCTAGAATATTAAGGTGATCTCTTGATCCTGGAACCTTTCAGTCAAGATTTCAAAGCCCTCATAGCTTTAAGCTGGACCAGAGACCACCAACTACTTGTAGGAGAATGGCTCCTTACCACCTCAACTTTTACAAAGTAGTCTATTCTCATAATGAGCTTTCATGGGAAGCAGAATAAATAAATTTTGTTATAGAGATGAAAAGTTGAAAATTGGGGATGGAGGGCACTTTCTCCTATGTATGATTAGTAGTAAAAGGCAGAGTTGAGCAAGATTTCAGATTGTCATTCACAATCCACTGTCAGTGTTTCATACAGGCATAACCCAGACAGCTAAGTCTTGCTCATGGTGGTCAGCTCTGTTATCTCCCTGGTCACCACTTACTCCACCTGGACACAGAACTCTGTAGTGACACTACATGACTTTTGATATCTTTGCTCCATGGACTCAGCTTTTAGTAATTAGATCACATGCACTGTTGCAGGGTCATCTAAAAGTAATGATATCTCTGTAGAGTCTTCTGAACTTTTTTGATCCGAAGTAGGGACATACAATAATAGAACAGAAAGATACTTTCAGAAAAGGGGGAGGCTGCAGAAGGGAGACAGACACTGAGGACATGAACATACTATGGTCAACTGGAAATTCGAGGCAATCATCATTGGGAAAGATTAGAAAGAAAGCAGATATCTTTATACAATCACTGTCTAAAAGGAAGAAGAGGGACAGACTTCTCAAGCACTGTGGCTCCCGGAGTCGGCCATCTGCCCATCAATGCCAGGCTGTGTATTTTACTGTAGGCATTCAGTTGTCATAGCAGTAGAGCCAGGTGTATGAGTGTAGGGGTGTTCAATTCATCACAAATAAAATAAAATAGCTTCCAAGTTATTCACAGGACCACAGGCATAGTTATAATTTAAACCCAAATCCTATCTGGTTCTTCACTTACCACTCCATCCAGAACAACTCAATGGTAGGACAAACAGGAAGAGAGTTATATTTATTTGCTTAATTGTGTACATAATTTAAATTTATACTTAATTGTAAATGGTATTTCCTTCTTATTTTACATTTAATCTGTATCTAATAAAACTATTTTTACCCTTGAAACACTGCCCAGGGGAAGCAACTGCAACACTATCAGAAAGAAAAACATTTTTTTCTGAACACTACACTCTTAGCAAGAAGAAATCTGCTGTACCGAAGTGTGTGACAAATTGTGTTTTCCCATTTGTCCCAGCAGGAAGATGGGAATCATTTCTACAAGAGAATCTACTGCTACCCGACTAAAATTAGATCAGTCTACATTCATGCTTTGAGCTGATGTCATTATCTCAGCTGCCATGTGGGACTTTACACTCCTAATGCCTGTGTATTGAGAATGGATCAGACCTGATCTTAGTAACTGCAAGAGCATGAGAATTCACTTTTCCATGTTACTTCATTTGGGTGAAAAAATTTTAAGGAGACACTTCCAAATTCCCAGGAGGGGAAAGGAATGTCTAACTGAATGGTCCCTGTGCTAGTTGGAGGCAGCTATAAGGCACACTGCTGAATCACCTCCACCATTCTCAATGGAACACAAACCAGAGGTGAATGTTGTTTTCAGATGTCCCTGTATGGCTAGGACAGACCACAGTGAATTGATGGTTTACTTACAGGCATACAGCTTAGGCTGGGCAAAGAATATTACCATTTGAACACATTCATTAAGTGGTCAGATCTTAAACACAGCAAAAATATTGATTCAATGTAAAAGGCGTTGCATTTTTGTGTAATTTTTTTCCTAAGCCAAATGTTAGAAAAGCATGGAACTAATTAGAAACTTGTTTGAGCTACATAACACAGATGTACATAGTTTGTCAGTACCTCCATCTATACAGCTAACTGTGCAAAAATTAGATTAAATGTTATTTTTTAGAGACTATAAATTTATAATTGTCCTAGACATACTAACAAATTCCCATAAGAACTTCTAGAAGCGCACTCCCTCTCTCTGTATTGCTTGCTCTTATCAAATTCAGCTGGAAGATAATTGTCTATTTGCCATGTAGTATTTTCACTTTATCTTCCTGAAATCATTTAGCAGCCAGAGTGTGGAAAAGCTTTTCTTAATGTTCTGTTCTTCCTCCCTCCCTCCCTCCCTCCCTCCCTCCCTCCCTCCCTCCCTCCCCTTCCTCCCTTCCTTCCTGTTCCCCTCCCTCCCTCCTCTCCTCTCCCCTCTCCTCCTGTCCACCACCTTTCTCTCTTATGATATTTATTTGTGAACTTACCTGCATTCCTGTGTCAGTGAAGCAACACTACCTTTATAGAACGGCTATTTTAGCAAAAGATTTTATCTTTTAATACTATGTCATGTTTAATCTTCACCAAGAAGCCTTGAAACACAGAGGGTGTGACTTAATCTATTGAGAAGAGCATTTTAGCACACTTTTCTCAGGCTACACTCTATATTAAAACTCATTGCTTGCAAGGTAAAACTTGAACTTTCTTAGAAATTTTGTGGACTAACCACTGTTGCCTCAGGAAAAACCAATTATTCCATTCCGTCACGTTCAGATACCCAGTCTACCTCCACAGAGCCCAAGGTAACAGTTTCTGTTTCTCTTGTCCTAGACTTTGACCTTGATGTCTGGGATGCTGACACTGCCATGGAGTGCAAAGACTTCATACATAGGCTTGAGTAGAACATGATTTTCCACGGTAGGTGTTGCCACCTTCAACTGTGTCTCCTGTATACTTTTACTTAAAAGATGAAAAACTTGAGAGAAGATGAAGGCAAAGCAGAAATGTTGGTCTGAAATAAAAAGGACCAGAAATGATCATCTGATTAATTATGTTCTATTGTGTTTTGCATGTGCATGTGTGTGGTATTATAGATATGCATATGTACATGGTCACACATGTGTGCCAGTATGCATGCATATGTATGTTTTTTCATACATTTGTACAAAACCTGGATGTTCACATCAGATGTCTTCCTTGGTCATCCTCTATTCTGATAACTGAGGCAGAGTCTTAGTCATCCTGCCACTGAAAATCCACATCTTTGCCTCCTGCAAAAATTACAGGTGTGTTACCATGCTTATATGTAGTTTACTTGTGTGTTGGGGGTCTGAACTCTGAACTCCCTTCTCTGTGTTTTGCAACATTCTTATGTTTATTTTTAAAATTTACTTTGATTATATTTAATTACATGTACATATTTACTGCTTGAGGATGCGATACATGAATGTGAGCACCAGTGCTATGAGCATCAAATCTCCTAGAGCTGAAGTTTGAGCTGGTTGTGAGTGGCAGACTTGGGTGGTGTGAACCAGTTTTGAATCTTTTGGAGAGCAGCACAAGATCCTTTTTTTTTTTTTTTTTTTTTTTTTTTTTTTTTTTTTTTTTTTTTTTTTTTTTTTTTTTTTTTTTTTTTTTTTTTTTTTTTTTTTTTTTTTTTTTTTTTTTTTGCAGCACAAGATCTTAACCAAATGCTCTCAATTGCAAGCTAACGCTCTTCCTAGTTTAATGCATTTTAAATCACTTATGGACAGACAGGCTTAATGGCACTTTCCAAAAGCCTAGCATTGCAGATAAATTTATATTTATTAGTGAGTTTATCTGTTTGCTTCCTTCTCCAATGTTTCTTTTTTATTTTTGTAGAATAAAGTCTCATTTTTTTATCCATGTATCCCCTTGCTCTCTCTCCCTTCCCTCCTCCCGACCCCTCCCAGTCACTCTTCAGCCTCCCTCCTCCCCATCCCCCAACCCTCCCCAGAAAGGTCAAGAAGTCCCAAGGTGGATTAGCTCAGCTTCCACTCCAGGCAAGTCTGATTTCTTCATCCTAATATTAGGTGTTCCTCTGGAGGCAATGGGCTCCAAGGTACCAGTCCATGCACAGAAACACAGTCTGAACCCTCCTCTTGAGGGAGCTCACTGAATCAAGAACCTGGGAACTATCTGGAAAAGGAAAGAAGTCCTCCAAGGATAGGTAACTGTCTACTGACATGGACAATATGTGGAGTCTTCTATGTTTCTAATTGTCCAAATCCTATTTGCTATGTTGTGAATTATTTATCTTTTGATTGTACTCAAGCTAAAGAATGACATTTCCTTTCCTCAGTAAAGAAGAACGGTTATATTTTTATTATACTGTCTTTCTCTTATATATTTTTATTATACACCCTTTCTCTTATGATTGCTTGTAAAGACAACTGGCTAACATATCTTTCAATTATGCACAATGGAGCTGTTTTTCCAGGAAGCACTCATCACTGGTTGAGGGTATTATAAGTATTAATTTTACTGCCTATGTGGTAAGATGTCATTATTATAATGTATCAGAAATTTGAGGAAGATACAAATTGTAAACTGAGGCTTTAAACAGCAGGACTTTGTAAACACAAAAATAGTTTCGAGAGAATTCATCATGAATTCAATTGCACAAAGCTTAAATTCTATGTTAAATCTTTTTCTCAACTTAACTTAGACTCCAGTTTGCATGCATATCAGAGAACAAAGAGCGCACTCCCTGCCCCTGCTGCCCACTGGTTAGACTGGGTATGTGTAGAGGACTAAAGTGCTCCGCCCTTGGTTCTGAAGGGATTATATTTCAGTACAGCATCCTTTTTTCCAGGGCTGTAATTTGAAGTGCCTTAAGAGTCACTGTCTTTTTTCCAGGGCTAATCCTTTTCTTTTCTTTGATGTGCAGATTTTCCCCCACTGAGCCTTATCCTAACACCTTAGTCAGAAAAGTTGACAACTTCTTTTCAAGTAGTTTTTGTTTGTGATCCTTTGCTATGGTGAGGAAAAACAATTTTCATTCACACAAGAGGAAAAGAGAGTACTCTGAACTATACCTCCAGGGGGAACCAATAACCCCAGAGTCCCAGAGTTCAATGGGAGTGGTGGCTGAAAGCTGCATGATGTGGTGTCACTGATGTCTAGATGATGTTTTATTCAGTCAAAAGCCAAAATAAAATCTGATTTAGATAAATGCACAGTTGAGCATCATGCACCATGGTCTAAAAGATTTTATAGCTATTCCAAGCACTACAGATGACATTATACTACATTGATCCTCACAGATAACATGCCCTAATGTATCTGATTTTATCTGGGTCTCTCTAGTCTTTATTCAAGTGTTAAAGCACATTAGAAAATATTAATATTTATTTTGGAATAACCTCTTGTTCTTCATACAAATAGAATAAAATTATCAATCTTAGTGTGGAGATCTATTCAAAGATTCTGCATAAGAATTTGAGTGCAAATGTCCCCCATAGGGTCAGACGTTTGCAAGTGGCCCTCAGTTGTGGTGCTATTTGGGTATGTTCAAAGACATTACCTTGTTGGAAGATGTCTATCACTGAGAGCAGGTTTTGAGGCTTCAAAAGCCATGTACCAATTCAAGTTTGGTATGACTTCATGTTTGTAGTTCAAGATGTGAGCCTTCAGCTTCTGACTCATATGGTCATGCCTTTACTGCACCATCGCAGACTTACTCTGTGGAACTGTACAGAACAATAGCCATTTCTTCTCTGTGTCAGTTTTGTTATGGTATTGTATCACAGCAACAATGACAACAACAAAATAACCAGTACAATTTGATAAAGAAAAATGCTTTTGTTCTTAGTTGGTAAATGCAACTGCTTTCATGAAGGAATGTCTTTGAATATATCTAGGATTTTTGTTCTACAGAAGATTTACTCTCAGCATTACTTGTTTTTGTCACCTATGACAGTTAACAATGCTACGTGATTACGTGTGTGCCTGCATTTGGGAATGAGTATGTGTATATATATGTGCATTATTAACTTACTTGACCTAACAAATAAGGACCAAGGTTCTAGCCTTTACTTGCTCGAATACTTCTATCTCTAAACAAACTCTGAAAGTAAGGGAGGGGGCAGTGGCAGAAGGCAGTGCTCCAGTTCCCTTTTCCGGGTCCCTAACTTATTGCTCTGTGTTATCAAAAAAATTACTTCTCAACACTCTAACCCTTCTCCAGCTCACATCTCTAATCTTTTCTACATTCTTCCTACAAACTTATTCTGAATTCCTGCAAACTGTATGCTAAGCTTTATCACAGCATCAGTCTTTATTAATGACCCGCCATCTCTCCCCTCCTCTCTCCCCTCCCTCTCTTCTCCCTTCCCTCCCTCCATCCCTCCTTCCTTTTTACATGCCAACCACAGTTCCCATACTCAGCAAGAAAAAAATCAGAGGGAATAGAGGTTTATTTGGGGTCAGAGTTTGAGAATTCAGTTCATCATGTAAGCAAGGGCTGGTGGAGCTACGGCACTAGAACCACACAGCTGGGAGTCTTCACATCTTGAAAGATCAGGAAACAGAAAGCAGAACTGAGCTGTAACACATCGACACCAACTCCCAATGACACATTCTCCAACAAGGCTCTTCTGAAGGGTATGTTATAATACCCTAACACACACATACACACATACACACACTAGCAATGTCAGCTGGAGACCAAGTATTAAAGTACATAGACCCTTGAGAGACAGGTCATATTTGAACTACAGCACATACTTTGGACATTTCCACTCCAGTTTCCCTCAAGAAAAGTATGACAAAAATTGGTGTAATAATGTTTCTTGTGGGGCCTTTCCAGCCTAGCCCTGAGGTTTGGACCATATGATACCCCACTGCCACATAGTCCCAGAGCCCCAAATAATCACTCAAAGGTTTTTATTAATTAATTGAACTCATTTTAATTAATCTCAGCTGTCCTGCTGTGTACTCTTCAACACTAAGAGGCTTTAAAGTTTTGGGATCTTTAGAACTGTGCAACTAGAAATATGGGCTGTTATTTTTATTTGCATTTCTTTAGTAAAACTGATTAATTTATATATTTTCTTCATCCTTTGTCTTTGTCTCTCAATTACTAGGTTAGTAATGTCTTCTTGGACAAATATTGAGGATACAACATGACATTTTATATTTTATATTGAAAAGTTAGCCTAATGGTAAGATTTTTATAACTTCATAAAAATATCACCTAATTATCATCTTGTCTATAATTTTTTGCTGTCCTGCTATTATTAGCATCTTTATTCAATCACATAGCTTCCCAAGCATGAAACTAGTGAGCAAAGGAAGTTGAAACTGGTGTGTGCGTGTGTGTGTGTGTGTGTGTGTGTGTGTGTGTGTGTGTGTGTGGTCATTTGCAACTTTTTCTTTCCAGGGAAATTAATTTGCAGGTTTTACAGCATCAAAAATACCTTCCTTTTTTGCAAATACACATCTGTTGACTACCTTTTTCTTAGTAATGATTTCAGAAGTGCTATTAGTAAGATTTAATGGCTTTATCAAAATCCTGTTCTCTTACAGTTTTCCTAAGAAAATCCTTTAAGGCCATACAATCAGTTCCCTAACATTAAACTATCAGTTCAGACTTACAGCAATGACAGAAATGGGTCCAAAGAATCAAAGCTTCCATCACCACAGAAGCCACCATGGTATTTTCTGTGGAGCCTCCAGCGTTGCCTAGACACTAAGAGCTGCTGAGGGAAGATGACCTTATTGGCACCATTGTTAACACTGGGTCCCATCTGTGCAGTGTAAGTCTTAGTAAGTATAACAGTGGCAGTGGCAATGAGGCATTGTTCCTTCCTGACATTTCCCCCCAAGTGACTTCTCACTGTCTCCTCCTATGGATTACCTTTGTCTCCTAGCCTTGTGCTTGACAGCCTTCCTTCCTGTATATGTAAGTGGCACACATCATGGTAAGCCCCTTAGGTTGATTGGCTGTCTTAAAAGTGACAGCACAACATGAAAGGAATAAAATATGCTAAGCATGGCTGTTGATAAAGTTATGAGGAAAAGAGAACCAATTTGGCATTCAGATGGAGGCAAAGAAAGCTTGTCAAGAACGTTAAAATGATGTTTTCCCCTTTTAAAAATATAAGAGATGGCATGATTGATGGATGTTCATAAAATAATGAAAAATACATTTTTAAAAGTTCATGTGCTTCTACTCAGCATTATACTTGGTCATTTGATCAGGGATGGGGTGAACTTTGGCATCTAAATAAATAGACACAAAATTCTTAACCATAAAAATACTTCTGGGAAGATAATAGAATTTTTAAAACCTTTTAACTTAAACAATTAATGAAACTTTGCTTTATACATTCAATATAAATTTATTTATTTTTTGACACGCGGTCTTATTTTGAAGTCAAGGTTGACTATGAGCTCATTATGTAGCGCAGGTTTCTTCCTGAACTCTCAATTCTGCAGCTTCACGCTCTCAATGCTGTCACTATCCAAACACTGCATGTCCTAGTGACTTTGTAGAAAATAATCTGAAGTTCTAAAAAAAACTATGACTTGATATCATATTTACTTTCTCACCTTTATAAATCAAAAAGAAAGCAACCCATGGTCAATTCCCAGAATTGAAACGATGGGGAAAAATCCTGATTCCCACAAGCTATCCTCTGATCTCCAAACATACTCTCCCAATATAAACACATGAACAAGGAAGTATGAAAGTGGTTTACAACAAAAGAAGCAGCATCAGACTGAGAACAGATAGGGCAGGTCTTAAAGTGCGCAGCTAAGGCAGCAGTGTAGCACTTTCTATGGCCCTTAGAGGTGCTAATGAGAACTGACAGTGTGTGTGTGTGCTATCGTATAAGAATTTTGGCTAGAATGGAGAGGAGGCAGGGATATCAGTGATGAGGCTATCTATGTAGAAAATACTCAAGGGGTATGTTTCAGAAGTTAAATGAAAAAGGACAGGTTCAGAGAAGCAAGAGATAACACATATGCATGAGGTTACAAGAAATATGGCCTCATGCTCAGTGACTAGCATGCTGCCTGCTTTTAATAGGGGGAAGCTTTAACCTGAGAAGGGAAAAGAAGAAAATACAAAGAAAGAATTTGCGAAAAGGGCTAACAAACACTAAAGAGGCTTAAAAAGTATAAAAACATATTGTTTTATGTTTATTTAGACATACACATCTAGTTTAAATAAAATTAATCCTCTTAGGGAGTAATAAATCCCACTAATAGTCATAGAAACATTTCTTCTATTTGTTGGTCAAGGGAGTCTAAGAGAATCCCCAAATATGGGCTATTGCTGTTATCCTTTGTGTCATACCATTAGCTAAGACCCTACTGTTGACAGTAGCATGCATTGTAGTCACAGGATGTAGAGAAATCAAGTTGTAACTGACCTGGAAGTCCACTTCCCAAGACCTAGTCTTCATAGTATCTGAAGGTGCTATGCAAGATATGTAAGAATAAAAGCAATCAATAGTTCTAACCATCTGTAAAGCATAACAATGACTAGCACAGCAAGATATGCCCAAGGGTACAATTGTGTCACCTATATCTTGTGGGGAACCAATAACAAGTCTAGCTGGAGTTAAGGCCTGCTCAATAGGAGGAAATTCATGGCTTGTAACTGTAACCTGACTAATCATCCATGGTTGATTGGGCCATGTAACCTAGAGAAAAACATACAATTGACATTTTCCTTTTTTTAATTAGTTTTTTTTTTTATTTTATGTGAATTGGTGTTTTGCCTGCATGTATAACTGTGTAAGGGTGTAAAATCTTGGAATTACAGACAGTTGTGAGCCACCATGTGGATGCTGGGAATCGAACTCAGGTCCTCCAGAAGAACAGCTAGTGCTCCTAACCACTGGGCCATCTCTCCAGCCTCAACTCCTAAACCAGTATAATTATCAACTGCATGCTAAAGACTGAACTAAATGTAGCTTCCACCTCTTACCAGAGAAGCTATTCTTTGGGTAACAGAGACCATTAAAGAAATGCACAACTGGTCAAAATGTAGAGAAGAACTGACTAGGGGGTGCCCATAGTCTATTGATACATCTACAATTCAAGTCTACACTGAAGGTTCTATAAACATCATAGAATGGGTGGGGAGAACTTGTAAAAGCCAGATGACCAGGGCATTTTGCAGAAAACAGTGTCTTCTATATATGACAGGTAGTTGCAAACATGAAATCTTAATAGTATCATTACATAAGCAAGATATAAATAATGACAGCACCAGTTGACATCTCAATGTAGAAATCTCATGAGGCCCCTAGATTAAGAACGACAGGCAATTAATTTCTGTTAAGAGGGGGATGAGACTCCTAATAAATTATCCAATCCCAATCCTAATTGGGCAAATTTAAATGCCTTAATCACATATTCATGGACGTCTCTAAATGGATTCAGCAGGTTATGTGCGTGCTCTGTATGTGTGCATACACATGTGTGTGTGTGTGCATGTATAAAGTAAAAATAAAAAAGGTCACAAATTTTAGGGGAATAGGGAGAGAGTTGGGAGAGGGAGAGGGTGAATTGCATATAATGTAAATACAGTACTTGCAGGCAGTAGACAATAGAATCTCTAACAAAAAACAAACAAACAAACAAAACCAAACCAAAAAAAACCAAAAAACAAAAACACACACACAATGCAGCTACCTTAAGGTTTATTTAAAACAGGCAAAGCCCCCACTTCCAAGCTTCTCTCTCCCTCTTTTCCTCTTAGTCTGTCACTCCCAAAGTTCTATCACTAATCCATATTTTTTCCGAGCTCCAGGAAACAAAATTCATGGCCCTATGACTCAAACCCCTGGGATTCTACAAACAAGGTGAGCTGTATAATCCAGCAGACATCTCTGTCCCTGTGTCAGCAGGAAGTAACCATGCAGAGATCACAACAACCATGTCCACTATGTCCATTAACACCCCCATTAACCTAGTATATATATAGCCACTATGCCCCTTGGTGTGGCTATGCACTTAAAGAAAGTGTTCACACAAGACCCTTTCCCTTTTCCTCTTTTGCTTCCCTGTATCTCTGTCTGCTGTCCTGCTAATAAACTCCAGTGTGGTATTCCCGGTGTTGAGATTCCATTCACATGTCACACAAAAAACCAACAGTACTCACATATGAAAGTCTCGAATATCAGAGGAAACTAAATCGAACCATCAGTGCCTGATCAGAGATGTCCTGGAATTAATCTACACAGGCAATAATTATGTCTCTTCTCCTTGGTTCGAGGTAAGAACCATGGCATAATAAGACTATTGAGGTTTAGTCTCTACAAATTTTGCAGCTCCACATGGGCCCATCTTGAGCAGTGATTTATGAAGTATTACTTCTACTGGACATTTCATTTGAAAAGACTTCATGGAAATGAAGGGACCATAGACGACTAGCCTTCTGACTCTCCTAGAAACGTGCTCATTTTGTGAGTAAAGATAAGCCAGATGCCAAAGGGAGCCACTGGTTGATGTCTGATTAAGTTTAACTAAAGAACTTCCAAGCTATGGCCTCCTGAATGAATGCCCAGCACACCAAATCAAGAGTTCTACTAAAATGGTTGTTGCTGAAGCCTCTACTCTTGAGGTAGTTTGTAAAAGATATGCAAGTTCAAATTTGTCTGTAAATCTGCATTATTTAGGAGCTTTAGTTTGTGATGTTCTTCCTGTCCTAACTAGCTCTCTGTCCACATTACTCAGACCTATGAAAGTCTTGTGTTAGTGAAAGTCTCAATAGACTATACTTGTGTAAGTTGGTCTTGATACTGTTTAGCTCAAGATATCATATTTCTTTCTTTTTCAAAAGTTAAATGTATTTGCCTGTTAGAACAATAAATACATTTTAGTTCATCTTGTAGATATTTGCTACTTAAACACGAACTGAAAGTTGAGTCATTAATCAATCAATCCAGCTATAATGAATCAAAAAATAAGCCTTCTACCAGCCTGTGCATAGTAATATTTAATGCCAAACAAAAGGGCTGACCTTCAACCCATAGAAGTCCAGCTTGCCACATATTATATACTCTATGCTAATATATATTACATTATATTATGTACAAATAATGCCAACAAAAGAATATAAATACAATGCAGAAATATAATACATGGTGTATCTGTTAACATAGCTATAAATAGAATCACTTCCCAATCCTTTATGTAGAGGAAACAAGCAAAACATCAATAAAAGTTTTCTATTAAATGAGGTGAAATATGTCACAACTAAGGGGGAATTTCTTAAAAACTTTAAAGTTAATACCAGGGCTTTATAAATTTATTTAAACTTTCTCTATAAATACACAGTATTTCTAAAGTTATATGTTAGTAAAGCTATACAGCATACTAACATGCTGCACATATTCCACATGTCCTATCAGCATAGTGAGCACATCTGTCTCATGCAAAACTGTTTATTTCTATTTGTTGGGATAGACAAATAAAATTTGTTTAAATAAAAACCTAGATTTCTGGAGCCAACAAGAAGCCAGAACTAATTCCTCTTTTCTCTTTGTTTTTTCTTAAAAATTGTATTTGTTTGTTTGTTTCATTTATTTTTATTCATCCATCTGTGAGTGTATGTCGTATATGTGTGAATGATCATAGAGGACAGAAGAGGGAGTTGGATGCCCTAGAACTGAAGTTCTAGGTGGTTGTGAGCCACCCCACGTGAATTCTAGGAAACCCTGGCCCCCTGGAAGAGACATAATAGCTCTTAACTGCTGATCTACCTCCCCAGCCCTGACTTTTGATGCAATTATGTAACTGCATAAATGAGAGAGAACATGGAGTGTCTGTCTTTCTGTGCCTGGCTTATTTCACTTAATGTAATTACCTCCATTTGCAGCCCTGTTGCTCATAAGCAAGAACTTTTGAGGGAGACACTTACCACTGAATAGCACATCTTTAAGAGCTTTTTTTGAGCCAGCCACTTCAAAGCCTTTTATTCAACTTACCTCACTTCAACTTCACAACATCCCAAAGAAACATTAAAATCTAGTCATTTATTATATGGGGAGACAAATACCAGAGAGATTATATAAATTCTCATAAATGAGAAATTAGCAGAAAAGTTCAATGTGTTCTCATACAAGGACCTAAAGGTAGCTAGGACTGCAGTCAGCCCTGCATTCCAGTGCCATATTCTGCTCTTTGCTGTGCTCTCTGTATTTTTACTACAAGGGAAGTATGGGTTCAAACTCCAGGCAAGTAAATTTTACCCACTTTGCAAAGCTTAACAAAATCATTTCACCTTCCATAGAGTAGTATCTTTACATGCTAGCCCTGAAGATTTCATGAGTAGCACCCAGAACACTGCTTAGACATCACAGAATGTTAATAATTCTTTTAGTTTGTACTTGGCTGGTTTATTTATATACTGTCCTAATTTTAAATTAATTTCTTCAAAATATATAAAATATATACTGCATATAAGCACTGGCCTAAATACTAAATATTTGTTTCAAATCTAAGAACCAGAAGTATTTTTATGGAAAACTTAGATACTAAAAATTTTGTGGAACATGCACTCTGCCACAACTGTCCAGATGTGCCAGTATGCTGTGGAAGAAGCCATGAAAATCAGCATGGTCATGTTCCACTATAACTTTCTTTAAGAAATGGGTGATATCTGATTTGGTTCATTAAGTCCTGCTCAAGACAATTCAATAAGCAACTATAGCATGTCAGATTGATAATGCACATATTGTTACAGGAACCCACAGCAAGGGCTACTTCTCTTACTCTAGGATGATCAGAGAAGTTTTCTCAGGGCAGGAGATGTACCAAATGGGAATCCAAGCTTGATTAAAAATTAACAAGAGCAACTGTAGGAAGAAAAGGTAAAAGAGATAATAACCCTCTAGGACTTCCTCAATGGCAATGGTGTTGGGCATGCAGAAGCAATGGAAGAAATGGTGCCCATCTCTAGAAAGGGTTCTTTATACAAAGGAGTTTGAAGTTGATGCTTGTTTAGAATGTCTATGTTCCGTGAGTCTTGATCTCTAGCCTCTGCTACAACAGTGATATGAGGAAACTTTTGGGAGGCATGTCCTCAAATTCATTCTATCAGTACTGTTCTTTTAGAGAATCTTGTCTAACACAACCTCCATGATATACTGTGCCCCACAGGCACATTGCAACAGGACCATAGTAATCATGGACTATTTAACCCTCAGCAGGTAGATATTTCCTCTTCTAACCATGTTTCACAGGAGTTTTGTCACAGTAACTTGAAAGATGACTAACACAATTCTCATGGAAAGCTGTTGACTGCACTCCTGTGAGTAAAGGAAGAGATGGAATCACTGTTATATACAAAACAGAAACTCAGAGGGCTTTTGAAACAGGAAGAACAATTTGTCCTTGTACCAACCGATCCAGAAAGTATTGGTCTAAAAACTTCCGATGGAATAATGAAGCACAGTAAATTGGGACAGGATATACATTAGAGGAAAGAATACTGAAGACAGATAAATAACACTAAAAGATTTTTTCAAAAACAATATGGAAGCTTACCTACTACTGTAGAATATCTCTCTCTCTCTCTGTCTCTCTCTCTCTCTCTGTCTCTCTCTCTCTGTCTCTCTGTTTCTCTCTCTCTGTTTCTCTCTCTCTCTCTCACACACACACACACACACACACACACACACACACACACACACACACACACACACACGGAGTTTCTCTATAAGAGGGCATCAGTGTCTCTACTAGATACCATAGACTGACAATAAAATCTCCAGTACCAGGAATGGGTTGTGTATTTTGATTTGTTGGTCAGTAAGATCCCACATATCCATGAACATTACAGACTATTACCAAGGCTATTGATTTCTTTTAGAACTTAATAGTAAGATTCTCTTGTTGAAAACACCACATACTTAAGTCATGAAACATGAAGATATCAAGCTGGTATTGACCTTGAAGCTTCATCCCTATTGATTAGCTTTCATGGTGCTGGAAGGTCCTATGTACACTACTGGAACAGAAAGGTAATCATCAGTCTTACTCAGTTAGGAATCCTATAATCTACAATGCTGACTGGCCCATAAAGACATGCCCACTAATGCAATAGTGGGATAAACATCATGAAAGTAACCAACCGCTTTCTGACTGGATTTATGTCTTGCATGATAAGATGACACCCATATTTTGCACCACTGTAGGGTCTGGAATCTGTGGATAGACAGGTCATAGGCCTTAGTAGAAAACATACTTCTATTATTCTGCTAAGAGTACAGAGTATTAAACCAATTCCTAATAACTTATCATTATGTCCATAGATTAATGCCTTCTCTGCTCTCTTTAGATAAGTTTTCTTGCAGTAGATAGATGGCAATTGACTCAAAACCTCACAACTTGTAATTATACAAAGAACAAAAGACTCAGATAATTCTTATCCTTAAAGGGGCACACACACACGTGTATGTTTGTATATATGTATATATATGTATATGTATGTATGTATGTATGTATTATATCACATCTTCTCCTCCAAACTCTCAAGGAACACTGTTGAATACTGAACAGAAAGGTTGTAAGAATCAGATGTGATGATGACAAGAAGAAGAAGACAGTAACTTCTAGAGACCTACGTAGGATATAAAATATAAAATATAGAATAACCATACAAATTTACAGTGGTTCTGATAACACACATCAGTCCTGTGTATGTTAAAACCAGACAAAAATCCCAGAATGGGCATGATATTCTCTCTCTTGCTAAAGAACTATTGGCAATTGAGAGTTACTAGTATAGAGATAATCAGTTTTGTTTAAGAGTTTAGCATCTGGTATATCAACTATCATCCAGTGGAAGGCCACACATCCAAAACCCTCCCTTCAGATAACTCTAGCTTATGTCAAAGTGACAGAAAACTAGCTACCACAGGGGACATCTGGGACCTTTCATGAAACATATTCAGTAGATGAATCAATGATTCTCGCATAAAGACATGGGCTAGGTTAAGCCCACACATCATGTTGAAATTAAAATAATGTGTCTACTGGCACATTCAACAAGAAAATTTTGGTCACTGTTGAAAGAAAAGCCCACGTTATAGCTACCAAAGCTACCAAAGCCAGTAATCAATTCCTTACTCTAACTTCAAGTATCAAAGTATACCTGAATTGTCACCTTTTTACCACCTCTCTTGTTCCTAGCTATATCCCAAAAACAAATTCTCACAGGCCAATGCAATTTTTCACATTCTTCTTGGTCACATTTAGTTTAGAAAATCCATCCTTAACTGATGTTGACCAGAGAATGGAGTGGTCGTCCATCTAAAAGATGGCAGAAAGATGAGAAGTGCTGGTACACAAAACACATTTTTTTTCCTTCTTGGTAGACAGCTTTAATTTCTTAAAAGTGGAAAAACTCCTTAAAAACAAACCAATTTTATGTCCCTTCTTCCACATATACTCTTTAAAGGCCTTCATAAACACCAATGGAGATGAGTCACAGCAATATCCATATGAGGTACCAAAGTAGCCTATAATTTCCCAGGCTAGACTCTCAAGTCTTTGAAATTGAATAGTTCTGCTCAGCTTTATAGCTCTTATAAACTTGTCAATAAATGACAAGTGATGGTAAGTGGAATGGACCTTATGGAAAAAAAATCATTGATGGATTTCAGTAACTTTCACTCTCCATAGAGGTTCTATTTCTTTCCAATACTTAAAGAAACCAAATAGAACCCCATTCTCACTTGCTTCCTATGAGCCCAGTAAACACATCAAAGCCATTTGGCAGACTCTGGCTCATCCGATATTTATGAAATTAACTATAACCCAACAGATTTAAAAATTTCAGATGCTCTAACAATGGTCTTAGTTATCGATCACTACATTGTCAATTCAGCCATGGCAGCAGACCAGGGCTTCAGATTGGGGAAAGAGTTATTGGAAAATGCCCCAGTTCCCCAAGTGGTCATTGACTCTCATTGTCTAACATCTGATGGAGTGTTCTCAAAGGTGATGAGGATGTCAAGGGTTCCCCAGCCAGGTCTCACACAAGCCCTAAGTTGTTTCTTGGGAATTGCCTAGGAATTAAGACAGAAAAGAGAAAACAGAACTTACCATTGTTTCTTTAATATTTACCACAGTAATGATGGATCTTTACACAGCTGTTTGTCTTTGTCTCAGTAAATTTAATATTTTCAATACCTCTCCTGCTAGCTCTTGCAAACCCCATATCCAGTGGTTGGTTTTTTTTTTTTTTTGTCTTTTGCACAGCCAAAGAGAAGACAGGATAAATTTAAAGTAATACGTATCCTCAAACATAAATCAGACTATTTAGTGTACTGATTCATTTTTGTTATCTAGGCACAAACTAGAGTCAGTTGGGATAAAGAAATCCTGATTTAGGGGTTGCCTATACCACATCAAACTGTAGGCATGTCTGTGAGACCTTTTTTGAATTAATAATTGATGTGGCAGGGTCCAGCCCACTGTGGATAGTGCCATCCCTGTGAAGATGTTCCTGGGTTGTATAAGAAAGCTGGATGAACAAGCTCTAAGGAGAAGCAATATTCCTCCATGGTTTCTGCTTCAGTTCCTGCCTCTATGTTTCTGCCTTGAGTTCCTGTCTTAGCTTCACTTGGTGAGGGACTGAAACCTGAATAAACTCTTTCCTTCCTAAATTGGTTTGGATTAGTATTTAATACAGAAAAAGAGAAGCAAACTAAAATATTTTAAAAATACAAAGAACTTAATGAAACTAATATTCATAATTCATATTCCTCTTATCATTCTGTGCATATTAAAGTACTTCTCTAAAGAAAGACATTTAGAACTCAGTATGTGTTCTGAAATGTAAATACTTCATAAATTTTATGTCTACAAAGAAACCAAGAATCTTTACTATAGTGGTTGTGATTTTCCAGTTTAAATTACAACCACCAGTTTTCAAGAATGCAATACTCCACACAGTAAGATCAGGCTTCCTTTTACTAAATGTCATTCTCACCAAAGAAGTCCAAAGTAAATCTATGTATTTCAAATTCAGAAGGTCTAATTTAGTTTATTTCTCCAGATTCACTTATAAATACATACATTAAGTAAATCGGTCTTTTCCTTTGGAGGACATGATGGGAAGGAGCTATATGGAGAGTTGCTGAGGTAGGTTAGGTTAAGTTATACTGCTACAGTAAATTGACTCTAAATCTCAGAAGATTAGTAATGCAGGAGAATCTCTTTCTCAAGCTGACAAGATGGCTCAGCAGAAGAATGTTCTTTCCACCAACCTTGAGTTTCTGAGCCCAGGATTCACAAGATAGAAGAAGAGAACCAACTTCTATAAATTGTTCTCCGACTTCTGCATGTGAACTGTGACATGCATACCATCAACAAACACTGAATACACACACACATACATACATACATACATACATGTAAGAAAACACATTTTAGGTAGATTTCATTCTTATTGTATTGACACACACTAATCACTGAGAGACATCATCTAATGGTAGAAGCATCTCAATACATATCCTATTCATAAAGACAAGGAACAGAAAGGAAATGCATATGTTATACACAGACTCTTAAAATATCTGCCAAGAAGTGGTACCAACAACAGTACTAATATTTCATTAGCCAGTACAAGTTACACGACTATGTCTCATGCCATAGAAATCAGTGAGCAACCTTAATGACTACTACAGTTTAAGGCAGGCTTTTTATCCAGAAATAAATCATTTTACACACACATACATACACACACACACTTTTTAAAACCCAAATCTTAAGCATTTTAGCTACACTCTACAACACACAGATCCATGGGAAATATATTGTTTCAAATGTGTTATATTAGGTTAAGGAGAGAAAAGGGCCTTAAATCAGAACCAATGCATTACCTTCTTACATTGAAAGAATTATAAAGTCACCCTCAACTCCAATACAGATTTTCTAATTTCATTATCATGAAACAAAGGGAGGCTTGGGATTGAATTTACAAATCAGAAGTTTTCTATATATCAGAGTGTGAGGTAGATGAATAATCCATTGAATTCTCCCACTTGGCGCAGTAGAGCTAAAATTTATGCAGCGCTGGAGCAGATGGACGTGGTATAATTCAACAATAAAGAATCTCCAAGCCAAAATGTAAATTTCTTTTGCTTGAAGTTTTAAGTGTACAGTTTATGTAGCTAAATATTCATTTCAAACGATTCTCTATCTCTTAGTTATATAAATTTACATAAGATTATTCCCCATGATTCTATTCTTATAATTCAAAAGTGAAGTTTTACACAAAATGATAACCAAAATAATGTTAATTTAGTAACCAGCTGATGAGAGCCTTGTCTGTTCCATGTTACCTACAAGCAAGTCAGAGCTGACTGAGATATGACTTTGGTCTTTAATCCACCCTGCAGTGCATTTCTTCAATTATTTTTAAGAATCTTATCTTCATCATCTCTTTTCTTTAATATCCTGAAATTTGAATCTGTAGGTGCAAAATATTGAGGGGAGACAGAAATAGTATTAAGAGTCAGAAATGTATAACCTGACTTTTCCCTGATAGCTGAATATACAAGCTGAGCCTCTGAGGTTATTAGAACAGGTGGTTTCTACTCTCATCGTGCCGAACATTTTTTCTATTATTTTTGAAAGCCTACTTTGTGTCCTGTGGTCTCATCAATGCCTGCTCTGTCTCAGATTATAGAGACATATTGATTTGATATATATACATATGTATCAATTTTAAAATGTAAGTTTATAAATATATGTAAAAAGTCAGACATACTTATAAAGAAAACTTATGTAACTTCCTACCCACTAATAATAACTAAGAGTAATCCACCTCTTGTGTGCCCTGAAAAGAACAGATTAGTACTGGACTACAGAAATCTGTGGTTATTCAGGTCACCCGACCTGAATTTACACTAAGCCTAAGAGTCTCCTCTCAACCACTGAATGCCTAACGAACTACAGTGTCCAAATGTAAAGTGTCCTGACATTGGGAAAATACATAAGGGAGTTTTGCCTTGACTAGAGAATGCCAAAGAAATTAACTAAAAAGGGCAGACTAAACAAAAGGTGTTTCCAAGCAAAAAGGGCAAAGGATATTTTAAAACTATGTAAGTTAAGTGATGCAGAATGCTAGATGCTTCCTTCTTCTTCTTCTTCTTCTTCTTCTTCTTCTTCTTCTTCTTCTTCTTCTTCTTCTTAATTAAACAGGTGAGCTGAACTTAGAACCAAAGTTATTGCTTACTAAGGCTAAATTCTGAGCTACAATTACTAGGCTTTTTGTTCTTATTTTAATATGTAACCAATGAAGACCAAGAAATCAAAGGAAGACTGAGTGATTTCCCGAGTTTTTTCCTCAGTTCTAACACTTACAGAAAATGGGGCCACATCATTTCTGGGACTTAGTAAAATGTTTGTAAGGAAAGCTTGTTGGCTTTCATTAAACATTTTATAAACATGAAATGCTACTGTTAATTCTTGCAAACTGCAGATGAAATGCTGCATAGTGGTGTGACCCTGATCAAACAGGCTGTCATCTAATTCTAGCCCTGGCTACACTCATGATTCTCTGAGAGACATTCATCTCCAAAAGGATTCAGATTCATGGGCCATGTGGTGTGTATGCCATATGATATGCTGGTTACCATGGGGAAATGAGCTTTTCTTTTTAAACAAGCGACTTTGCCCTTTTGCTCAATGGCATTAGCTTCTTCCTGATTCTAATGTGTTTTTTTTTTCAAATAAGAGATAAAAATACATAAAAGCAAACCAAAGCAGTATAGAAATGAGAAGAACCATCCCAGGAAAAAGTGTCTTTTTTTATTGCTCCTAAGATTAGTACAATTTAAACAAATTACAAACAGAGTAATAGCATATATGTGCATTTTAATTGTACCACATGGTACCTATCAAAGAAGTAATTTTTTGAAACATGCATTAGTGTAAAACTTTAATAATTTTGTAAAAAGATTAGTACCATGTTAAAAAATATTAATGTGTTCCATTTGGTACAGCAGCACCTTAGTTTTGGAAACACAGGGTTCTACAAAATTGCCCTACTCCAATAACAGCTTCTGGGTGAGAGCTAGACGTGTCACTTAGAGCTGGGACATGTGTTAATTTATGAGTTTCTTTTACTCTGTGATGATAAAAGTCCAGGTAAGCATCCCTATGGTGGAATGCATTACTGTATTGGTTGGTGTAGTGGGATTATGTTCTGTTACATTGCAAGTAATTGTCCCACCTACTGGTTTTATAAATACGCTGATTGGCAGAAGGAAGACAGGAGGTGTGGGTGGGGCTACTAGACTAAGAAAACTTTGGGAACAAGATGCCAGCAGAGAGAGACACCAGCTGAGAGAGACACCAGCTGAGAGAGACACCAGCAGAGATGCCAGCAGACACAGAGGAAAGAAGTTGAAATGCTGCTCTGAGAAAAGATGAGACTTGTGCTTTGCATGAACAGAAATCTAGAAGGAACTGTGAGAAGGTACCTGGAAGAAGACTGTAGGCAGGCTGGAACCTCAGCATTACAGAATAGTGTCCTGTCATCCTAAGAGAAATTCCCAGTGTCCATCCAAACATAATTCGCTTTTGGCTCCGTGCTTTCTACCTTCACTACTGACTGAGACACAGCCTGTGGTAACAACCTTCTAGGCCTTTCCTGTGCCCTCTGAGGTCAGCATGGCTCCCAGACTGGCAGCACCCACATCATCTGAGAACTTTATGCTCCAGCACAACAAAAGATTTTTTTTTTTTTTGGCAAGTAAGTGTGATCACAATTCATGCAGATGTTTGAGAACTCCTGCTCGAGAGCAGAGAAGTAATTTTGAGATGATTAAGTTAATCCTGGTTAGCTGCTACAAAAATTTAACAGAGTAAAATTAATGACTCTGAGTGTTTATGACTCCAGATGAAAGACAACCCAGGAATTCTGAGTTCTGTCAAGGGTGACACCTTTTTTGAAAAGATAAATGAAGCTGGTGAGTAGTTTAACCTATACGCACTTTAAAAAATTGAATGTGAAATGTACCATGTCCTCCCATGTATTGGGAGGTGGTTTGTCAGCTGAAGGGCTTTTAGGAGAAATGATTGGATCCCAAGGCTCTGAATTAATAAGCGGATTCATCTCTGGATATATTTCAAATCTGCTGTCTCTCTCTCTCTCTCTCTCTCTCTCTCTCTCTCTCTCTCTCTCTCTCTCTCTCTCTCTCTCTCTCTCTCTCCCCCTCCCTGCCCCCTTGTGTGTGTGTGTGTGTGTAAGACAGAGAGGGATGCAGGTACATATGAACCATGGGGATTCATGCTGAGGTCAAAGGCCAGCTTTTAGGAGTGAGTCAGTTCTCTCCTTACCATGGCCGATTTGGAACGTTGTTAGAAATACAACTGATCAGGAGAAATTATTGTTACTAAAGCCATGGCTCCAAGAGTTACATCTTGTCTCTTATGCTCTTCTTTTATGATTGCTGTCCACTGTTGTGTGTACAGGTGCCTCTCCCAAAATCTCTCACATTCCCAATGTGCTGCCTCACCAGAGTCCCCAAAACAAAAAGGCACATGACTATAGACAGAACTCTCTGAAACCCTGAGCCAAACATTTCACCTCTATCTTGTTCTCAGGTATTTTGTCATTATGATGAGAAAAGAAACTAATAAATGAAGGTAAATGTAAAACAGAAACCAAGTGATACTCTTTCTAAATAAATAGTCTTGGTTTCCAGCCTGCAAATGGTCAAACTAGACATATAAGCAAATTGCTTGACCTTGGCTATGTAACTATCATGTAACCATGTACTAGTGACTATAATCCCATGAGCAGTGCTTTAGCCATGATGTGATTTTCAGAATTGTTCATCACCTTGTATGATTCAGCATAAAGTACTATAGTTTTTGGATTTATATACTTCAATTCTCATTTTTGGATATTCAATTTAAAAATGGGATTAGAGATATGTCAACAGAATTTGATCCTAGGCTTAAATAATTCAAGAAGGTTTCCATCCCTCTCAGTTCTCTCTTCTGTGGGATGGATGCTTGGACCATGGAAGGCAAGAGCTCCAGGTACACCTACTGTGTGCCAGCAGTGCCATAGTCACTAAAGTAACTTCCATTTCCAGAACATTGCCTCAGCAGAGATGTATCACTCTTTCTGAGGGCCACTGTTGTAACTTGCAGACTTACGTATGAAGTCTGAGATAACCAATTAAGGTGCTTTGGAGAACAGAGTCTGGTGTAGGCTCACACTTGTCCAGGGATCACACTAACATGTGAATGATATGCAAGAATCGCTATTAAAATGAAGAAACTTGCAAACTGGCAGCAATCCTAGAGCCTGAAAATGCTGAACTCAAAAGTGCGCTAGCATGAACATCTAGAAAGATGACCGCGTTTTCAAACTTCAAAGATAGGACTGTGTTTCCAGACCTGATTCTTTTCTAACACAGAAACCAAGAAAATGAGTGAATAGTACATGTGGATTATGGAAGCATTGTACGCATTATGTACTATTAATCCTTTCTCTAAAATGTGGTTGGGATTTTAAGACATTTCTTCAGATTTTTAATGAATGGCTATAATAAGTTAACTCTTTCCATGATCCAGGAATGCATGTTCTGTGAAAAGAATATTTCACCTATTTTTTTCTTCCTGTAACCAAGATGCTGTGACAGCTTCAAGAATAGAAAGTGACTTCAAATTGAAGTCTTTTGTCCATTATGGAGTTCACATTGTCAATACCTGTACTAAAAGCTATATGTGAATTTAGATAAAACAAATTTGCTCATTCCATCATGGAGACATTATTCACAAAGGACCTGGCAGTCTTGTGCTGGGGACTGAAAACAATAAATAAAAACACACTGTCCTGTCTTCAAGAAGCTTTCAATGTCCAGGAGGACAGGCTGCCACACAGGGATTATGAGTGTAAAAAGTCACACCAAACAAGAAGTCATGGGGCAGTTATGTTCTGATAATACGTTTTCAAGGTTTAAAGTCAATATTTGTTACTTCTCATTCTTTTGTTTGTTTATGAACAAAGTCTGAGAAATAACAAAAGAAGCACTTAGGACTCTTGCTTTCTTGATAGAAATACATCGCAGTACCAAGTAAACGAGACAATATAAAACTTCTTTTCTACTCACAGACCTTCTATGAATGAAATCTCAGAGACACCAGCCCAGGATAAAAGTTTCCAGCAACATTCCAAGAGGCTAATACATGCTATTTCTTGGTAATACACAAATGAAATGGTCACTCAAAGCGAGTCAGTCCTAGGGACTAAGGAGGACTTTAATGACGTGATGTGGTTGAACTTTTGATGGCAGATTGCCTTCTTTCCTCAAGAATTATTCATACTGTCTTGGCAAGATAGATGATAGACTTACTTAAGGTGGGCTGCAGCATTGGGAAATGCCCTTTGTTCTGTTGCATAAGCTCTCTGAGCTTTAAGTTTTCAGTCCCCAAGGTCAGAACAAAAGCACACACTCAGGATTGCTATGTGGTTGTGGTCATAGAACATGGATGATGCTATGGCAGATAATTAATGCCTGTTTCTTCCTCAGACTCCTCACTCTGTTCATTAGCATATCATCATCTTTCTCAAGTTCCTTCTTTGCTCACATGGCAGTTCTATTTTTAATTTTAATGCTATTTTATTTATGTATTATTAGAGAATTTCACACATGTATACAATGTATTTTGATCTTATTTACTCCCCCCCTCCCCTTGGGCTTTCCTAGGACTTCATGCCACGCCCCCAAATCCATATCTTTTGTTTTCTAGCTATATTGTCATGGGTACATGGCCATTGATGGAGCATAGGCAACCTCCTAGATGCCATACCTTTGAAAAATGACCCTTCCTCTCCTATCAGACATCACTACCAATGTTTTCAGCTACAGGAGGGACATCAGGAATCACTTTCCCATCCACACTCAAATGTTGACTGACTTGATTATATTTAGGTCTTGTAAAAGCAACCATAAATGTTGTGAGTCCATATGTGAAGTGACCACATCATGTTCAGAACACTCTAGTTTACAAGTGTACTCGCCAACCTTTGTCTCTAACAATATTTCTACCCTTTCTTCCAGGATGTTCCCTGAGTGTTGGGTTAAGGAAGTGATACAGATGTTCATGAAACCTATTCTCCTGTAGTCACTTATTCTCTTCCCTTTGACTAATTGTGAGTCACTATAATAGCCACCTTCATTATAAGAATAAACTTCTCTGATGAGAGTGAAAGCTATATAAATCAATGGGTATAAGGATAAGTAATTTAAAAGACACTTTGATGCTATGTCTGGATAATCTCTTTGCTCATTTATTTTCTATTAAGAGTTTCACCCCTTCTTCAACTGAATGCAGAAATTGTACAAGTTCAACATATTTGTTTCAAAAACAATTCTGACAGTGAACTAGTTCAACAATCTCAGAGCTTATAGATGAAAGAGGGAAATCTTACTTTATCTACTACCTAAAACTCCATCTAAAAATCTCTATAATAATGGTTGGGGATACAACTCAGCAGTTGAGAGTGCTTGCTGCACAGACACACGAACCAGAGTTTGAGCCCCAGCCCTCATGCAGCAAGGCCAGCATGGTCCTCTGCATCCTCGCACCTCCAGTAATGATGGAGGTCTGGAGCTTGCTGCCTGCAGCTTCCGGTTTAGTGAGAGACCCTGCTTCAAAGGAGTAAGGTGGAGAATACTACAGAAGGACAGCCTGGTCCACAGCCTTCTCTAGTCATACGTACATGTAAGTGTTCCTGATATGTTCTGGGTGAGATGGAAGAATTCACCTGCAGCAGCCACAGAGTGCCTGTGGGAAAGGCAACTCCCCCCAACCTGGTACCTAGCAGAGCACACTGAACAAAAGGCACGCCCCAGGCATGAATATATGGATATGTAGATCTGTGCTCACTCCTTCTCTTAAAAAAAAAACAAAAACAAAAAACATGGCAGCCAGTTTCCTTTTTCCCTCTCTCTCTCTCTCTTCCCTCCCTTCTCCAAGTACCCAAATTCCCTAAAATAAATTCTTATATGACACCTGGCAGTAAATGTATGTGTCTCTCCCCATGCACAAAAAAATAACAATATGTACAACACATATACATATATCTCACAAACATACATACTAACAGACAATAAAACAAAACCTAAACAGTAAAAATATGGCTGCTAATAGAATATTTTTATTTTTTCCGAGATGGTTTTTCATAGTGGAGTTGATACATATTAAGGGCTCTATACTGGTAAATAATCCAACATGTTTCTTTTCTCTTTTTCCTTGGATTTTGTGTGTTTGCTTGCTTTTGTTTTGTGTTGCCCTTTGTTTGTTTGTTCAGATAGGATGCCATGTATTCCAGACTAATCTTGAACTCACTATATCACTGAGGCTTTAAACTCCTAATTCTCTTGCCTCCATTTTCAAATGCTGACTTGCAATATGTTAGCACCACATCCAGCTGCCAGCATTTCCAAGCAGTTCATTCTGTGATGGTTTTTCTCTTATTCAAAGGGTGGGGACCAGGAGTCTGCAGTGTAGAAGAAAGTCCTTCTGGTGAACCCAAGGCATCTGGAAATATGTACATTCCTCTCTGACACACAGAGGAACATCAGTATGTTACTTCTCAGAAGTGCTGGTGGGTTAACAAGGAGCTATTTACAGTGAGTGAGAACATAAAAAAAGAGTGATTAGTTTTTGGAAAAGGCCATATCTTTTAAATGTTTCAAACTAGTGCATTTTTAAGTTGTCAGTTCCCTGTCTTTTGAAAGCATTGGTTTAAATGAATTAATTGACAAAAGTGTTAGCTCCATTATTTGGCTAAAATACAGTATTTTTCAACCTTGCTTTTACAAACTCAGTATATCTTTGAAAAAAATCACATTTTTGTCATAATAATTTTGACATAAAATGTGTTTCTTTTAACCACTGATGTAAAATTCCTAAACTAAAAGCACACAGTGAAATGAAGGCATTTACCAACTGTATATTGGATGCTTTGTAACACAGAGGGACACTGGGCCTGGCATTAAAGAGAAGAAACAATAAAACAAATCCATAGAATCCTTATGTAGTTCAGGATCTAATTTGGAGAAGCAAGTTAACAGAAATAGTTAAGAAGAAACAGAAAAAGTCACTGATCTTTTTAAAGCAATTTAAAAAATTATTTACTGGTCAATGACTCTATATGTACATTCTCTATGTATGTATACTAGTGCCCACAGAGGGCAGAAGAGGGCGCCAGATTCCCTGGCTTTAAGGTTAAAGGCAGTTCTGAGCTACTCCATGTGGAGACTAGGAACCATTCAAGTTCCCTAGAGGGCATCAAATGTTCCCTATCACTGGGCCATTTCTCCAGCTCCACATCATATGTTTAGAGTCAGACCCTATTTATTTATTGATAATATTACAGATAATTTTTGGGAAATTACTTGCAATTTTTCTGCATATTACTGAGGAGCTGTTTTCATTGTTCATACCACGCCATGCTGCTGAAACAGACATCAGTAATAACAACACACCCTCTTACCCAGCACTCACTGTGTGTTGGTATTCCTCTAATCCAGGTGACATGGATTAACCCACTTATTCCTCAACAGAACCACTGAGACAAAAGTGTGGCCACCCTACAATAGAGTAAAAGAGCTTGAAGTATATAAGGTAGTGTCATTTGGGATGCAAATAGTATTGTTTACTTGATGATCTTTTCTTGACCATGTAAATCTTTTGTAGGAATCCAGAAGAGGGTAAGGTGGGGATTTAAAAAAAAAAAAAAAAAAAAAAAAAAAAAAGGAAAAGGATTTCTTTTATCAGGCTCCAATTATCCCAAATTGGGGTTCTAAATAGTAGTTTCTGGCAAAATCATATTTACCACAAAGCAAATACTAAAGTGCCTCACATAATTTTAAACATATGAATGCATAAACATCTTTTCTCATGCAACAAAATAGCATAATTTTATTTGTTCAGTAGATTACAGTTACAAAGAAATTTTACAAAGGGACAGTTCCCTGCATAGAGGGTCAGAAATGGCTTTTATTCTCACTACATGAGCTTTGTCTAATTTTAAAAAAAAAATGTTTTATTTCTTTAAATCACTAAGGCTACATATTGACAAAGAAATAGAAAAGGTAGAAGGGAAAAAGGCCTTTTCTAATTTATATTAAACAATAAAAAATAAAATTTTATTAGGCACTAAAGTAGAAAAAGGTCTGTAGCAGTATAGGCTCTGAGCCTCACCCTGGGTACCATGGTCAAACATAGGTGCAGGGCATTTTCTTGATGAGAGCTTCTTGCTTTTATGGAAACCACCACATTTATCTGGGTAGAATTTTCTAAAATATTTTTATTAATTTATATATCCTCTCTGCTTAACTTATCTTTTTAAATGATCCTGTTGAGATGCTCTTCATGTCAAATATCTACTTTCTCTGAGCTGCATGGTATTACTTCTAAATGCTTCTTTGAGCTATGGACAACTGAGTAAGGCTAGGAGGGGAAGAGTTTGTCAGTCAAGGGAAGAGCATACTAATCAGCTGTACAATGTCAAATAGTCAGCTCGGAAAATATGTATATAAATAACATTATGTACCCAATGGGTTATATTTTAGAATATAAAACACTATTTAAAAAAAGGCACAAATTTGGAGATGAGCAGAAAAGGTTATATGGGAGGGTTTGGAGAGAGGAAAGGGGAAAGAAGAAATATAATTAAAACACAATCTCAAAAATAAGAAAGCTTTAAAAAGTAAATTTTATTTTTAATAATGTTTAATATTATTCTGCAAAAGTTTCACGTGCAGCTACTATGATTTAGTTAATAAATCTAGTTCATCAATTAAAATGCATCCTTTTTTTGGTGAAATTGCTGAAGATAATCTGACTGTCATCTTAAGCTGGTTTGTGTATTTAAAAGTCTTTTGGTTTTGTTTTGAGACATTCTGTTGCTGTATCAAATGAAATCTAATTTTGCACAGATGGTATTCCTTCCTATAATTTTAAAAAATAAATAGCTAGAATGTTGAGTACATAGATGCCAGTTTTAAGATGATTGAATTGCCTAAATGGTTTTGTATGGAACTCTACCAGTTCATCATGTACAGTTTCATCAGTTAGTATGATATACTCTCCAGAATTATTACAGAACATCCATCTTCACAGTTTCCCCTCACTAGCATCTATTTCCAACATGGAAGCTAGAATGAACCTGTTTTAAAGGGCACCACATTCCTTCTGCTCAGAACCCACCCATGGCTCCATGACCTCAGAGCTTTTGAAAAGGGAAAATGCTTTCTAGATCTCATAGGTAGGATCTGTAATCCTGTTAAATGTCTGGGCTTAACTCCTTGGCTTCGCATTCTCACTCCCTAATAACCTCACTGAAACTAGGCCAGAGCCAGGTCCTCCAGAATACACGGTGCTGTAAAGGGATCCTCTGTCCACTGTGAGATGTATGACAGCATCATGACCTTGACAGTAGTACTTTTAGCCCAACCTGAAAACTCAAATCTTCTGCCATAATCAAATGTTTCCTGAAGAATGAGAACCATCCAAGCTGGGAACCACATTTGCCAGGCAGGTTCACTTAAAAATTTTACTTCAGTATGGTCTTTCCAAGGACATCTTCTCTTGGATGCTCTGCAAACACCAAAGACCAGACAAGTTCAAGTCCTTACAGCAAATCTACATTATATGCTACAGTATTTGCATATAATCTACACACATCCTTTTGTGTGTCATCTCTGTTACTTATAATAATATAAAAAGCTAAGTGGTCTTACAGCATTGTTTACTGAAAATTGAAAGACAAAAATAAAGCTTGTAAGTGTTCAGTGCATATACTTTTTGCCAATAATCATGGGTTGTGAAGCCACAGTGGTGAAGAATGTGTTGACTGAACAGATTTGTCTTTTTCTCCTACAGTGGTGCTCTGTTAATTGTGCCTACTGTCCTCAAGGCTATAACCTCAGCACTCAGCAGCATCAGGTAGTCAATGATGCTGTTCAGTAGGTGAATAGCATGTGAAGAGGTGACCCTACACATCACATCTCTCTTGTCAATGATCTTTACTTAGCAAAGAACCATAAGGTTTACCTAAAAGGTTGAGATGTTGTGCAATTTTGGTTTTTTAAAACCATGTGTTTACTTACTTGCTTTAGCATTAAGAATGTCTAAAATTGGTTATTTTTTGACAACTAGAGGACTGTCTGTGTCATAAAATGTTGTATGTCATCTCCCTAATTTTTTCTTTATTTTGTTGCCAGCATTTCCCTATTCATCTATCGTCTATCCATCTATCTTATATGTAGCATTTATGTATCATTAATGTAGCATTCATCTATCTATAATCTATCATTTATGGTATATCTATGTATCTATCATCTATTCTATTTTTTCAACCTAGCTTCTATATATCTACCATTTATCTTATATTGATCATCTACTATCTATCATTTACTTATCTATTATCTATTGCCTACCTGTTAACTATCATTTATTTTTAATTTATCTTCTGTTTATTATCTATCTTCAACCAATAATTTCTATTCTACATCTATTATCTTATATTTCTCATTTGCTGTCTACCATCCACTTATTCATCTATCCATCCATTCATCCATCCACCTTCTATCATGTATCTACTATTTATCTAAATTAGCTATATTTGACTATTATCTATGTACCTATTCTATCTGTAATTTATTGTCTATAACTCTCTCTGCCTACAAAATCTTGAATATTTTACAAGGAAAAATGTTGATTTAATATATTACAGAAAGAACAGTGAGCATAAGAGTAACAAAAATCTATTCTGTCTTTCTGACATTTTCTCTTGAGTTGGTTTATTTGGTCTCTGTTTCTCTATTCCCTAACCCTAACCCTAGCCCAATCATTGATTATCCTGTCCTGATGCCAATCTCTGTAAGATGTCTTAATTTGAGAAAATGAGAACTACTAATGCAAACTCGTCATCAAGATGATAATTCATTAGATACTAATACAAATAAAATGTGATATTTTAAGAGAAATACCTTTATTTAAATAAATGTATAAATTAGAAAAACAAATATTATGGTATATCCATATCTCAATTTTAAAGTTAGAAAATGTGGCTCAAAGATGAAAAAAAATGAATTAAACTAGAAACTAGTATTTACTAATGTTTTAATGATTCCCTAGTTGCTATACTGTTTTAGAGCAAACTTGAGGGCTTTTGAAGTACAGCATGGAGAATCTTAAGGCTAAGGCTAAATAACAATTTGCAATAAATGTATTATTGTTAATGATTCAGAATTCTGGGGTTTTAAAAGGTCAGCAGTCTGTGTTTAATTTTATACCATGCCACAGATATTTAGATAAGAAAGAGGAACCAGTGAGCCTAACCAGAAAGTGCGACATGATAGACTGATCACTTCCCTGCGCTAGAGCAAGGTCACTGTTTATGAGCAAGAATGGAAATATTTATAGCTGCTCAACTTTCAGGCAGTTACATTAACATCACTAGTTTACATGATAATGACCACCTGCAAAAGAGGGCAGCTATGTACAAGTACTACATAGCCAAGTCATTTTCCTCTCTCTGTCTCCATCTGTCTCTGTACATTAGTAGTTCCCATTTGCCATCCCTGAAAGCAGGAGGGTCTTTAAGATTTTAATTTATATTCCAGTTTCTATCTATCTAATTTGTCATTTTCAAGAAAATGTGGACAAATCAATAAATATTAATTCAATTAGGTTTTCTTAAAAGATTTATCCTAAGTCGAAAATAACTTACTGCATGTGGACGGACATCATTCACACTCTAATAAAATTAACAAATTGCAACAGAAACGCTAAATATTTAAAGGAAAATATTTTCTTTGTGATGACTGTTTTGGATAAAAGTGATGATAATGTATATCCTAGATGATTCTTCAAAGAAACTAGTTTGGTCTTTTAACAACTGTATTTGCATCTTACTACTGTCCTTTCCCTCACCCAGTGAAGATTCTGAGGCTGAGCAAACTTCCTAAGTGGGTTGCTGTAGGATAATGCTCTTGTACACTGTAAAGATTTGTCACTCATATTGGTTTAATAATATGCTTACTGGCCAGTAGACAGGTACGAAGTATAGGTAGGGCAACAAGACTAGGAGAATTCTGGCAAGAAGAAAGGCAGAGACACAGTTACCAGACAGACAGAGAAGAAGCAAGATGAGAATACTGGACTGAGAAAAGGAATTAAGCCACTTGGCTAAACATAGATAAGAATTATACATTAATTTAAGTGTAAGAGCTAATTTAGTATTGTGCTTCAGCTACTGGACCATTATTTAGTGCAAAATTAGACCTCAGAATTGATTATTTGGGAAGTGGTTGCTGGGTATTTGGTAGTCATTGGCAGGACAGAAACTTTCAGCTGCAGTGAGTAAAGGATCTGAGTCAGTCCTCCATTCCAGGTGTCTTAACCCTGAGCCTGTATCTCTGCTACTGCTCTATGCCTCAGAAGTTGCCAGCACTATAAACAAAGAGAAGCCCATCCACTGATGAGGCCTGTGAGTGCAGACTTGGGAGAGACACAACACAAGGCTCTCCTGAGCCTTCCTTCAGTTTAATGATATTGATAGTCCCCTAAGGTCCATGCATCCAACACTGCTGTCCCTTCCTCTGGCCTTTGTGTATATCTTCTTCTTCCTCCTCCCCCATCCTCCTCCTCTTCTTCTTTTTCTCCAAACATTATTCTATCCCTTCCACATTATGCCCTGGTTCAGAAAGCCTCCTGTGCCTAGTAAAATCTACATAATTAAACTCTTCCAAATTCTAAGTGCCACACAAAACAGATCTCTCCTATAATTTGTGCTTGTGTGGGAAATGACTTATGGTCATTCTATGTCTATCAAATTGGTCTTCTATAGAATCTCATAACCCCCTCAAGTGTGACTTTTCTTTTGTACAGTTTGCAGTGACAGATCTGGGAATCCAGTGTAACTTAACAGCTTACTGTCCTCCCTTCCACAGCAGAATCTCCAGAGAACTAAGTTACAGCACAACGGCTCTAAATACTCAGAATCATATATGACACTGTCAAAGGATTTAACATATGAAAAATCTAACTATGAGCAACTGTGAAATTATGTCCCTAGAAAACCCATTTAAGGCTTATATTCTGGTTGCTTATACACAAGATAGTATATATGCATATATGTAACAGAATTTTAAAGCATGTTGAATCAACATTGTTATGCAAAAGTAAATTAGAAAATCCCAAATAGATTTTATCTGAACTTTCAGTATATTGTCTCAGCATACTTGCTAGAAAAAATGATATGCAGATTACAAGTATTTTTGTTAAAACAAAACACTTGTCACAATTTTTTTACTATAAAATCCACCCAATGTATTTCCAGAAAAGTATTTTTATTTATACAAAATCAGTTCACTTATGTAGATAGCATTATTATTCTACATTTTATAGTGAAAATAAGTAATCAATTCTTATTAAAATTTTTATTTTCAAAAAATATTATGTTTAATATTGTTCTTCAAAACCCCTAGTCTTGTTTGAAACCCTGGATTTGTCCATATTTGTGGCTTGTAAATGATGGGGCCCCTTGTAGAGCAGGTTTCTGAGAAGCCCTGGACTGACTCTGTTCTTCTTTCTCCCTTTGTCATTTGAGATCTCAACTAACTGCAGGTATGTTAGGAGGACAACATCCTGATGAAGAACTCTCTGCAGCCTCCAGAAACAGGAAGTCCTTCAAAGCAGGCTGTTTTGCAGACTCTCTGGACTCTGAGAAGCTTTGGGGGCCATTGGGGAAACAGTTGAAGGTTTACAGCGTTCCTTGTTGTCCACGTGTAGGTAATACATCACTCTATGCATCCAGTCTGTCTCATTGCACTCAGAGTTGTAAGCAGTACATGAGTCTACACCCCAAACAACCCTTGGGCCTAAAGTCCTCCAAAGACAGCCTGAATGTAATAAAATGCTATGTCTGCCCTCTAAGGGTGTGGAGGGACCCATACCTGGAGTCAGAGTCAGCTCTAATGAGACACAAACAGAGACCAAGAGAGTCTGCCTTTTGCCTATGACAAGAATCTGTCAAGGAGATAACAAAAATGAGCAGACCTGGCATCATATCTGAAATCCTGGCTCTCAGCAGCACCTGATTCCTTTCTTCACAGAAAATCGGCAACATACAGAGAAGCTTCCACTGCTGTCGGGAGAATTGATATATTACAAAAACATAAAACGCACATCTGTGGCTCTTGGCTTACATTTAAAACTGATAAAATCTCCCAACTTTCTTTAACTGTCAAAAACAAAACTAAGCAATACTCAGGTCTGATTTTTTTAGGATGACATATTCAACTTCTGACCTTGTTGTTTAATCATCACAGAGACATCAAACTATTTCCAACCACGGTTTTATTACTATCATTACCCTCTGGTGCCATTTGGTGGCAGGAAATGAGAATGAGGTACTCTGAATCAGAACTGCAAGTTGTCAGGAACTAAAGGTAAGAGGTGGTCTGATCCCTCTGAGGCCATGGCCAAGGGAAATGGCACAGACAAACTCTCCAGGCTGCAAGATTAGGGAAAAACAGGAGAAAGGAACAGGGCTCAGAATAAGAAGCTAGAGTCATTGTCCTGATGGATGTGAAGAGGATGATTCAACTTTGGGTTCTGTATCGGGTGGGAGCTAACTGCAGCCTTCCCCGAGTTATATTTCTGCTCAAAACAGAAGGGGGAGAAAGCAGCAGCCACAGCAATGAGGAGGTGAGGCTCACTGTCCTTGCACAAACTGAGTTTACTGAACCCATTCCTCTCAAAGACACATGCAAAGAACAATCTGGACTCTGGTTTCAAAGAAGCCATGAAAGAAAAGCCTACCTCCTGTTAGACTCCACCTTCCAAGCTAAACACAGAAGGAGGCTGTGTTTGCAAGGTCATCTACTTTCCTTAATTTATAAGTTCCATATCATGAAATTTAACAAAATATCTAGTGCAAAAGAATGATAAAAGAAAAAGCTAGCATAAATGCACAATTTAACAAGAGTCAAAGAAATCAAATGGTGAAGCAGTAACTTGTTTACTGATGTGCATATTAAGTCACATAATCTCTTCTGAGGAAGGCTTTTGAGACCTTCAGTGGAAAGGGGCTGCTCCCTGGCCTGGGGAGGAGTGGGTTTCCTTCTAATTTATTTGGAATATCTGGTCCAGGTGAAGAAATAGAGAAGTAGTTTGTTAAAGAACAGTATAGGATGAGATGAGCATACTAAGGTAGAGAGAAAATAAAAATATAATGAAGAAATTAAGGTATGTTCTTACTTAAGCTACGTTGTAATGAAAAGGATTTTCTAAGTCCTCCTCAGTAGCAATAGGGTACCTTAACCAATCTCTTCTATACTACAAGTACACCAACAAGGCCCTCTGACAGGCAGGCTGGGATGGTCCAGACCTGCGACTCTGTCCTAACGCTCATTCATTTCAAAGTACAAAAGAATAATTCATCATTGTCTGGGAACAAATTGTACATGATATATTTTTAATCAAAACAGTTTTCTTAGTATTTATCTACCTCATGCTAATCTGTAAAAATTTAGGGAGGGGAAAGGCATGGGTGATTATTACACTATAGACATTCTGTGGAGAATTAAAATATTTATTTAATAATAGCACAGGTTTAGTTCCTGTGCTACAGATTGAAAAAATAAAGACCAGTGCTAAAAAAAAACCAGATTTTTGCCCTGAATTGTAATATTACTCATAATTCAATTACTTTACTTATGTAATACAATAATTTTCACACCTGCAGAATTCATTTAAGAAATACAATAAAATGTGCTAGCATTTTACAGAGCCAATGTGAAATGGCAAATGCACGGTTTCCTGTTTCCTAGCCTGTTTGTTCTTATCTTTCTTCACTGAGTACGCAGTTTACAGTTACATCTGTGGCATGAAAAAATTATCAGCCACTGAAAAGCAACACTGCTTACCAATGTTTGTATGCTTGTAAATCAAAATGTTCACTGAACATAACAGATTCCTCACCTTGAGGGTAGCATGCAGGACTTCTGCTAGCTTCTCAGTGCAAAAATTCCCATTGTGTGAATGAAGCAAATCAGTCACAGCACAAATCTGGTCATGGAAATTTGTCATAGCGGAATGGATAGGGGAAGCTAGGGGGTGACTAGGAAGAGGGGAGGAAGGGGTTGGGCAGTGGTGGGTATGTTTAAAAAAGGCTTTTAAATAAAAAAATAAAGGTAAAGAAATTTGTCATAGAAAGTAGCACTGATTTATTTCTTAATTCAACCAAGTTCTGGTTGAAACTCCTCACTCTGACACTAAAGTACAAGTCAGATAATTCCATACAAACAGTTGCTAGGGAGGGATGCCACTTAGAACTGTAAACTAAAATGTCAACGTTAAAAAGTAGTTCCTAAATGAAAAGTTTGCTGAGGACATATGTTGGATATTACCAGCTAGAAAAACTGCAGTTGAATATCCAAAGCTGTACTCAAGGTTTTATATTGATTTAACATTATAGAAGTGGTCAGAAGTCCTTCCTCTCATATGCAAATATCCTGAGGTAGGTTTCAGGGAAGGATGCTGTGCTGATATCACTTGGTTGCCCTTGGTACTGCTGTGGCATAGACTTGAGTGTCATCTATTTAGAGTGATATTCAACACTTGTGGTTGCATCAGGAGTGACTCAATGAGACACAAGTTAAATCATGACACTTAGGGTAGCAATGACCTCTAACATCCTGAAACAAAATCCTGGGAGACTAATAAAAACAGTTCATCTTTCCATTCTTGGATAATAGAGCACTTCTCATGGATTTTCATGCTTGATCGGATTATCACAGGAGGTTATGTTCTGAATGGGCTGAACATCTTGTTTAGATGACAAAGTCAAATCTATCCTAAATTAACAAATACATGACCCAGTTCACTGAATTTTTCTGCAGTGAGTTCTTTATATTATAACATGCTTAGATGGAGAAATGGCAGTCTGCATGCATCTGAACAGGTGTATCTACTTCAGTAATTTGCCCTTGTGGTGTCCAGAGGTCCTTCTTTACTTCAAAGTTAATAAAGGTAAGTAATATACACCTAATTAATGTATTTTATAAGAAGTCAACTTAAACATTGAAATATACACAGTAAAATATAAACAGTACACAAATGCCAAGTATGGAATAACTGTGATATCAGCATTCAGTGCCTCCTAGAAAAGCAAACATCTTACTCTTCCACCTCTGTATCTGTTACTATAGTTCATATTTTGTCTATGTCCAGCTGTTTTTATTATTATTCTAAAATGGTTATGTCTGAATTTAGTCTGGCATCACATTTTCAGAAATACCTCAGTATTAAGTTCTTACATTCTGATTCTGAGATACAAAGCCATATTGAACTATAGTTCAGGGAACATGGGGAAAGGGAAAGGAGGCGGAGATGCTATGCATTGTTGATAGACACAGGAAGTAAGCTCCCTACATGCTGTATGGAGCATGATTGGTGTTGAAACCCGAGGGAGTTTCTGTTCATATAGGAATAGCTTCATTTCAGGCTACTGGTGAGCAAGAAAAATTTCCAGATGGACTGTATTTGATAAAATCCCTATCAAACTTTATACTACCTAAAGTGGTATACATATATATACATATATATGTATGTATATATATGTGTGTGTATGTACATAAGTAGGATATACATATACATGTATATGTATATATATATATATCCTACTTAATACTGATTTATTTATCTTGGAGCAGGGTCTCACTATGGAGATCAGCTTACCTTTGGACATGTAATCTCCTTGCCTCAACCCCTCAAGTTTTGGGATTATAATTATAAACATGCTACCATGCTTGTGTGGGTTCTTTCTATTTATGAATGTGTCATGAGATGTTTATAAATCTCTTATTGCATATAATCACCTCTTTCATATATAACATTAAATACTAATTTATTAATTTATACAACAAGGAGGAGAAAACTCCAAACAGGTTAAGCTGTGTGCCCAGCTAAATTCTCTCAGTCACTGGCATGCCTAATTTTAACATTACATATAGTTCAGATTAATGGCCCAGCACATTAAAACTGTTGAATGTCAAGGAACTCTACCCTTACTTGCTTTCAAATGAAATAAAATCAGCAATGCTAAATCATTGCCCCAAACAAAAATCTACATCATAAATTTTATCTTTTCAGCTGTTTTACTTCCATGTAGCTATGATTTCATTAGAATAGATTTTTTTAATTCAAGTAATAATTCTAAAATTGACTGCTAATTATTTTTGAAAGCATGTTTTATCAGAAAAAGTTCAGTTCAAATTGGTACACAGATGTTGTCTCCATTAAAAATGACTCTTCTTTGGGTCATTTAGTAATATTTACTAAGGCCAGAGAGGTAAATTTTTCGATCATGAGCACAATTCTGTTTATGAATATTAAAGGCTATTTAAAAATTGTAAGATTGTAATATTTCACTAAAATTAGGTCCAGCATTTTACAAAAAAGAAAATATTCTCTGATGTTACTATGTCAATAAAAATATTTCCAATTTTGTTTTTTGCTTCATATTTTTTAATTGTTACTTTATTTGAGTCATTAGTGCAAGTATTTCTAGTGAACTGTCTTTTGTGGAACAATTTGGAAGTATAGATGAGTCAAACATGAATAAGACATCTAAAAAACCTTTACTTTTGATGATTAAATTAGCGTACTACTTATTGTAATATTCAATATGTCATTCAATACTCCATATTTAAAACTTGAAATTTGTCATATTAATAGATCCTCTTGGATGAGATTTATTTCATGTCATATGCTTGGTATTTCTGCCAAGCTTAGAAATGGATCATTAAAGGAAACAAACTGATGACATTCAAAACGGCTTTTCCCTGTGTTCAGTTGCAGGTCAATTCACTGCTCTCTATATATCATATCATATGTCAGTAACTATCACTATTCTAACCCATGCCATGTATACTAGTCTATCAGTGTTGAAAAAAAAATGATCATTGTTCTTCATAACATGCTGCAAAGTTAAGCCATGAAAATATGAATAAAAATGGAAAAGGCAATATCTAGCTATCTTCTCAATGAATCAAAGCACTTTCATTCAACTATCCAACAGGCTCTCGAGGCATTATTCCACTAGAAAACACGTTCTTAAATACAAACAAGATGGGTAAGCTCTCTGAACATGCAACAGGAATTTCCTCCTAAGCTCTTAGCATTTGAGGGGATTGGTTTCTTCTTCCCGTTTAATGGGAGATCAAGCTCCAGTGAGAGTAGTTAATCAAAACATATTGTTCAAACCCCTTCTAGAATCTTCCAAAGTGGAGAGGGTATTCTTCACAATACTTAGACTGACTTAAAATAGCAGCTCATTCACTTCATAAAGGCTCTTGATTGAAATAAAACAAATCTGCTATTACTTGAGGCTTCAAAGCCATGGCATTTAAATATTGCAAATGCATTCTGTCTTTTGATAATATTAAGCAGTGTAGAAAGAACTTCTTGGGTTTTTTAGATTTAACTTTGAGAACGATAATCACTTATTGAAGTTTAAAAATCAAGCTTGAAAGAAGCATGGCTACCCTCTCCTTGTTTTGTTTCTTAAAGAGATGAAAAGCTGCTTCTGAGTGAGGGTGGCTCTCTTCAAAAAGAACTGAAAACATCCAACTAAACAAACAGACAGCAAGTGAAAAATGAGCAATTCTTGGATTTTCCCTTTCTCACATACATCACTGGGTGCAGGATAACTTCTTGGCATGTATGCAGACTTGAGTTACATTCTCAGCTCTGTGGCATGTGGTGGAGAATAGTTGAGGGTGATCACATGAGTTACAGTGGAAACAGAGATGCCTTTACATACAAGAAGACGTTATTATTAATTAGATTAAAACAACATCCAAAATAGGGTCACAAGTAGGTTCTGCTCTCATACATCCATCAAGTTAGGCTCACACTAATCTGTGGGTGTCTCCTATTCTCCTTTCTTTCTCCTCCTGACCAAATGTGGCCACATGACCAGAGAGAAAGGCAGTCTTTCTGAAAAAAAACCAGACAATTGGAATTTAGAAACAGACCATAAGAAACAAGGAATGGAATACCTGAGACAGTTGAACCAAAATTCTACTACTTTCTTTCTAATCTGCTTTCTTTTCATGTATATTTTAACTGGAATTTTGACTACTCTGTGTGCATGGATGATGCTTTTAAAAAATAAATAAAAATATCAACCTCCATGTTCACCCTCCACAGCCTGGCCGCATTGTATTCAACCTCCCATCTCCTGTTGGTACCTTCAAACTCTTATAGTATCAGAGAACACAGATTGGCTTAATCTGAACAATGTGAGGGAAGGAAGAAAGGAAGGAGAAAAGGAGATGCAGAAAGAAAAGGAGAAAGGAGACGGAGACACACCAATCAGCCACCAGCATGGTAATTAGCCAACTGTCAATCCTAGGTAAGAATTAAACCTGTCTATCTCACAAAAATGCATAGATGCAGGCAAATTTCTCCTTGTGTGGTCACACTGCATCAATCATCCCTTGAGTCCACTGTTATGTAATGCTTATATTCACTTGGTTTTAATCACAAAAGGAGGCACCAAAGAGTTAAATGGAGAGTATTATATGGCAGCCCTTGTCCCTGTCAGACCCACAAGTCAACATGTGACAGTTCCCTTACTGAACTAAACAGAAATTACCTGTGCTTCTATTCTAGTTGTTTTTTGTTTTTTTTTTCATTCAAGGCATTAGAATAATTTGATCCAGATACCATAAAAAGAATATATTCTTTCTCCTTGATGAGTGCAAAGGGTTTTTTGTTTGTTTCTTTTGATGTATGCTTTCCTTACTATTTTTGACTTTAAAAGCCCACACAGTATTGGAGTGGGATAGCGAGGGTGTGGCTCTAAAGAAGCCATTACACACAGAGCAACGCAACAGTGGAAAGCTCCTGACATTGACCCTGGGTCTCCAGGGCATAGCTGGTCCAGGCCTGCTTCAGTTACTATGCCTGGCCATGCTACCCCTGAATGCCATGTAGAATATGGAGAGTATTCAAGCATAGAGCACAGGGTCATCTTCCTTTCCTGGATCCCTCTAACTTCAATGGAAACAATAACACCTGTAAAGGGAGAAAAACTAGTTCTAATGTGGAAGGCTGAAGAGACTTAGACAAGGTGATCGTTGATCACTTGTAGTGTTTATGAGCTCATCTCTATCTGAAAAAAAAAAAGTTATTCTATTTTATTCTTTGTTATTTGGTTTTTTCCTTTACCTTAGGGAAAATTTGACTTTTCTCTTTAGGTCCCTACTAATAAAAACTTATTGAGCAAACATTTTTCTTCTGGTTAATCTCCCCCACTTCCCTTAAGCTATACAGCCATTTCCTAAGGATTAAAGATGGGAAAATGAGTGGATGAGATGGGGTAGGAGAGAGAAGAAAAAGGCAGGAAGAGGAGAGAGTTGAGGGTGGAAAGTGCTAGAAAGCCATTCAGAAGAATGAGGTTGATTTTGAAGGATGGAGGCAGAGAAAGAAGATGAGTAAAGAGTATAAAGAGAAGGAAGGCCAAGAGGAGAAGTGGTCCAGGACAGGAAGAGAGGGGAGGGGAAGGGGGGAGGAAGAAGAACTCAAGAATAGTGGGGGAAAATGTAGAGCAAGTACAGCCATGGCAAATGAAGGACGAAGAAGCAGTCAAGTGCCCACTCCTGAATCCATGCCATGTCTGATGAGGCTGCTGTGTGGCTCCCACTGTCTAGTTCCACTGAACAGAAACATATGTTTGTGTTTTACTCTTATCAGGTCATGGCTGCTTGGAGCCTTGGTTTCCCACATTGCTGTTGCCTCAGTCCGAGAACAGGATCAGGCACTCTTCTGCAGCCATTTCCATACATGCTCACACTGAGGCTATGCTGTGGTCTCTGGGTATGCTAGACACTGAGCTGATGTCCTTAGTCCACAGCTGTCTCTGGACATCCAGAGTGTGGTATTCAGTGAGTTAGTCTACTTTAGAAGGTAGGCAGCTGTGTGCCTTTGTTCTTTACCTTTAGCCTGAGGGTATTACAGGGGACAGGACCTATTTTCCTCTGATCTTCCAAACATCCCTTATGTTTTAGTTCCTGTCAGTGATATTTATAGAAAATGGCCATTGTAGCTCCCTTGGAAAAGGCCAAATAAAGAGGAAAAATGCTTCGAATCTGGAAACAGACTAAATTGTTCCAGTCTGAAAATGGTACAGGCTCAAATCTAATTCCATGCTACTGCCCAGGAAACTGATATTGAGTTAATCCTGACTTGGCCTTCCACCAGTCCTATGAAAACAAAGCAGAGCCAATAATCCCCTGTCACATATATTCAGAGAGGTGTCCTAGTCACTTTCCAGGCCCAGAGAGCTTTTCTACCAGTCCTTTCAGATTTAATTAAAAGTAAGATTATAGTTCACTGTCTTCTGTGCAAATGCACAGAAGCTAATTTGTCAAATACTGATGCTTCAAATAGACTGTGTTCTTATACCCTGTTATGTCTTTGTTGCTGTTGTTACTCTAATACACCTGAAAGTTATTTGGCAAGGTAGCTCTTTACATGATACTGGAGAGCCTATTCTCTTAGGGTCAAATTGCTACTGAGTGTATCATATCCAGACATAAAATAGAACAGGTCAGCAGTGAGCATGTGCATCACAGTGGATACATGTAGCATGGCTGAGCAATTGCTACTCAAGTGTTAAAAGTGCTTTCAATATCAGTGAGCAGATATTTGACTTATAATGAGTTGTCTGACAAATATTTTTTTCTTCCATACTAGGAGTGTGGTTGCAATGGCAAATAATCTGAAAACATTCCTTTTCTTGGTTTGTTTTTTGTTTGTTTGTTTTTCTGAGACAAGGTCTCAGTCCATAGAGCATGGGTTGACCTGGAACTGGATATACAGCCTAGGTTTACATTAACTGCCAGCAATCTTCCTGCCTCTTCTTTATTCTAAGCTCTAGGATCATAGCCATGCAACACTATGTCCATGTGTACTTTATTACACAAATATTACAGATAAATCAGACAGTATAGAAACATCAAAAGTGAAAAATATCAGTATTTTCAGCAGTATGAAATTCTTGAGATAAGAGGATAAATTTAAATTCTTGGAATAAGGAAGCATTTTCATAAGTTTCTGCTTTAAAGGTATAGTGCATATGCAATGTGAGTTCAAGAGGAAAAGCAGCAATGATTGCACAAGGAAGGTAAACAGACATCTGGCCCACAGATCTGACTCCTAAGAACACAGAGCAATTCTGGCAATTTACCCATGAGTTTCATACACATGAAAAATCCCAGTGTACCCAGAACCTAAATATATAGTGAGAACCAGAGAGACATCCCACTGCATATGTAATATAACTACTTATTATTAAGTTATGAAAAATACTATTCACACATATCTGAATGGGCCCTCTCATGTCCCGAGACCCCTCTAGGACGTAAGTTTTATTGATTCTAAAGTATGTGGAAGAAGATATAATTTTATATTAAGCATCATGCAGAGCCTGTTTGTAAAAGCTTTAAATCTCAGACAAAAGAGAAACACATTTATTAAACTACTGTAGAATCAGACATAAACATTTCCATAATATTTCACCATTGAAACTGAGAGAAAATGTGAACATTTAAATAAATTTAAATGCTTTATGACTATCTTTAAGGTAGCAAAATCACTTCTCCTCATTAATAAAGGGGAGACAAATTTACTATTTCTAATAATATAAAAATTTTAAGGATTGTGTGCATACTTTTTATGTATTGTGATAAGCACACTATCTATACAAAGCAAGTTTAAATGAGCATCCATATACAGGGGAGCAATGGCATATTTACAATAAGCAAATATTTTCTTAGAGATCAAGAAATAGCTTCTGCTTCTAAAATTGAGAAGTCAATATGCCCCCATACGTGCGCGCACACACACACACACACACACACACACACACACACACACACACACTTTGGAAAACATGTTACTGGCCATATTCTAGCCTTACCTTCTTCCTTCAAGAAGGAAAGAATATATATATATTTGAAATATTTTCTTTACCAGCACTCTATATGGATATCAATAATGCTATGATCAAACCAAGCACATTAACTTCAAGTATTTTTGATTTACCTGCTTAATTTTACATAATTGATTAAACTTCTTCTTGAACTTTTGGTATAAACATAACTTGTTCCTATGTTGCTTAAAGTCCTTTTAAAGTTATTTTTTAACTCCCACAATACTAAACTCCAGAGTCTATTTCATTCACTTTCAAAATCCACCCAGTATTTTCAGTAAGAACTTAAATATGTAACTGAACATTCAACACGGGGAAAGCAATAACCTTCCCCAACAGAACTCCACATGGGTGACACATCTACCTCCTACACACAGGACAAGCAAGAGCAAAAAGGGGAAAGAAGCTAGTGAGATTGTCTGTTCACCACAAAGATACATTTATTCACTATGTATAAAGAAAAGACTTTTTTTATTTAAAGTCTACATCCTGCCCAGAAAGTAAAATGCTTTTGGAAGTCAATCAGAAACCAACCCAGATAAGCCAAACACTGTGAAAACCAATGCTGTCATCATCTGCATCAGTGGCTTTCATTTATGCTGCAGATGATTCTGTAGAATGTTCATTTCTGCTCAAAAGGCTTGTATGTTTTATCTTATTTTGTAGCCATTAGCATTTATAGAGAGAAGAAATTTGAATATAAGAGTAGCCAGGAAAATTCATATGATGGCATTTCCTCTCTCTACCTCACTCTATGTCTCTATCATGAAAAACCATTAATGTTATGCTCCTGCAGATAAAGGCAACTTGATGTTTTCAGTATCATTCATACTGCAATATAGAATTAAATATGTGGCATGGCAATTGGCTTGCACTCACTCTTGAGGCTCTAGATAAAATTAGACAAATAGAATCATGCATTATAATCAAACACAAAAATCAGTGACAGAAAACTAATTCAGATTCGGTTATATACGCAGCCATAATGAAAAACAGAAATTTGCCTTCATTTAAGCAAACATTTTATAATCTCTGAGTCATGATAATATACCAGTTTATAAAAGGAAACATACATCAATAGTTAAAAACATCTCTATTATAGAAGACCTCACAGGTCAGGTCAATGGATACATTGTGGACACTAGCCCATGCTTTCCACAGATTCTCAAAATGATTTCCTTCTCCTGTATATGGCTCCCTCAGTCCTTCAGGCCATGTTATCTTCTCTTTCCCTGAACTTCCACTGAACCAGTGCAGGAGTCACCTTTGCTACTTCTAATAACAGCACCTTCTTGACCAAAGAAGAATCTCATATCCAGGTCTAAAGACTCTGTGACTTATGGGTCTCAGCCATGGCTTATTCCTTCACCTCCAAAGCACCACACCATGAAAATTAGAATTCTACCATATGGTCCAGGTCTGTCCCTACAGGCAATATTATTCCCCAAGGACGAGCACCATTTTATGATATCCTAGAGGGAAAGACGTTTCCATTATCTGTGTAGCCACGTGTTGTTCCGACTTACCAGAGTAATGAAGAAAATGACACTCAGTAAGAGCAACACCTTTTCTGACTACATAGCTGACCCAAGCCCACGCTTTCCATACCTTTGCAGCCACAGATGAATTAGGTTTCTCCAGCAAGTCCCAGAGTTTCTTTCTTTTCTCGGGGCAGCAAGTATTATCAAACTCCTCTCCCTCTCGTTCACGCATGGTCTCTGCCTCTCTCCTCAGTTCCTCGTTCATCTGTTCTTTCTTCTGATGGTATCTGGCTTGGCAGCAGGATTCTAGGTAAATCTCATCGATGCCCCAGTAGTCAAGCTCTTGGCCAAAAGAGAGTGCACACATTTCTTCCATCATATGGAGCTTCCCTGTCCGGTAGAAGTTTAGAATAGACGTGAAAGCTCCCGGATGTCTGTCGAAGAAATACTCATTCTCGGTAAGGTTGTAATCATCGCAGACCTCCAGGAGGCTCTCATGGGTATTACAGTCTCGAAGCTTCCCCAAGCGTGTCCTGGGTAGCCTATCCAGAGTCCTCCACAGGACTTCATGGTTAAGGCCCCCCACATTGATTTTAACTCTTCGAGAGCATGTTTTGCTTCGGATAATGTCCACAGGTTCTGGAGGAAGAGAAAGTGTTGACCTGGATGTTTTCCTGTTCAGGCCAGGTGGAGCCTTTTCTGCCATTTTGAACTGAACAGAAAGTCAGATCCAGGGTCCTTAAATAGGTGGTCAGCTGAAGCGGGATTCTTCGGGAGCAGGCATTTCCATAACAGCTGGAAAAAATCAACAGCTCTTGGTTATTCCCAGGTCTCCCACAGCACTGCCTCTCCTCCTGGGTCATTCAGCCATTACAAGCAGGCATGTCATTAATGGTCATTCTTCTGAAGGTAGAGGGGAAGCAATTTAACCAGGTTCACGGAGGAAGACACTTGTTCACTTGTACACACCTATAAGTTGACAAGACCCAGCTGTGTCATTTGAATTCTCTTGCTCAAGTTGCTAAAAAAAAAAAAAAAAAGAAAAAGAAAAACAAAGAGAGTGAGAAAGAGTAGGTGCCAATGAAGGCTTCAAAGATAAAACCCTGGTACAGTTATGCCAGTTATGCCTCTAACCTACCCAGTCAGGTCCTGCTCACAACATCAGTTTCATGTTTTGACTCTTCCTCATGCCCACATGTCCCCCAGTCACCCAAGCCAAATCTGAGAGCATATGATCCTTGCATCTTTATGTAACTACAGAAGTTTGGACAATATGTCACTTAGGCACTGTTACGACCTCTGCCATTACACAGTCCCCAGCACCAAGGCACAGAGTTAAACTCCTAGCTTTCCTTGTATGTGTTGTTCTAAGAGCCATTAAAACTGACCCAATCCCTGGTGCTGACCATCTGAAAAACCACTCATCAAATAGCTACCAAAACCATCTACGAAGATACAGACTTGGCCTTGACACCTTGTATAACTTGCAAAAAATTTTTTTGTTATTGGAATAAAAACCTAGTCCGCATTACAAAATTCTCTCTCCCTTCTCTTTTAGTTCAAATCACTGTCTGGAAACCATCTCCTATCTATGTGGCATAAGACTCAAAATAGTCAGGGAATTTGGGGAACCTTAACATAGATAGATAGGTACAGGAATGAAAGATGGGTGATATAAACAGCTAGATATAGAAAGCCGTATCATGAGATGATTTTCTTTCTTTGTCTCTCTCTCTCTCTCTCTCTCTCTCTCTCTCTCTCTCTCTCTCTCACACACACACACACACACACACACACATCTGTGTTTTAGTTTTAAATTAAGTACAGTAAAAAAACAGTAATAATAGCTAATAGTAAAATAAAAGAATTCTAATAATATACTATAATAAAAGTTTACTCAAACTAAGAAGTTGTTAACTTTGCAAATTTCCATGTAGTATTTTAGGACCTTGTTTGACCATGGTGAACTAAAAACACAGAAAGTGAGAGTGTGGATAAAGGGGACTTTTCTTCTGAGTTGCAACAACTCCATCATGCACACACCACGGTTTCTTGGGCTTGGCTTATTTATAGAGGATCCTGGTGTGATCTCCACCTTTTCTATTTCCTTTTGATCAACAACTGCTTGCTTTTCATGACTTGGGGCAGATGTTACCTCCTCCAGAGGCTCTTCCATGACTTACCTCTCTGGGATCATGAAACTGTATCTCTTGTCTTTTATCATGTTACAGTAACAAAATCTATAATAAATTGCAAGTTCTCAAGAATAAGCCCACCCTTTTTTGTTTTTATGCCTTTGTCATTGAGTGCTGTTCTTACACACTGGAGAGGCTCACTATATTTAAATAATTAGTCAGTTATTTGATTTTCATATGCATCTAGCAGAAAAAAATGTATAAAGTTACTGGGATTGTGTGCATAAAATACACCCATGTGTAGATGCTATGCATGTACAGAATATGTTATTGTATGTTGGGTTTGTTTTAATTTCCTTCACATCTCTTTTCCATTGAGCATTAATTGTTTAGAGCAAGTGATTTCCCTTGATGGTCTTATTGTATTATTATCTAAAACAGAGAAAACTCTCATGCTTAATATCTTCTGAGTGATTTAGCAAAAAATCATAGACCTTTGAGACTAGCCTACAGAACCAGTGGGCCATGTTTCACTAGCCAGTGGCTGAGACTAGAGTGAGGTGATGAACTGTTAGATCTAAGAGGTCCTTTTGACTAGAACTTTCTTGCAAAATGCACAGCAATTTCTGCAATTCCAGGGCTCTCCATATGCAAATTAAATTTATTTCTCCATCTGGAGGCCAACTATCCTCTCAAATGAGTATGTTTAGCTTCTGAAGAAAAAAGTATATGGACTATATAAGAAGTATTTTAGACATGAGCAGCAAATATATTTGAATTGGAAGTTTTGTCAGATACAAAGTTATAGGAATATTTTAAGCAAATACACACAGAGTTTTTCCTCTTATCTGGTTAAAAATCATTCATGTTTACATAAGTAAAAAGGGACTGTAATGATTTCTAAAGTTGTTTGGGCTTGAATTCTTCCTTTATAAAAACCAGAATAATATCTCATCTCTAAGATGTAGCATATTCACGATCTTCCTGAGGTTTGGCTTTCAACTACCAAAATAAAATTAATAATAAAAAAGCACACTCATGTTTATTAAATGAGTACTAGTTTATCCTTTTTTTGCCTTCTGAGGCCTGTATTTGTAGGTCTCATTTTTTTTTTTTTTTTTTTTTTAGAAATAGACCTACAGATAACAGGCACCCTGTAATAAGCACTGTTTTGACATTGATGTTCAAGACCACATTTTGTATTTTACTGACATTAAACTATAAATATTTGTTTAATGAGCAGCAACATCAATATCAGGCAAAGTTAAATGAAAATATCAGAAAAGGGCAATTGCAGTGGTGAGCTCTGATGTTTCCTTCACTGAATGACATCACCCTACTAATACTGTAACAACTCAAAGACTGTTACTATCTACCCTGAACAACAAGCATTAAGGCCAGACTGCTTTGAACTTTTTCAATTTTGTTTTTCTTATACTGTGATAAAACACTAACCAGAAGCAGCTTGGAAAAGGAAGGTATTATTTGGTTTGTAATTTCATATTACAGTCCATCATTGAAGGAATCCAAAGCAAGAACTTGAGCAGAAAGCCGCTTTCCTGACTCACTGCTTCTACTCAGCTAGGAACATTTGCTCAGGATGGTACTAACCACTGTGAGGTAGGCCTTTCTCCTTAAATCAGCAATGAAGAAAATCCCCTGCAAGCATACATGTAGGTCAATCAGACAGAGACTGTATTGTTTGACTAAGGTCTTCTCTTTCTTGGTATGTCAAGTTCACAACCATGAACAGCCATCACAAGGACAAATGAACATAAAATGCACTTATTCTTTTCGGAATATCTCTCCTTCTGCTTTAGATAAACAGTGTTTTAATTAATTATTCATGTGTGTGGTTTAAGATAGAGAGAACTTTAACATGGCCCTGATAGAAACATTTCACATATATAATCAAAAGTAGACTGAGACCCCCACCTTGTAACATTATTACCAAGAATAAATGCTGTGTCTGAGTCACCAGTAGGACATCATTGGCTTAAGCAATTTCATGCCCATGACTTACACAGAATTTTCCTTTCCAAAGATTGTCTCAAGTGAAAAATGAAGAGAGGTCAAAAGGCTTAGATTTCAAAATATCTTCTTCACTGATCAAGAACTTTCTATTATAAGAAATCCAGTGTTGATTGCAGATACCACAGTAGAAGGAAGGCCGAAACCCAATGCCATCTATTCAAAGTGAAGAGCGAGAGCAGGGTGAGAGAATGCACTGTTGATTTGACTTCCTTACATGTTAACATTGTCTGCTCTGGCTCTTATCACTGTGGTAAAATTTCTTCACTCACCCTTAGCAGAATGTTCTGTGTGTTTCCTGATCAAAGGCATCAGTTCTTGAGTGACTAAAGAATTGTGAATAGTGTTCAGAGAGTCAAAAAAGCTTTCAGAAAAAGTCAATAATTCAGATAAAATCTAGCACCGGCCCTGACAACAGAACCATGGAAATTCAAGAACCGGTTTTGTCTACCAGGTGGTACCTCTCTTTACTTGCCTGTCGCCACTGTCCTGCAAATTATATGTCTTGCTTTCATTCCATCCCCTGCCTTCCTAACGTGCATGTTCATTGTGTCATTCAGTTCTTACAACCTGTGAAACAATCACAAAACCAGAAAATATTATACTAGGGTTTACACTGCTTCCAAAAGTTATTTTTCTATATCTTCTTTTAATGTAAAGACCTCCTGAGATAAGTTATTAGATCTTATTTTGGAGAAAACAAAAAATATGTAACTGAGCTGTTATAATTTTTTCGGGTGTTGGAGGCTGAGCCTAGTGCTTGGTACCTACTTACTAAGGTACATGTCTTACCATGCACTTACTATAGCCGCTAAGGGTGTTTTCATAGTCTCTCTCACTGCCTCTGCCTAGATGTCACTATGTTTCCCTGTCAACTCTCAGACTCCTACATAAATCTCAAGCAGCGTTCCTCCATCAGCCTCCCAAACAGGACCACAGGCACCTGCTGCTGTGCCTGCCCCAAGGTGCTTTCCACGGAAGGCTGTATAAAGGCCATAGCATCTCCTTCCATTCGGGCTGACCTTTTCACATTTTACCTTCCTGACTGAGATCTGAAATCCTCTTCCACAGAACAGTGGCATTTCCACATCTATGATTCCCTGACTTCCTATGGCACTGAATGCTATTTTCCAGTCTCTGATTCTGTGGCCTTTTCTCCATCTCCTGTTCATTTCTGTGTTTACTTTACACAGGAATAAACACAGACTACCTCCAAATTGATGGAAACTTTTTGTTTTTATTTCTACCTTCCTAATAGAAAGTGTTTTGCATATTTCACTTTAAGAGCTCTTTAATTTTTATCATGGCTTAGAAACGACTACATTCTGAATATCATAAAAGTTTCACTCACTTTATTTAGTGTTTGGTTAATTTTTTATTCTGTAACATTTCACTTTTAATCTATGTTCTTTTCTTTCACATTAATTTTACTTCTAACAATGAATCTGTCGGTTTCCTCTGGGTTAGGTATTATATCTTACCACTCCAGAGTGTTGGCAAAATTTATGTTTTTAATTTTAGTAATGCAAATGGATATGGTACTGTGTTCTCTCACATATAATTTTATATGTGAAATTATGTCTATCATAATAATTTTACCCCCATAAAAATTAATCTCATAATTCAACTTGTATATAAGTCAAATATCAAATGCAATGATGCAATACTTAAACTATAGGTGTTAAGTAACTATAGAATTTATATATATATATATACACACACATATATATATGTAAATGATCAGTTACAAATGAAGATATGTCAGGGATGAAATGGCAATGAGTATTCTTTTTTGGCAGTTGATATTTTGGTCTTCGCTGGATAGACTAACTGTAAAGCCTGTAGCAGATCAACAGGCCAGTGCAAACGTACTCAGCATCTCTTCATTGGTCTAAGAAGAAAACGACTCTTTACACAGTAAACAACAAATACTGGAGGTTAGTGCAGCTGCACCCTGCTCCTAGCAGCAGTGTGGAATTATACTGCCACCCGTTCAGGCCCAAAGCTGACAACACACAACTTTCTGATCATGGCATCATAATTACAGCTTCAGGCTCCAGGTTTGAGAAGAAGATTTTCTTTTTCTTTTTTACAGACTCAAAAATACTAGCATTATGTCACACACTTGACACTTCCTTAGAGTAACTAAGCAGGGTAAGACATATGTGTGATTCTGTGAACACAAAGAGCAAATGTTTCTAAAGGTCTTAATGATGTCGCATTTCAGTTTTACATTTCTGGACTGTGCTCCAAACAACTTTGAGACTTTTAAGGCTATGGGATCTATATCTAACTAAGCAATTGCTGCTTAGAATTTCACATATATCAAGGAGTAGATTTATGGAGTGTTGTTTCTAATACAGAAAGTCACAAAAATTATCTGCATTTGATATCTGGTGAGAAAGACAAAATAACAGATGATAATGAAATCAATTTTAAAAATGCACACCCTGCTAAAATCCTTTAAAATGAAAAAAAAAAAGCATGTGTGTGTGTGTTAATTATCCCTTAAAATAATTACCAAAGTAAATTTTTAAGTCAAGACAACATTCTAAACAGAGTTCCAGGAACCTCTCAAGAATTCTAAGAAAACTGAGCAAATCAGAATTATGTTGGAACTTAGAAATACTGCTGCATTTCAAACTGTCTATGGCTTCTCAACAGGTCAGTTCCAGAAAGAACTGGGGTGCTGCTGTGTGCTGTGTACAGGGTATCATTTCTCTTCTGCAATCAAAGGCCACTCATGTCTATGTGGTCCTCAGTTTTAGCACAACTATTTACTCTTTAGTCAAAAAAAAAGAAAAAAAAAAGGAAAGAAAAAAAAAACCCTAGAATTTTTCTCCTTGCTATAAGCAATGTGGTGCTTTTTTTAGATGCACTCTAATAGATTCCCCAAGCTTTGCCTTCTGTGGTCACAGGATGTGCTGTACTGCAGCCAGAAGAGGAAAGACAGGTATTAAGGAAGATGTAATAGGAGCATTTTTCAATAACACAGACGTCCCCAAATTTATAAATAAACTATTTTATTTAGACACCATTTTTCACTAGAATACAGAATTATTTAAAGAATTAGAACATGTATACGTGTGTTTGCTATAATTAGAGAATGAAAGCTCTAGACTTATATTTAGAATGATAGTCTTTTTAATGCTTCTTTAATTTTTTGAGATTATGGAGTAATTATATCATTTTCTTTGCACGTTCCTCCATCCAAATCCTACTATATATACCTCCTTTTTCTTTTTCATATTCCTGGCCTTTTTCATTAATTGTTTATATGACTTAAAGCTCAACTTTCATAGTAGTGTCTGGGCTTTGAACTAGGAAGTTTAATATTATGACAGTGTGCCCATATGTAGAGTTTGATCTTATGATGGAGAGTATACCCTTATGTTGGGACCTGAGATGCATTATTTCAAGTATCTCTTTTCACAAAAGTCTTCCCAGAAGCACATGGAGTAAAAGGAAAAAACAAAGACAAACGTTGGTGCAAAAAAATACAAAAAGCATCCAACAGAGAAGACTTTGGTGCTGAAGAAACTGCAAGCAATGGACCACACTAATCTCTTGTAGACTACAGATACTCTCTGGGGTTATGTCTGGGTGGTACACTTAGTAACTTGGATGATTGGCTTACACCTCATTCTCTATTTGGATGAATGGGATAAAGCAAAGTTATGCTCCATAAAACCAAATTTTTAATAATTTTTGAAATTTGGATAGTGTTTGAATATGTATTAGGCTCCTTCTAATACTATTAGCTTTAATTCACATAATGAGTCTCAAACATTTAGAAATATGCTTTTTGCACAAGTAATATTTCTGGTAGGCCCTATTAATAGTAGACATAAATTTCTAAAGTATGTTCCAGTCCCTATTTTCCAGAGTCCAGCATGTGACAAAGTAACATAGCTCTCTCTTAACAGATACTAAAGACTGAGCTCTACAGTGTAATATTTTTTCAGATTTAGTGCGTGTGTGTGTGTGTGTGTGTGTGTGTATGTGTGTGCCCTTGGAGACCAGCGGGCACTAGATCCCCTAAGGCTGCAATTACAGAGTGTTGTAAGTCATCCTATATCAGTGCTGGGAACTTAATTCAGGTCCTTAGAAGAACAGCAAGTGCTCTTCACCAAGAAGCCTTATCTCCATCCCTCTAAACATAAATATTACAACATGACAATGTTTGGGGACAAGAACAAAATACAATGCCAAAGAGAATGAATATGACTCATTTTTCTTATTTATAACTTTTAGTCCTGGGATCCAATAAGGTCACATGATTAAATTGACATCACCTGGTCTCTTGAGATCTGTCAATGCCGAAACATGTCTCTTGCCACCACATCACCTTTAGATTTTCACCTATTAGTGAGAGTTTTAAAAAATGGCTCCCATGTCAAAACACTGAGTTAAGCAACCCCAAGCTGCCTTTATCTATAGTTCATTTAAAGGAGGGGCAATGGCTGCAGTCATTAGAGAGAGGTGCAGCTCAGCGATTCTTATTCCCTCTGCTTCTCCCATCAATCTGTTAATCACCTTCTTCGCCTCCAGACCCCTTCAAGTGGTTCTGTTTACTTCAAAACTAGCAGAAGCTCAGGTCCTTTCTGTTCAAAGGTGCCTCTAAGATTCCCAAGCTCTGAGAATAAAGACACTGAAATACAAAGTCCATGTCAGCTGGACTCTATCTCTGCTTTTCCTGAATTTTTCCATCTGCTGATTGCTAAATCATAGAATCCTTTTCCAATTATGTTTACATGCTATTCTCTCTCTGCTACACACACACACACACACACACACACACACACACACACACACACACACACAAATTGTACAACTTTTGCCCCATCTTTCTCTGCAGACACCAACTTACAGCTGACATTTCAGGTCCCTGAAACTCCTTATCTATAAATTAATTCTCATATTTTAAGACTTCTTAGAACCAGGTACCTTTAGCCTGTTGAAACAGTGGTTACAACATCAAATTTTGTATTTTATTTACTTAGAAAATATTTTTCTTCATTCCAGATACCTCATATTATCTGCTATTTCTCAAATCCAATATGGCTTCCTGTATGAAATGCCCTTCCCATTTTCTCTTTCTAGCAAACCATTACTCATTATTCAAGATCAAAACAAGTCTTTTCCAGAAAAAAAAAAAAGCGTCAGCCCTGCCTCAATGACTCATCACTTTGGTTTATCTCTTAAGTTGCTGTTCTTGTATCAATCTGGAGATCATGTGGAATTTTTTTTTTCTTTTTCATTCATTCAATGAATATGTATGAGGAACTACTCTGCTCAAGGCCATTGGTACCATCATGAAAATTATAATCTAATGAAGGTAGACAGGCATAACACACACACAAAGCAATAATAAAAACAGGGAAAACATAAACTGTTATTGTGTTTCCACATTCAGGAAAATAGTAAAGTTAATGAAAAGTCTTCTTCCTTCCTTCCTTCCCTCCTTCCTTCTTTCCTTTCTTCCTTCCTTCCTTCCCTCCTTCCTTCCTTCCCTCCTTCCTTCCTTCCTTCCCTCCTTCCTTCTTTCCTTTCCTCCTTCCCCTGCCTCTCTCTTTCTTCTTCCTTCACTTCTTTTTTCCTTTGTATTCCTCTAATTTCCTACCCCCTTCTGTCTCTCTCTCTCCTTTCTCTCTTCTCCTATTCTTTTCTCCCCTTTATCTGGCCATCCTCTGGTCTGCCTTCCAACCCTCCTTTCTTTCTGTCTTTCTTATTGAAAGATACTGTGTTCTATATTTTACTACTTAAAGAAAATCATATTAATGAACCATATTTAAACACCAGAACTCATCATAAGTACATGTCTGCTTGATTTTGTTTTATCATCTATCTATCTATCTATCTATCTATCTATCTATCTATCTATCTATATTTCCATCCATCACCTATCTATCTATCATCTATTTATCTATGTCTGTCTATCAATCTATCTGTCTATCTATCTATCTATCTATCTATCTGTTATTACTAGGTAGTAAAGAAAACAGGTCTCTGAAGTTAGACACTATTGTCTCTTTCTTCATCCCTTGTGAATAATGTTTTCCATTTATTCTCATCATCAGGGCAGATTATTAAGCATCATTTTTAAGCATCCATCCCAGTGTTTAAATATTCCTTTGTTTGTTCCTCCCTCTCTTAATTTGCCATGTTTGTCTGTTGTACAAAAAGCTGCGATCCTACAATAATGACAATTTGTTAATGGAAAGAATAAAGCAGATGGACAAGATGACCTATTAGCATCTATGAACTTTGAGGTGTCTAATTACTGCCAATACTAACATTTACCACAATCTGATAACAAAATATAAAAGCACTTTAGAATTGAAAACTAACTCATCAATTACCATCAACAGTTTCAAAAATAAAAATGTGAAAATTAGGGGCCACAGATGGACTGACTGAAGCCCTGAGTTCATGGGATTGGTACCTGATGATACAGTCTTGAAATAATTTCAAAAACAGTCAGGAAAAATCATACAAATGATGGCAAGAACAGTAAAACAGGGAATTATTGCTTTGACCCAGGAAAAGTTATTCAGAAACAAATGAAACAAGAAATGTGATTAGAGTGGTGGTCGGGTTAGGGCTGCGTGTTTCCTTCTTGCAATTGCTATTTAATATGATGCTATTTCCCACTGTTTTCCTTTCAAGGAAAGTCTGATATTCTACATTTGGTGAAGGTGAAATCTTAAAGCATGCTCTGTCCCCTGGGTAAGCCTCATGTAGTGAAGTTCACCACAAGAGACCATGTGAGTGTAAAATAAATACGGCAATGAGATTCAGAGTCTTAATTTGGATTTGATTTCAACTTATGATCTCAGTGTCCATAAGGAAGATTTACATTTCTTAGAAGGCAAGATATTCTTGGAGCTGTATCTGAAACTGAGCCCAAGTTATGATCTCATTTGACTTGTGAACTTTGCTAATAATTATTATTGTCATCATCTACCAGATATTAAGTCATCATTCTATGTATCTTCTGGCCTTATTCCATTTGATTCTGATAATGAGGTTTCTTTTTTATTTTTAAACTCATGTTGGGATGAGTATTAGCATAGTTTACTTACAGACTGACTGAAGTTCAGAAAAGCAAACTTCTTATCCAAAATGACACAACAGTTAAGTGTTGGCTCCAGGATTCTCCCACCCCCAGCATTATCTGAATCTAGAGTTCATATTTCTATCCTTATAGACACTGAGATTTTCCCAGAAGGGTAGGACTCCGGATGCCTCAGAACAATAAATAAAGTTGATGTTGAGATCATATGAAGTAATTCTCCTTGCATGATAGAGAAAAGGACAGATTTATAACTATATATACTGTATACCTAGTATACCTACCCTTTGGCCTAGTTGACATGTGCAACTGCTATCTATCACATTATGTTTTCTTTTAGATATTGGCAACAGTTCATTCATGCAGCTTGAAAACTTTTACACTAAACACTAGTGTGTGTCTCTCCCTCTGTGTGCGTATGTGTGTGTGTGTGTATGTTAGATGTGTGTATATATGCTCCTCCATGGGTACATTTATATTTGTGTTATAAATGTGTGTATATATTCCTCTCTGTGTGTATCTATGTGTCAGGGGTGGGCATATCTCTGTGTGTGTCTGTGTGTGTGTCCCTCTGTGTATGTACATACATGTGGATGCATTTGTGTGTGTGTGTGTATGTGTGTGAATGTGTTTCTGCTTATGTATCTTTGTATAGGCCAGAAGTAGACATCTGTATCTTTTGCATTACTCTTTACCTTGAATTTCTTAATTTTAATAAAAATTATTCCAGTGTGCTGACCCAACTTAACATATTTCTAGAAACCTTTTTTGAAACTTTTCAACTCCCCAGCTTCCTCAGAGTAAGCTTATCTTTGTCCTTTAAGTAAAGGTTTATGTTTGGGGAATATTTTTTAATATCCCAAGAGCATTATAAAATATATCTGATGAATAAAGTAGGTGATGGAACTTAGTAAAGTGTCTGCCTTATTTTTTGAGACAAGGCCTCTTCTGAAGCTTACTATTTCAGCAAGATTGAATGGCCAGAGAGCCCCACCTATCTCCTGTCTCAACTCCACGCCTCGTCTGGTTGTTAATAAGGTGCTTACCTACTCATCTAAAATGGCTCTTAATATTCAATTCTTATGATCAGTATATACCCCCCCAATCATCTTCTTATTCTTAACCCTTTTTAGAAAGTCAAAGAATGTAGAAGAGAAATATCATCAATGGACTGAGGTCCCTCTCCCAAGAGTGTTCAAAATGAGGGCAAGAACCTACTTCTTTCATGTAGACCTTGCAATTTTTGAGTGCACAAGCATGTAAAAATAAAAACAATGAGTTAGAAATAGTATAAAGTAAGAATAAAGTGACGACTTCTAGCTTCATACACAGCATACCTACAAACACTGTTGAACTGAACCTAATTATTGATGTTTCTGACTTCAATTTGATTCTATAATTTCTACTACTTCAGTAACAGTCAGACTGGGGGAAGAACATGATATATAAAGGATATGTAAATAAAAGTGTTGGTGTAGATCCATCACTCCCTTCTCATTTTCATTATTTCTTCCAAATCCATGTGTCACTCAGCTATTACTGGTCATTAAGTTCAGGAAACAAATTGGGCAAAGTATCCCTTGCTTTCAAGAAGCCAGTAGGGCCATTGAATATAACATTGCACCAAACACTGCACAGAGCACTGCACCAAACACTGCACAGAACACTGCACTGAACACTGCACCAAACACTGCATAGAACACTGCACAGAACACTGCACCAAATACTGCATAGAACACTGCACAGAACACTGCAGTGCTTGGATTTGTGCTTCTAGCAAGTATTCTAAGGTACAGATGATACTGTGGACTTGGTTATGACACCCGAGTTGTAATGAAGCTTTCCCCTTGATTTAAATACGCTACTGCAAAGGAAGGAAAGTAATAAAATCCCAGGTGACTTCTAGAATAATATCTCATTTTACAGCAGCTACAACTTTACTTACTGTTTGGTTTTTAAATTCTTTGAGGTTTTATTTGTTAATTTGTTCAACAAATTCTTACTGAGTATCTACAACCTATTAAGTATTACAGTTTTAACATTATAAAATATTAGCAAGAAAACAGGTCTCTAGATATAAAACAAAGCAAATAATCAAAACAGACAAAAGCTAAGTAGCTGTATGCGTATGATTGCAAACTGCACTTATTATGCTGGAAGCTGAGTGTTTTGTTGGGCTTGACTCAAGTCAGAGGTGAGTTTATGAAGTAGATTTTTAACCAGATTCTTAGCTTCCTCTGTGCACTCATTCTACAAAGCATAATGAAAATGCTCTCCTTAGACTTAGAAAAAGCCACGATTCCAAATTTAAAGAGACATTCATCTCAGAAGTCAATTAATATTTAATGATGTTCTGATTAATAATCATGATTTTATGAGCTGGAGACATTCAGTATGAAAGCCCCTGGACCCACTTTTTCCCTGAACCTTTTAGACTGAGGATAAAGGGATCAAGATAGACTGTTCCTTCTTGAATGTTACTTTACAACACAGCTTCCTCCCAGTTTTCACTTCTAGACACTATTCTACTTCCAGGATCACATCACTGGGATGGTTTTACATAAAAGGAATAGGGCAAAGAATTCAAGAGCCTAACCCACAGGTGCTTTTAAAAGATCAAAATGTGTGTGTGTGTGTGTGTGTGTGTGTGTGTGTGTGTGTGTGTGAATAAGGCAAATAGTTTTGTATTTGCTGTTGTTGCTGTTCTGCCCTTTGCTACTGAACTAAAATGACAAATGTGTTTTATAAATAAGCACAGAATAAAAGAAATCAATACAACAAAGAAAAGAAAGGGAACCCGCTAAAGGACACAGTGATGTATTTGTGTAACTTTAGAACTTAGGACATTTGAAGAGATGAGAGGAAGACAGAGTACCTGTTCCACCCTCAGTCCTGGTCAGGACAGCTGGGTATGAGAAAACATTTGGGGTTAGATGAGTCAAATACTTACAAAGATAACACTTTACATTCATATCTACATTTTGTGCAGATCACAGAAAGCAGGAAATGCTACCAAACAGGAATTCTCAGAAACAAAAATCATTGCACTGAGATCCTTTCCATAGCACGTACCTGGGACATCATTTGAGCCAAAGGATCCACTGGGTACCAGAAGTGGTTAACATGTTTATATACAGTAAAGCTAGTCAATATTGCCAGTAAATAACACAGCTTTTGAAACTTAAGTTTCCTAAATTAATTCATGCTAATAATAGTCTATCTAGAACTGCACTTTTGAGTATGGCCACTAGCAACTATTGCTACTCAACTTAGGTAAGACATAACTTCCATTTTTCAGTGTCAGAAGTCACATTTCATATATTCCATAGCTCATGTGACTTGAGGTCAGAAAGCACAGACATAGGACATTCTCATCCTCCCACGGAGTTCTGAAAACCTTCTTCTGCAGCTTTGATAGTCAGTTCTGTTCTTAATGCAAAAATAAGTTCTGTCTTTTAAAACGTGATAGAAAAGTTCTCTCAGAACCACAAAGTTTGCTCTCATCTGTGTTAGCATATCTATTTCCTGCCCATCTCCATTCTCTAGAGTAATAGATTCTGGGACCCAGGCACACTCTGGTGCCTCCTGGATTCTGGGAACACCCTAGTCCTTGGCAGGGAGAGTAAGAAGATGTGAGTTAAAACAGTGCAGAGCTGTGGCTTGGAAGGAAAAAGAAAAAAAGGCGAGAGCGAATCTAAGAATGACATGATCTAATTTGATATAAAATATGCAAATTAGATAAAATGGTAAGAAAAGCAAGAGTCTGTGAGTAAGTTGTAGAGGAACATCACCATGTACAGGTTAGTCACATGATGATGGCCTAAGAAACAGAACTGTCTACTGAATCCCTTCATTAGTACAAGACTACTGATGGGTTTTTCAGACAAGGCTAACTGGGTGGAACCCTTGAAGCCACTAAAGAGAGAGGTTTCTCATAAACCTCATGTTCCTATAAAGCATAGCACTTGTAGTTCATGGGACTTGGCCACTTTCATCCTGCATTTCTAAAACTCCAAGTAATGGCTGCCCCACCCAGGACATCTTGCCATATTCTGGAAGTTCCAACTCTGTATATTGCTCTTTGTCGTCTGACCCACTTTCTCCAGATGCCACATTATCTTTGCCTTAACTCCTTGTATGACAGGTTCACCTCGATTGTTAAAATAGGAGAAGACAATCTATGAAGACATAAACAGCTAAGTTCTGGGCTCCACAGAGAATAAAATCACCTCTGGAAAATAGTGGCATGACATCTCAACTCTCCCAATTTAATACACCACAGCCCACATGCAGCTTTTCACCTTTCCAAAACAGTTTATGACCCAAGAACCATCTGGGTCTGGACCTAGAGTAAAGTCACCACAGCCATCATTGAAAAAGGACTGGAGAGTCTATGCTTGCTTTCATATGAACGGGAACCCCATGAAGATAAAAACTCAGTTGGTTTAACTGTCACCTAGCAGAGAGCTTCCTATCTGAAAGTATCTAATTAATATTATTTCCCGAGCTTGTCCCTTAAAAGCTGCATATAATTAAAACTAAAGGCTCTGTGAAACAATAAGAATTGCTTGGGGGGGGAGGAAAAAAAAGGAAGAAAGAAGACAAAGAAAATGAATAAACCCAGGGTTGATTGTTATGTTATTAGAACAAATTGTCCTTGTCAAAGTGAGAAAACATGAGTTAAATTGTTCCATATAATACGCTACCCCTGATTTTTGAAGTCATCCACTGGCTCCTTGACAGGTCTGGATAGCAAAGAATCTGGAGAAAGGGAGAGACAGCAAATGGCTGGTGCCTAAACTTCAGGGGGATATGAGCAAGTAAAAAAATCTCATGTTGTAAGAAATGCTACATGCATTCCAGGAGCAATGGCACCTAATAGTTAATTAGAATTAGTTTCTTGTCTATGCTATAATTACTATCTTTTATCCCAAAGCACCCAGCCAGAGTCGGTTACATACTTGAGTCTTATAATAGTGAGGCTTCAGAGAATAGAGAATGAGTGCCCCATAGGAACATGTCCCAGAGGTCTGGGAAGAGAGCCAAAGAGAAGACTGGAGTATGTGTTGTGCCACCCAAAGTATGGGTTAACTGGTGATTGAGCTGAATTCACACCCATTTCCCCCCTAATTTATTTTGAAGGAATCTGACTACAACCAGAATGACTAAATGTCTAAGTTTATGCTTCATCTTCATTTGAGAGACTTGCCACTGAAAAGGTCCCATTGAGCCTAAGTTTTAATTTCCAGCCCCCAGTGACCTAGTTTGACGCTGTTTGAAAATATTCATTAGTGAAACAGCCCCCAAAATGTGTATCAGAGTCAAGGTATTTAAAAAGTTGTCAAGACTGTCTGTCTGTCTGTCTTTCAATCATCTAGTTGTCATCTATCACCCATCTATCTATCCATCCACCCACGCATCCATCCATCTATCCATCCATCTGTCTATCTATCATCTATCTATCTATCTATCTATCTATCTATCTATCTATCTAATCTTTCTTTCTATCCATCTACTTATCTATCACCAATGCATGTATCATCTATCTAGCTAGTTAGCTTTGAATCATCTATCTTCTATCACACATGTGTCTATATATCATGAATGCATCTATGTATCATCTACTTCCCTTATCTATCTATCTATCAATCATCTATCTACCTACCTACCTACCTATTGCTATCCCCCTCTTCAATATCTGATGACATTCTCATTCTTTACCTTCCCTCACTTTCTTTCTCTTTATTTAATGGTTAGAGAAATATATCATGTTAAATAGCTTCATTCAGTCTTGTTTGCATTCATTATCATTATTCTACCTTAGTCTGAAATTGAAATTGGTACCCTGAAAGGAGGTGCTGCCTTTACAAAAAAAAAATCTAAATATTGTGACACTGGCCATCAGCAAGGAAACTAATATAGAATTCAGTAGCTGGAGGCTGTGTTGTGTTTTAGCAAAATGGCAGAAACTCAGGGCCCATATATAACTCCAAAGGAAATTATCAGAATGTTAGCATAAGGTGCTTGATCCTTACTACTTACTACAAATAACTGCTGGACTTGGGAAGGAATTGCTAGCTTGATAACAGAGTTAAGGGGAGTAGCCTAAGTCTAGAAAATAAGATCTTAAAATTTGGAACAGCTCACTTTTACAGGATTACAAAGAAGAGAGAGACAGCCTGCAGGGGGATTTGGGTGACAGAAACTCACTAGCTCTTCCCACATGGACAAAGTAACAGCCTGTCAGCAAACATCTGATTAATGATGTTCCCTAACCACTCAAGCCAATTTTGCTGATGATTCCAAAGGTAACTGTACTGGCTAGTCTTATATCAACTTGGCACAAGTTAGGGTCACAGGAGAGGAGGGAGGCTCAATTGAGAAAATGACCTCCATAATATTGTAAATAAGCACGTAGGGAAATTTCTTAGTAATTGATGAAGGAAGGATCAGATGTAGGACTACTACCTGGGGTGGTAGTCCTGGGCTATAGGTTAAAGCAGGCTGAACAAGCCATGATAAATAAGTCAGGAAGGAGTACCCCTCCATGGTCTCTACATCAGCTCCTTCTTCCAGGTTCCTGCCCTGTTTGAATCTCTGTCCTGGCTTCCTGTGATGATGAACAGTGATGTGGAAGTATAAGCCAGATAAATGAAACCCTTTCTTCCAAGTTGCTTTTAGCCATGGTGCTTCATCACATCAAGAGTCACCTTAATTAGTACAGCAATCATTTGAGATTTGTATACTTGAGACATGAGCAAAGAAGTAAATTGAGTTCAAGGAATATACAAAGAAAATAGCTACTAGTGGTCAGTGGGAAAACAGAAAGTAAATATATACATGAGTTAGGAAGGTTTTGAGGGAACTGCACAGTCAAAGACATTCAAAGCAGATCCTAAAGAACAAAAGAAATGCACATCTTTCTCCCCATCTTCCCACCATTGTTTAAAGAAGGTTCTGGACCTTATCCTGCCTGTAACCCACAAGAGTTGATTTGTCTCCCAGGTGTCCATCTTCTCTCTCATAATTCAACTGCTCAAAATTCCAGTCTAGATATTATCTTTAAAACATGAAGGGAAATGTCGCACTTTTGTTTTGAAATTTCACATGATCTCAAATAGCCTGTCCTATGGGACAAAACTCAAATGGTTTGGGATGGCATATATCACTCTCATGTCTAATCTTGTCTTCATTTTCTTCATCCTCCTCTGGCATCAACTTCCTACAACTGTCAACACTTAGCCAATCAGCAGCTTGGCCCTTTCACTGACCATGTTTGCAAATGCTGTTCCTTCTCCTTAGACCATGCTCCATCTGCCTTCTTCTCCACCTGGAGAATGCTTACTCATCTTTTAAAAATGAGTTTAGATGTCACTTCATCTGTAAAGGCATGTCTGACACTCCCACGTAAGAAATGAAGCTCTGACAGTTCCCATCAGAGCAGCTCCACCAGCCAGCCTTACACATTGTACCTACTATTGGGATGTCTGGAGCAAACTACATGTTTTGATCTTTTTGTTGTCAACTTTACTTATTATTTAGCCAGCCACTAACCTCGCCTTCTTACCAAAAAGCTTGAGAGCCCTGATGACTTATAACTCATACTCAGTGCATCTCTCCGAGAAGCTTCTGTTTAGCAGATGAAAATTAACCCAGAGACCAACAACTGGATAAGGAGCAGAGACAAACCCCTAATCGAGAGACTATAGGATGTTCATCTTTAAATGGCATGTCTACATTACCTTCCCACCCTCACAAGGCTCAGGATGCACTTCGGAATAGGAAGAAGAAAGTTTTTAAGAGTCAGAGTCAGTGGATGTGTACAGGAACAGTATCATCCAGACGCAATAGGGCAGATGCAAATATGAACTGAAAGAGTGTAAAAGTATGCCAATGTCCTGTATTAACTCAAGTCAGAGAAAAATCCCAGCATGGAGATGAGAGGTAGGCATAAATTCCCACTGCACTCTGAAGAGTTGATAGCTGTTGGGAATTTATAGTTAGTCTTCTTTAAGGGTATGCCAACCAGATGGGTCAAATCACACAAAGTGGATGACCATGCATCCTAGAGTATATCAGCAGCACAAATTAAACTTAATGGGTTTAAAAAGAAAACTGAGTTTTATGGGTAAGGAAAAGTTGTGGATCTGGGAGGAGCTAGGGAAGCAGGTGAATATGATCAAGATACATTGTATAAAATTCTCAAACTAATTAAAAGGCTTTAAAAATAAAATGAAAGGCTTAAGAGTTCCACTTTTTTAAAATCAGCAAGCTGTGCATTAGAATCTCAGTAGCCTCCTTCAATGGGAAAATATAGGCCCAACTACTGCTTCTGAAAAGCAAGATACAGTCCCTTTGTGGGGAATTCTGTAAAGTCGGCCTGACCCAGGGATGCAAGAGCCCTGGCCATGCATGCATAAACTCTGTGTGCTATCCTGAAAATGTTTGTATATCTCCCTGGACATCTGTATAAGCAAATTCAAGTTTCATTATGTTACTGAATACCAACCCTAAACCACACAATATATTTTTATGGGGAAATTTTCTAGGAATTTAACTAGCATATTTGGAACATTATCAAGATTTGTTTACCACTTTGGAAAACTGTGTCACCCTATGTAACACTGTTTGTGTTAACTGGTTCACTACTACAGCACACCCACATCTGTTTACAGTGTGCAATTGCCACAGTGAGGGAATGTTTATCTCACTCTTCTAAAATGGCAAATATACAAGTGTCATCACTATTCAAGAGAATATTACTTTCTTATTTAAAATTGTTATATTTTAACTTCTAAACATCTGCACTTCTCTTTTCTTCTAAACATCTGCATTCTCAGTAGCTGTACTTCACTCTATATTCTGTCTGTTTGGATCTATACACATACATATTTCCATACATGCTATTCTTCCCTAAAGGTATTTTCTTTTCATTTGTACATTCTATGACAAATTATAATAGTTTAAAATATATGTATAAATGTTATGTCAAGGTAGCAAAGAAGGCATTGCAAAATACTACCTTTGAAAGAGGAGGGAACTTGGTCTAACTGAGAACAGAATTGTGGCTCTAAATCTATGGAGGAATCAAAATAAACTGCATTTCCTTACTCTGAGCTCCTTTTGTGATGCAGCAACTCAGCTGATTTGCCATGCCACCCACCAAGATCATTTATGGTATGTTGTAGGAATTTATGCCTCTGCCTCTGGACTGTGAATGTATGATGTCTTATACTCATTCATGCAGGACTCAGAGAGCACAGGACAAACCCAGGAGCTCTTTTAGGATGAAATATCAGATGTGAATCTCAAAGGCTTTCTCTCTGGGTGGACTTGCCTGTCACTCAGTCAATGCCCTGCCCAGACCAATCTAAGGAAACATTCTTTCTGCTCAGAGCTCCTCATGTATAAGTTCCTTAAGCCTTCCTCCTCCTCATGGGCCCCAGACAACACTGCATCCATCTACCCAAGGAATTTCATACAGAGAGGTCAATATGCATTATTTAAACCAACAATTCCCTGGGAATACTACTACAGATAATAGCCATGGATTTTACTACTAACAGTACTGTACTTCAAGTATTTTATTGATTTAAATGACTTTGTCAATTTTGTCTGAGGTCATCAGTTAAGACTGTTTTTTTTTTAAATTGGGAAATATACATTTTAAAGTGAACTTTTATACTACAAGCCAATTATAGTCTGAGAGACAACTATGTACTATGTCATCCAGCCTATGAGACACATCTGTGTGAAAAAATAAGTGTCAATCAATCACAAAGATGAATCCAAATATTTGATTTAATGGCATCTTGCAGACAACATTTAATCATTTTGTCTTTCTAATTTAAGCCAGATGGCTTTTTCTACAGAAACAGAAGCAGTGGCCACTTGGAAAGAACTTTGCTTCAAATATTATTTAAGTTCTCTTGACAAATATTTCAAAGTGAGACTTTTTTTGCTTGTGCTTCCACAATTATAGTTATTAGCTGTGTAATAAACAGAAGCATTCTAAGAATATACTAGAAAGAATCTGTTAGAAGACTATGCTCCACTTTCCATTAAATATTAGGAAATTTTGGGTTTACATTCTGCAAAGTAAAAGATGAGGACACTGATAAATGACTATTATAGTTTTGAATACAATAATTTCTAAAGCATAAATATGTAATTTAAAAATAGCTGTAATGCTATGCTTTATTGAAAATAATTTACAAATCTTAGGTATGAAATTGGACTCTAGGAGTAGTTCACTAATCAGCTCACCTGGGTTAGATACTTTTCCATTTATTTTATTTTTTACTGTATGTGTACCACATGCATATGCATACATGCAGAGGCCAGCAGACAGCTTTGGCGTTGTTCCCTGGGAAGGCTGTTCTCTTAGTTTGAGTCAGGCTAAGTGACTTGGGCTGTGTGGTCAGAAATCCTTCAGTCTGGCCTCCCCAGCATTAGGAATGCAGGCCTGAGCCACCACTCTGCATCTTAGGTGCATTCGCAGACAGAGCTTTATACGTAGAATCACTCTCTCCAGCCTCAACTTTTCAAGGATCGCTTTAAGCACAGTACTGTCTAATATGCTAGCTTTCTTAGGACCACCCCCCAACACCCCTCCTGCAGTTTTAAAGTTAGCCTAAAACTGCACTTTCTTCCTTCAGATTCCCAGTAAACATTTATGGGGGGAGCAGGTGTTGGGGGTAGGTTTCTCTGGAATTAAAACAACAACAAAATGCCCCTCCATTTGGTGTTTCCCAAACCTCCCTTTATCCTTTATCCATAAAATTATGCCCTCTGTAGATAGAATATACAGCCCAAAGAATCTAGAAATGAAAACATACTTCCTAATTCTGTCTAGGGTTACCCTTCCCAATATGTCCTAATATCAAAGTGTGTCACTCCGTTCCTGAACCCAAAATACTGACTTTAAAGTGACATCTCTATTTCCTTCCTGTGTGACTCTGGGTAAGGGATGCCTGTGAATATTAGTTTTCATGTCCCTGTATGAAGGCCATTAGTCATAGCTTCCTCATAAGGTGAGGGTAAGAATGAAAAATTTTTTACAATATGCTTAAGACAGCATTTGGCTCAACTAAGTGTGAGTTTCTAAGGAAGAAAGTCAAATATTGTCAGAAAAGCACTTCTTGACCCTGTGAGCTGCCTCTTTGAAATGCTTTTCTCATAAGCCGAACTGTACCTGGTTTTACTCTCTGATTTAATGTCATAACGAGGTTAACTAACTTGTTTGTTAAGTGGTATAATAATTATTAAGTATATATCAGAAGAATGCTGGATCAGAATGTCAAATGTGTAGAATACAGTCCCTGCTTCCCAATTTTAGAGCATAAGGAGAAAAACAAAACAAAACTTCTGCATTCTTAGTTGGAGAATCTCAGTTTCAGTTCAAAATGCCAGATATCTTGTACATAGAAACACACTAACTTTATACTTCATAAGTTAATTGAAGCAGATCTATGAACAAGATCATAAAAATTTGTCACCTTGAATTTAGGACTTCTCAGAAAACCCTATCATCAACAATAAAGTTTACTAATAGTTTCATTTTAGACTTACAGAGTACATTATACATTTTCATTATAAATCAGAATATTTATTTTTTTAACAAATAAAATAATCACAATAGCTCACACTTAGAGTGAGCCAAATGCTGTCTTAAGCATATTGTAAAAAATTTTTCATTCTTACCCTCACCTTATGAGGAAGCTAGAACTGGAGAACTAATATATATCTATGAAGAAAGGGAAAGAATAAAGAATAAATTGAATTTTCTGAGTGTGGCTTCGTGAATTACTCATCTGCCGGCTCAGCTTTGTTTTAGTTTTCAAATAAATATTCTTTCATGTTTATTTAAAAAAAAAGAATAAATAAGAATGTCCTCTAGATCTAGACTATGGAGACACATGGGGTATATGACTAAAAATTCTCAGAAGTGCTATGTTCTATAAAGTTTATGACCCCGGGCATGGTATGACCATAAATTCTTACCTTAAAAATACTCTTGAACTCCAAAGCTCTCACATATATCCCAGCTTTGCATACCTCTGAAGGCCAGGTGAAATTAGTAGGCATCACTCTTTGATGCAAATCCCACTTGATGACTATGTGAATGTAAGAAAACCCTACAGAATATTCTGAAATAAGCAAAAATATTATAACCTTACCTGTCTACCTTAGAATAGAGATGGAAAATATTCCATCAACAAGCATTTTCTTTAGTAATTAGTCTATAAAAGATAATAAATCTCAAGGAATCAATCAGAGGGGGAAAATGCACTGGGATGAGGTGAACTATATTCTGTGGCTTTCCTAGATTGCCAGTAATATGATCTACTTTCATAAGATGTTGACGTATGCAGTGATCTCTCTACAATAGCAGTTCAAAGGCCATACATTTTTCCTCAAGAAACAGACTACTTTTCAGTGCTCCAAAGACTTAGACATTTTAAAGCATTCAGACAAGTCTAACAAAAATCTGATCAGATATGCCTTTAAGTTGCCAAGAAATGTGATTGAACCCACACCCTGCAATTTCATTTGTCTAGCAATCTCATTCTTGAACATCTTAGAACGGCAGGCTAAGCTCCCGTTCTTCACGGCATCAACAAGGATGCTTTAAAGGCCCAATCAAAGTAATGATAAGGTGATCTTTTCTACCAGTTTATCTGGATTCTCAGTAAACAAACATACTTGGAGAACTTAACTGTAGGATAAGGGATAAAAATGAATTTGGAAACAGTTTCAAGTGATGCACAGATTAGTTCTCTTCAAGAAAGGGGTTGCACAAGAGGATGCAAACTCAGAACGAGATGAAAACGCCAAATGGTAGGCAGTAGAGTCATTTTCTAGAATCTGTGTGCAGGGTCTGGTGTACAAAGGAGACTTGGGAACATTAAGCTTTGAAGAAAAAGGTGAGGTCTGAAGGAGAAAGAAAGTAAAGATCACTGCCAAGGGGTTCATTCCTTTCTCCAAAATTCTGAGGAGTGCCAGAGTAAGAAGAGTACATTAGATAGAACGCTGTTTGTGATAAACAACTGCTCTGAAACCAGGGGCACTTTATGAAGGAGCAGAACACAGCTTGGCTTTATGGGTGATGATAAACACTGTGAATTCACCTGGACTTTTGCATTTAGCAGACAGATGAGTGGGTCCATATTGGACCTTCAGTATTTTCAGAGTCTTTGTAGCTACCTAAATAAGCCCTACACTAAGAATGACACCTGAAGCAGCAAAAAACAAACAAACAAACAAACAAAAAACAAAAAAAAACTCAAAAAACAAAAACAAACAAAAAACACACATGCATAATGGGTGACCTGTTTACATTCTAGTTAATTTAAAAACTCTAATCTAGGTATCTATATGTTTCATTCACATATTAAAAGATAAGTGTAGGACATTTTTATTTATTTGTGCATCCTGCTCATGCATCTAGAGTGCAAGAGACAAAAACTTTATGATATGAACAATTTTAATTTATCTCTCTCTTTCAAATTCTTTCCTGTGAGTCATTCAGTACTGGCAGGTAAGACTTAAGACATTTGACCGAAAGCTATTATTTACTAATTCTATACAATGTAAATAACCAAGAAGTGTCTGTCCCACACAATTTTTGCCAGACATTTAGAAACAATAACAGGAAAATATTTACTTTTCTTTTGGGCTCAGCTTGAAAAAACTCAGATTGTCAACAAAACCCCAAAACCAATAAATATGAAAAAATAAAAATGTGTAATGCTATTTAAAATATTGACATTATTGCATGAGTTGATTAGATGAAGTGTTGAACCTGCATGAAATTACCTCAATGCCTACACTGCATAGTAAAATTTTCCAGTATTTAATCTTATCTTTACTGTTAAAACACTTGTGCAGTCATATATGATGTATAAATCACATGTTTTTTATGGGTGGACACAAATAAATGCTTCTAATCTGAGAAAATGAATGGCAGGATATTATCTTGAAAAGGGTCGTTAAGTCTCAGGAGCAGATGATGAGGCAAATGGCAGGTGTCTTTGCCACTCGGGGGCAACTGTATTTTCAAGTCCCCTAGGTAGAGCATGTTGGAAACAGCCTTGGAGCGCTTTCCTTACAGACAGACCTGTGCTAGCTGGCTCCAGGGAACCAAGACCACTCACCATGAGGGAACGAAACAAGTCTTGGTGTTCTGAGGACTGTGCATCCAAAGGAGATATCACACTCCCTAAATCTAGTCCCACAAGTGTGCTCCTGCTGAGTGTGGCATTTACCAACAAACAAACAGAAACAGAAGGCAACAGAGGCTCCTCTCTTACATACAACAGTTCTCATCCTTTTGACCAAGGTAGGCTTGTCAGGGGTTAACACTAGTATCTTCCTCACCAGGAAGAAGCCTTGCATTAATAACCGGTCAGGGCTAACAACCCGATCAGCTTTGCATGTAAGTCCACTAGGCGCCATATGGCAGTTTCTAGTTCCTTTAGCAACTCAAGTCTGGCAGGCTGTCAAGGCAAAGCACCCCAAAGAAGAGATCTTGGGGAACACCAGTGCCCGGGCCACTTACCTAGCTCCCACAGACCCCGCTCCACTCAGCCAGTTCTGGCTCCTGTACCACAAAGGGTGGTGGGATTCCCGCTCCCTCGGAGGGCTCCTCTCCAGCTAAGGTCCCTTTCGTCAGTGATGTGTCGCTGGAAATCCCCCTCCCCTCCACCGAGAGGAGGGTCTCCCCTGCTGGCTGGAGCTCCTGGCAGCTTTCCTTTTCTTTTTACATCCCTCACTCGGGTTCGCAGTTTCTAGTAAGAAGGCTCACAGAAGACTCATTGGGAAAGCAAAAGCATCCTTTAAAAAGAACAATAATCTTCCTCGATCGTCAGTCACCCCCTTTCCTCACATGGAACCCCCATCCCCCTGCCGCCGACGCCGCCGCCCAGATCAGAGAGGGCTGGAGTAAAGAGGGGGGAAAAAAATCAAGTGGTGCTGTGCGCGCCGTGCTAGCCCTGGACTTGGCTCTGGATCCCGCTGCCCGAGGCGCGGCGGCAGCGGCTGGCGGGGGCGGCGGGTACTCGGTGGCGCTCGATGGGTGTGTGTCTGTGCAGCAGCGGTGCTAGCTGCGTGCGAGAGGCCAGGCGGGGCGCTCGGGGTGCAGGTCCTCCGCCCCGCAGCTCTTTAGCTGGGCGCGCACACTCGCCCGCGGCCACCCAGCCCCACGCTCCGCCTCCCGCGCTCCGCGCACCCGCGGGCTGAGCGCCGCCGCCTCTTTCTCTTTTTCTCTTTCTCCTCCTTCCGCAGCTCCCAGGCAATCGCGGCTCCCGGGGTGGGAGGCTGGGTTGTGCTGCTGGCCGGGCACCTCGGGGGAAACGCCAGGCTCGGCCTCTGGGTACGGGAGCTGTGCGCTCCGCAGGCTACAGCGCCCCCGGTGCTCAGGGCGCGGCCCAGGCGCTGGCGATCGGGCGCCGCCCACACCTCGCGGGGATCCTCCCTCGGCTGGCTCGGACTGCTGCTTTGGTCCAGGCTCCACACCCACCTGCCTCTGGGCTTGGCTTTCACACAGCTGTATCGGGCTAGGAGTCCACAGCCCCGTGGCCACCAAGAGCACGCGGCGGGGGAAGCCTTGAGACACTCGCCTGGATGCTCCCGGGTCTTCACGGATCTCCTGGTGCTTCTGTTCCAGCTGCTGTGCTATTCTGCCGCTGGACCCCTAAACGACTAGAACCCAGGCTGCCTGGTCCACCATGGGAAGCTGGGGTGAGGACATGTGGTTCCTGAAGGATGGGCCCCAGAACATTTTCCCATAAAAGAAGCTTCCGGAATAAACAGGAGCCCAGGTGAAATGTGTCTTCACTCTAGCAACCTCCAGCTCCACTCGGGACCATCCCTACCTAGCTGAAGTCAACCAGCTTTTCTGTGTTAAGAGGATAAAGCTAGGTGGGAGGCCGCTTTGACTCTTGCTTCCCACGGGGGCGCTGTTTATACCCTGGCTTGCTTGCTTCAGAGATCTATTTACTGGCTGGAAAATTGTGCCAAGTTCTCCCTCAGTGAGAGGGTAATAAGGTAGATACCACAGACCCCTTCCTAACTTCCCGGTGTAAAAAAATGCAATGAACTTGAACAAAATTATTGAGCTCTGCAGGTTCCTGACTTAGGTGCACCTTGATGGGTGGAACATTGAGCCGTCAAAAGAGTTGTGTGTCCTACAGAAAACCACATAACTTCAAACAACACGCTTTCTAAAAGAATTCATGACATGAGAATATATTCAAAACATTTCTTTTGATAAAGAATATCTAGCTACTGTGTTCAAAATATATCTCATTTTGCCCTAAGTGCAGAAGGTGGCAGAACCTTACATAATTTTATCGTCCACAATCCTCTCTACATCTTGCCGCTCCCTGTGCTGAGTTGGGGTACGGGGTGCTTTTTGTTTGTTTGATTGGTTTTTTCAACTGTCACACTTGCTGGATGTATAGGAACTGGTTCTCCTAACTACATCACCCTCCAACGAGAAACTTTCCTTGGCTCCTGTTTTCTCTCCTTGTGCCTTGTGAAGCGTGAGCACCAAGAAGAGAATGCCTACATTCTGAAACCTTTATCATCATCCTGGCTCATTCCCGACTCCAGCTCCAAGTATGCAGAGGTGCAGGAAGTGTGTTCGCTTGCCTCCAATCTTCCCATATAGTTTACATTTCTCTGCAGACAACTAGTCTCCAAGAACATCCTTGAAGCTATCACTGCTTCTGCACAGCTCTGTCAATGGGTTCTGATAGAAGGTTTCTTTCTTTCTAGGATATTCCTTTCTATCTCTCAGGTCCAAACTGCCACAGCCTTTTCAAGGCTAATTTCATACTCTTCACCTTCAGTGACCCCTGCTCTTTGACATTCAGAGCAAACTGTCCCAGCTTTTTAAAGAGACACGGGGTACTATCTGCTTTTTATGACATATATGTACTTCTATGTATCATCATAACTACAGGTTCCCCCCGCCCCAGGAATGATTTTAAAATGTCTTCATTGTTGTCATGCCTTAAATGGAACCCAATGCTCCCTATTTATTGAGCAAACACCTGTTTCACAACGTTTTTTTTTTCTATTCAATATTTGTCACTTGAATAAAATTTATAAAAGATACTAGCCAAGAAAGACATTGTAGTATTTGTTTTGGATATATTGAAACTTCAACAGCATGGTGAACTTTTTGTATACTTAAGAATGATTATAAAAATTCTTTTTGTTAGCTCTCCTGCTACATCAGAACTATTACTGAATACCCCGGTGAGAAATTATTTGGTAAATAATTGTTCAGAAATATTTACTTTAGAGTGGGCCACATAAAATTTTCCTCTAAGGTAAGAGAGTCAAGGGTGTTTGTTGCTGGCTGGCTAGATCCCACTGGTCAAGAGCTCTTGCCACTTTTATAGAGGATCTGATTTCAGTTCCCAGTATCCTAATGACAACTCACAACCAGCTATAAGTCCAGTTCCAGGGTATACCTCTTCTTGCCTTAGAGACCACAAGGCAGGCATGTTGTACACATATACACATGCAGGAAAAACACTAACACACAAACTCTTTAAATTAAAAAAAATGAAATTTGAGAACATTTGTCCACCATGAAGAATGAGTGTTAGCCCAACTGCAATGCTGCCTTCTCCATTTTCTGGAAAACAAAGTGTTACCCATCAGCCTTAGTTGTGTGTCTGTGATGCAAAGATAAGAAAACAATTTCAGGTTGTAGAAATATATTGTATATTTAGCAAAATCAGCCTGGAATATCAGAGAACAGAATCACCCACAGTCAAGCCATGAAGGTCAGAGAGTAGTGAGTCATGCCTTTAATCTCATCACCCAGGAGATAGAAGTCTCTATAGATTTCTATGAGTTCAAGCCCTAACAGCCAAGCAGTAGTAGCTCACATCTTTAATCCTAACTCTAGGATTATGATGCAGAGTTGAACCAGGAAGTGAAACAGCTGGGTGGGGGAAGATATTTAAGGCAGAGGAGGCAGAGATTTATTCATTCTGTAGAAACAACCAGTCAGGCTGAGGACCCTTGAAAATAGCATTTACTCTGCTTGGCCTGAGAAGTTGGCTGGGTAGGAATTTACTGTGATCTGTTTTCTCTCCCTGATATTCCAGCTTTTGCCAAATATCTGGCTCCAAATATCTAGTTATGCAAACTAGAGTTAGTGCAATATAAAGGAGGCATAATCCGATTCTGCTTCCCAGGGCTTACTCATTCCAGAATGGGTTAGAGAGAATAAGGTATTGTGTACCAGTTGTTACGGCGGAGTTCTCCCAAAGCACAGAGCTTTGGGTCCAAATGACAGCAGAAACTCCTGCATTCATCGTGTGGTTGCACCTGTTTAGTGCATACATTTCCATTTTTTTTTTCGTTTGTTCTCCAAAGGAAAATGTAACATGATGTAGCTGAAAAGTCAGACATGTTTTCATATTGCTTCTTTACTCATTTTTAATCTTTATTGAGATTTATAGAAATGTTCCTTTTGCTTATATTTCAGTTTCTCAGATTCATGCTGTGAGATGATGAAATTATATTAAAGAGGACAAATGACTGCTTACTGTGGTGTGAAAATGCCTACCTGATAAAGCCTGCTAAAATAAATAACTGTAGAACAAGATTGGCCTGAAATAACCTTTCTGTATATCAGTAGACACAATTTAAATAAGAAATTATTTCCTCATACCTCATAATGCTGCTGTATAGGAATCCCTGCAAATACACAGGGCAAAGCATAGTATGTTCTTGAGTTCTTGTTGTTGAACATAGTATTTAAAATAATTAATTTAATCTGAATAGCATCAATACTTATTTCAGTCTATCAAACAGGGATTTGAATTGGATGTTGACTTTCAGGTTCTGTATATATTAGAATAAAATAGTAAGTCTAGATGATGAACATATTTTTTTAATGTTAAATGCATTTAAAAGGGTAATAATTTCCAAGTTTTTGGATACCTAATTTAGTAGTGTCACTTTTTAATGTATTTTAATTTATATTTATTCATTGCTTTTTATGACAAATGAAACCAGTGTGGTGATACAGACCTACAGGACAATGTGGATGCTCAGGGGAAAAAAAAACTTTCAAAAGAAAAAAACCCTCAAATTGAAGGCAGTGTACTACATATTGAGTAAAATCAAATAAAACAAAAATGGATATCAAAAGAGTCTCCAAAAATGACACATGCTCCATTAAGAGGAAAAGTTAAAACCAATATAAATATAGAGTATGTGCATGCATACATGAATGCATGTGTGTGTGGAAATGCTTATATTATATTATATTATGAAGCTAAAGAAGTTGTCCTTAAATTGATAGGCAGGTTTTGTTTTGTTTGTCAGAAAATGTGGTGGTGGTTATCAGTTTTCTTAAACATAAGTAAATAATAATATTAATTAAAATCCAGTTTATATATTTATTGTGACTATAGGCTTTTTTAAAGATCAATACTAGTGTGAGTTTTATTGTCATAATGGAAGCCTTGTATGGCAATAAGGATTTACCATACTCTAAAGCCTAATTTGCTTCAGTATTTACTTCTAAATAAAAATGTAGGCACACATGGATAGTTTTGAGCAACTTATAGAATCTTACTTGCTACTTAAATCCTACACTCAGGTATGCAGCAAAGACTAGGAAAATAAATGAGCTGCCTGTGTTCATCACCGAGGAGATAAGGGCTATCTCATGGATGCTCTTGGGTTTAGTTGAGACAGACTTGGATGTCCTTTGAAGATTTAAACAAAGAGATAAGATCCAGGCTGACTATATTTGTATTTTTTTAAAACAAAACAAAACAGTTCTTGTTCTAAGCATGAACTTAAGAGTCAAACACTTAAAATTTTTCTATGTTCTAAGATGGCTCTAGGTTTGAATTCACCCTTTAACCCACTAGCTAATAGCCCTAGTATCTAAGCATAGTAGCTCCCTGCTCCATGCTCCCCCACCCCCATACACACCTTAGGCAATGTACTTCACCCCACATTCTTCACACCCTTCTGGTTTCACGTTACTGCCTCATGCTCATGTACGAAATGCACAAAGCACTGAGATATATGGGGGAGTCATAAAAAGGAAAAGAACCAATTTATCTAAAGAAAAAAATTATCATTGATCCTAACTGGGCATAGATGTAGGGAGTGGAGGGAGGGTGTGTATCTGTTTTCTGATAGGCTGGTCACTTGGTTTCCTCACATGGTTTATCAGTTGTCTGAATGACTATTGGTTTGATTTTTGGAAAATAAAATAAACCTAGAGCTTTTACAATGAGGTATGCTGTCACAGATTCTGATGAAGGCTTTCAACTCATCTGAAAAAGGTACCTCTGTGGATGGCTCACCTAGATGTACAAGATGGCTGCAACCTGTCAACATACCATTAGCACAATGTATAAGAACACATTGGGGCTCCCAGAAAAAAAAAAAAAAACACAAAAAAAACAGATGTAAAGAACTTCCTATGAATAGGACAAGGAGAGAATTGAATCATCTCCAACAGTGAGCAAAGAACAACCAGGCACAAGTGCAAAGTGGAGTCTATGAGGGCAAAGACATTGTTTTGCACCCCAGCCTTCTCATCAACAGAAACAGCAAATGGATTTTAAAATACAATATATCCCTTCTGTCTGAGCAAGAACCTTGTCTGGAAAAAGCCAAGATCAGAGCAATAACTAGCAAGATGAAATCAGTTACCCACAGTCTTTTCTGAGAAATTTCTATGTGGTCACAATACTCAACAAAGCAATTGGATTTAAAATGTGGCAGATACTCTAATAGTGTCTGTGTTCCTTTCTAAGAATAAAGCCTGAACTGACAATTCATTTGACAGAAACTTTCCAGAGGGGGCCATTAATTTCTGTGAAGGATGAAACAGTGATGCTTGTTATTTCCTGGTCTTCCATGGAGTTGGTAGTACTCTTAAACCTTCAAAACCTTTGTAGTAGAAATAATGATCATCTCTGGTATCTGTCATTTTACAACTTTTATTCCCACTAAACTTACATTTCAATGTTTTGTTTAATTAAATTACAATGAATAATGCACTAAAATCAATTTTCTAATATCTAATATTTATTAAAATTATATCAAGAAAGAGCAGTAGTTTCTTTTAAATACATAATATTAATGATAAATACTTAATTTATAAGTAATTCATAAAAATTGTTCAATATGAGATACATAGAACTCAAGCATAAACTTCTTTTACTTAAATAATAAAGATGAATAATACTTTCAATGATGCCCAATGTTTAGATTTTTTAATTATTGCTAATGTTTGGTTTTAATGTTGTGGTGCATTTAGTGCTTTATTACACACAACATATTGAGTTATGTATAATTTGAAGTAACATGTTATTAATGTACATTTTAGGTAGTTGAGTTTATTTAAGACCTGTTTCAGTGAACCCTGGCGCATATTTTAGAGTTTAATAGCAAATAAATTTGTCTGGAATTTAAAATACAGGAATGGAGAAAAAACTGAAAGTGAAAGTGACTAATCCCTTATACGTGTACTGTCTCTACTTTATGCACTGATAGCAAGATTGTCACTGTTAATCATCATTATCAACTTGACTATATTTGGGATGACCTAGGAGACACGCCTCTGGGTGTCACAATAAGAGAATTTGCCGTAAGATTTGAGTGGGGGAGGAAGACCCACCCTGAATTTGGGTGGCACCATACAAGCCAGCTAATATCAGCATGTGATGTTCTTTGCATCCTTATCTGCTGAGATGTGAGGAACCCAAGATCTATGCTTTTAGACTCACAAACTCCTTAACTAGGATGAACTCTATCTACCCTCTCAGATTATGACCCTTCTTGAGTTGTTTCTGTTAGGTATTTTGTCACAACAATGAGAAAAATAACTAATATAGAGGGAAAGCAAATCTTAGAATTGGACATATATCATATTTAGTCACATTGCTTATAAAGAAAATTGCATCCTTAAGAGGAAAATCAACATGGAGAGTCAGCTGGCTGAATGAGCCTCATTAGCATGAAAAAAGTCTAATTTGACTTGCTGCTACTGCAATCCAAGAAGTTGCAATCAATTCCTGCTGCAATAGTCCAGTCACAAGACACTATATTGGGAGAGATACTCATCTCCTTGAACACTCAAATCTCTAAGAGTCTTAGGTTAGCTATAGCTCATCTCATATTATTTTTCAGTCAATGAGAATGTGCAATAAAATTTTTCCTTTCCAGAGAACCAGTAGAATTGAAAAGCACACCCATGGCATAGTGCTAAGTAGTGTAGGGGCAAGAAACCCTTTTACACTAGAGGGTTCCTTTTGTTCCTTCTTCCATTCCATACAATGACCTCTCAAGCTAGACGTTAATATGATTGCTAGCAGGAATATTATTGGTGCCAGACTAGTTAATCTACCTGCAGAAACTGTAAAGAAGGATTCAACATTCTTTTATATTGTCTAAACTCAGTAAATACAATAATCATTATATCTACATTCAGTAGCCCAAAGAAGTCCAGTATGTATTTTCCCATCTTCTTTATTATATGCTGCATGGATTTAAGATAGCTTATTTCTGTGAGATACAATAATTTAAAATTTGTTATTAGTGTATATTCATTATACAAAGTGCTAAGTTCCACCAAGACATTTTCATTCAAGTACTCCATGTGCTATAAAGTTCAGCATTGTGCACAAAATTCATTTGAAACTTTGAAGGGTTACCATATAGGAGAGCATAAAATTGTTTTCTAGAGAACAATGTGTTTCTGTGTAAAACACAAAGTGAAAATCATCTATTATAAACTGAAAACTGTAAAGTTTCTAGGCAGAGTACTTTCACTATATTTATAGTGAGGTTATTGCCTTATGTAATTTTCCATATTGCCTATGGCAATCACCAATAGTTATAGAACTGGAAACTAATGTGAAAATTAACAAAAAAGAGATTGGATAAAGTGAATTATTTAAATAACAAGTGCTGAGGAAGGACAAACCCTTTCCTGCCTCTACACAAAGGCTCCAGTTTATCACCTGAAGCATTAGATCTGAGTTGCCCATTGACAGGATTATTGTTTGGCTTGCAGAGCTATAAAACATTGATGGCATTGCCATCTGAAAACATAACTGTTGACATTTAAATTACTGTTGAGATTTGAGCTGGAAAATTACAATCAATTTCGTATATTTCACTAGCAGAAGAATGTGGCCAAATTAGAAATTGTGCTAAAAAGAAAAGAAGAGAGAGAGAGAGAGAGAGAGAGAGAGAGAGAGAGAGAGAGAGAGAGAAGAAATAAAAGCAATTAAAAAGAAAAACAGAGGGAAATATTAAAGTTCTATTATAAAATGATTAGGAGTGAGGAAGAGGATTAAACATCCAGGTTCCAAACATTGTGATAAATATAAGTACAGTACTAAGCGTGTATTGAGCAGCTTAAACTAACTCTGATAAGAACAGAAGAGTTAGGTGAATCTGGACCCAGTTGCAAAGCCTCACCCGCTGGTACAATGGAGCTGAACTGCCTACTAGAGAGCAGTAAGTTTCAAGGGAAATGCTGCTCCTCATGTACACCAGACTTAAAGACACAGAAGATAAGAACACAGAATGCATGGGTCCTGGAAAAGACTTGCAATCTCTCCTTTCTCCTATACGAGAGTAACATTAAATGTGGAGGCTCTAGAGACCAATGTCTCACATCCACCACTCTTTATACAGTATTTTCCGTAATTTAGTAACCTTTTAGAGCACTATGGTGCTCAACAGTATTTCAACTATCCTCCTCAACTCCTTCAGCCACTTCAATTTTGTACTTATTTTTTCGAAAGTAATCTAAGAATTTGTCCGTTTTCCCACCCACTCTACTACCCTCCAATTCCAATCTCATTAACTAAAATTCTGGCACATCCCATATAAAGGCAGAATATTGTTTTAACACAAGATTATGCTATTGAAACTAAGCTTTAAAGAGACTTGTAATGATGTGTTTCAACTGTTGAAAGATTCCACAGAGCCAAGCTACATGTTAGAGTTAAAGGTAAAATAAAAACCATTCACAATAAAAAAAATAACAGCAGAGGAACTTAAGTGAGTTCTACAGAAAATATTCAGAAGAATCCTTCAGATTAAAAAACTGTCAATTATGAGGCCTTAGATAGAATAAGCCATGCATGCTATAACAATAAACTTTAGAAGAGAGAAAAAATAAAAACTCTAAAAAAAGCCTCATTATGACAGGAATCAGTGCACAGATTTCAATAATAATAATGAATATCAAGGGTATCAATTACCCCAGTCAAAATATACAGACCTATAAATCAGACCCAAAAGTCAGAATCTCATCTTTGTTGCCTCTGTGAGAAGCACTTCACAAAAGACAGCACCTTGGGTGGAAGAATTGGGTGAGCTTCTACAATCACATGGACCTAGCAACATTCAGTTGTCACTGTTCTAAGAGCTGACAAAATAGGTTTCCAAAGAAAGCTATTGAAAGAAGTGGTGGAAAGGGTTTCTTCATACTGATTAAAGGAAGAAAAGACCAAGAGGAGACTATGATCCTAAGCATGATCCAATCTAAACACAATCTCATAGAACAAATTCTATTAGTTGTGAAGTCATAAGTTAACCTTTGTACCATAGAACTGGTGGCTTCAGTGTCCCATCCTCATCAACTGAGATGTTTCCCCAAAATAAACAAAAAGAAAAATATATTAATTAAATGGCATCATAGAGCAAATGGTCTCTATAGCCATTGGCAAACATTCTATAGGAACACTGAAGAAGACACATTTTTCTTTAAAATAGACCATATATTAACATGCAAAGGAAGTCACAAAAATGCCTTGTATTCTTTTTTTATTTTTTTATTATTATTATGAACAAAATGTCACACTTTCTATCCTGTATATCTTTATTCAAGGTCCTTTCTCCCTCCCAACACATCAGGTCATTCTCCCCACCCCACCCCCACCCCCGGGCAGACGGTCCCAATGTCCCACTGTCCCAATATTGCCTTAGTTCAGCCTCCACTCCTGGCAGATCCAGTTTTCTCCCCCCAACCTCAAGACCGAGTCAGGTGTTCCTCTAGGGGGAGTGAACCATCTCTGGGTCAAGGAAGAAATTAAGAAAGAAATCAAAGTCTTCCTAGAATTTAATGAAAATGAATCCACAACGTACCCAAACTTGTGGGACACAATGAAAGCAGTCTTAAGAGGAAAATTCATAGCTCTAGATGCCTGTATAAAAAACCTAGAGAAATCCCACACAAGAGACCTAACAGCTCAGCTGAAAGCCTTAGAACAATTAGAAGCAAACTCACCTAGAAGGAGTAGACGGAAGGAAATAATCAAACTTAGAGCTGAAATCAATACAATTGAAACAAAAAGAACAATACAAAGAATCAATGAATCAAAGAATGCCTTGTATTCTATCTGATCGCAATGCAGTGGGAGTAAAATCAACAGTAAGAGAAACCTTGGAATATACGTAAACTTATGGAAACTACAGCAAACATTAGTAAATGATGGATGGATGTGGTAGTTTGAGTTATTTTTATTAATTAATTAATTTTTATTTCTTTTATACCCCAGCCAGGTTCTCCTACTTCCTCCCCTCTCAGTTTCTTCCCCCACCTCCCTCTGTTATTCCCATCCCCAGCCCACTCCCCTTCTATCTTTGCCTAGGAAAAGGCAGGTCTCCCATGAGAATCAACAAGACATGCCTATTAAGTCGCAGGAAGACTAAGCATTTCCTCATGTATTAAGGCTGGCTGAGGTGATCCAGTACAAGGAGTAGGGTTCCAAAAGCCAGCAACAGAGTCAGAGACAGCCTCTGTCCCTACTATTAGGAGTCCCAGAAGAAGACTAGGCTACACAGCGATCATACATGTTGAGTTCCTAGGTCAGTCCCATGCAGGTTCCCTGGTTGCTGGTTCTATCTCTGTGATCCCCTATGAGCCCAGGTTAGCTGATTCTGTGAGTTTCCTAGTGTTGTCCTTGACTTATCTGTCTCCTACAATTCTTCCTCCCTGTCTTCTGCAGGATTCCCCAGATGTCACCTAATGTTTGCCTGTGGGTCTGCCTCTGTTTCCATCAGTTGCTAGATGAAGCCTCTCGGAGGATAATTGGGCTAGGCATCAATTTGGTCACAGAAGATTGCCAGTTTAGGCTATATATCTACTATTGTTAGAAGGCTTAGCTGGGATTATCCCTGTAGATTCCAAGGAGATTTTCTCGCCTCAGGTTTTTACCTGACCCCTAATCTGCCTTCCCTTTCCAGGAGTCTCTTCCTTCAGTACTCTCTCCCTCTGACCCTTCCTCACAACCTGATCCCTCATCGTCCCATTCTCATACCTCTCCATAAGAACAAGGTTCATTGTTATGAATGATAATTTTCCCAGTATAAAAAAAAGCAGCAAAGTAAAGTTATGTTCTTTGGTCATTTAAGTGTAGGAAGACTAAGAGGTGAGTGACACACTACCCAGCCCAGGCAGAGATCCCAGTCTCCAGAACCCCAACCCTGGAACTCAGGCCTTGGAACCCCACTCCCACTAACCTCTGCCCTAAATCTAGGCCAGTGGAGAAAACCCCTGTAGGCCAGAAGCCCCAGTAAAACTCAGTTTACTGGACAGCCCTAGCTACAAACCCTTGCCCTACATCCAACACACACCATCACCAGGCAACCTCAGCAGCAACTGGAAACCCATAAATTGCCAGGCCACATCAGACTAAAAGGCCAGCAAAACCCTGGAAACCCAGAGATTCTCTGCACATATCAGACTAAGAGATACTCTGCACACATCAAACTAAGAGACCAAGAGACTAAGATGGTATCTCAATTCCTATTGGATCAAGAACAGCTACCTGAGAACCTCAGTTTCTCAGCACCTACTGGATCAAAAGCAGCCACCTGAGACCCACAGTATGTCAATATCTATTAGATTAAGAAAGGTCACTATGTCACAGAATACACTACCTCCAAGTAGACCAAGAACTCAGATTAGAATAGGAAGGCTTCCTAAGATGCAGACACACTCAAAACAGTTGACACCAAAATCAGCTCCAGGAGATACAGATAAATCCTGCAGTGATCTGAGGAAGCAATGTACAGTCACCAGTGCAAGAATATATATAACAACATAAAGAACAACATGACACCACCAGAATCTGGTGGTTCTACAACAATACCTGCAAAATACAAATTCTAATTGTTATTTAATGAAAACTCAGAGCCAGAATTTGGGAAAAAGTTGGAATATCAGAGAGTGGATACAGACCACAGTCAAATCTCACCTAGCCAACTTCTCAGGTAAAAGCAATCTTCAAGAGTATTCAAGCTTAAGTAGTCACTTTTATACAATTCACACCATCTGTCTACACCTGCCCTGCCTTAAGTATCTTTTTCACATAGTTGTTTGACTTTCAGGCTCAACTCTGCAACATAAGACTAGAGTTAGGATTAAAAGTGTAAACTACTGCTCTTTGGTAGTTAGGCCATAAACTCACAGAAAGACAGGAAGATCTCTGTCTCTGGAGTTATAGGATTAAAGGTCATCACTCTGTTGTTCCAGTGCTGAATATACATAGAAATGAAATTTGGCAGATAGATATGTTTCATTTTACAGAATTTGGAAAATAAATATATGTACATAATATAATAGATACATTTTCAAGATTTCAATGGGCAACTGATTTGAGTTCAGAAAAGGCTGATTCTGTAATTACACATTTGCTAGAAGTTATGGCCATCATGGGAATACCTGTACAAAGTAAGACTGACAATGCTCCTGCATATGTGTTTAGTAAAATAATTTTTTGCTATTATAATATAAAGCATACTACAGATACACCCAAAATCCTACAGGGCAAACAATCATAGAGAGATCAAATTGAACTCTAAAGGAGATGCTAAATAAACAGAAAGGAATAACAAAGACCTCTAGAAATAGACTTCATAATGCTTTATTAACTTTGAATTTTCTCAATGCTAATGAGAAAGGAACCACAGCTGATGAGAGGCATTAGACTATAGAAAAAACAGCTGAGCTAAATCACCCTACTTCAAAGATTAATGACCTCAGAATGGAAGCCAGTATATGTGCTATGTTGGGGAAAGGGTTTTACTTTTGTTTCTAGAGGTGAAGAAAAGCTATGGATACCACTGAAATTAATAAAGACTTGATTTGAACCAGAGAAACTTCATGAAAATAAGAAATAATGGCACATCCACCCATATGGCAATTCTTCTAGTAGTAAGAAAAACCAAGGGTTGGGGCAGGGTTTTTGATTTTTGCTTTTTGTGTCTTTACAGAAAACTAGAAATACCCATCTTCAAGAAATTAAAGACTTTGGACATCTAGACCTTTAAAGCAGAAGGAAAGCCATCCAGAAAAATTTACAAACAAAGGAATATCGGACCTATTGGTACCAGCCCAAGGAGGGGTCTAAAGTGAGAAAAATAAAACCCACCACTGTCTGAAGGAAGCCACTGTCTGAAAAACTTACTCAGATAAAAGTGAAAAGGAAACACGTGTGCCCAGGTCTGCCTAAAGCTGTAGACTAACTCAGAATAATAAGCCTAGCCAGCATGTAATTACTCCTTCGGCTATGTGTTGCTCTTGCCCTTAAGTGGCTTTTTTGGAAATACATGGTCCAAAGTTGAATGTCAATTAACAGAAATTCTAGTTGGTATTTAATGAAATCTCAGAGCCAGATATTAGGGAAAAGATGAAATATCAGAGAGAGGAAACAGACCACAGACAATTTTCACACAGCCAAATTCTCAGGGTAAAAGCTATCTTCAAGAGTCCTCAGCCTGACTCATCACTTCTACAGAATACCACACCATCTGCCTACACCTGCCTTAAATATCTTCTTGCCCAGTTGTTTTATTTCCAGGTTCAACTCTGCATCATAATCCTAGAGTTAGGATTAAATGGCTGAATAAGAAATAAGGGAAATATCACCTTTTATAATAGCTACAAATAGCATTAAATACCTTGGTGTAACTATAACCAGAGAAGTATCAGATATGTTTGACAAAAATTTTAAATCTCTGAGAAAGAAATTGAAGAGGATATAAGAAAATGGAAAGATCTCCAATGTTTCTGGATAGGTAAGATCAACATAGTGAAAATGGCAATCTTACCAAAAGCAATCTACAGATTCAATGCAATTCTCATCAAAATCCCAAAATGATTTTTTGCAGACCTTGAAAGAACATACTCAACTCCATTTGGAATAACAGGAAAGCCAGGACTGCCAAAACGATTTTGCTCAACAAAAAGAACCTCAGGAGGCATCACCATCCCCAACTTGAAATTATACTATGAGCCACAGTAATAAAAACAGCCTGGTAATGGCATAAAAACAGACTTGTGGATCAATGGAATCGAACTGAAGACCTAGACATTAACCCACACACCTATGAACACTTGATTTTTGACAAACAGACCAAATATATTCAATGGATAAAAGACTGTATCTTCAACAAATGGTGTTGGCATAACTGGATGATAGTGTGTAGAAAAATGAAAATAGATCCAAACCTATCACCTTACACAAAACTTAAATCCAAATGGATCAAAGACCTCAACATAAACTCAATTCAGATAAATCATAAATCAAGATCAGATAAATGACCTAAACAGACCTATAACCCCTAAGGAAATTGGTGCTGTTATTGTCTCTCAAGGAAAAAAATGAAGGAGCATTGCCAAACTACTTTTATGAGATCACAGTCACTCTGATACCCAAGCTACTCAAAGTTGAAACAAAAAAAGAGAACTACAGACCATTATCTCCCTCATGAATATTTATGCAAAAATACTCAACAAATTACTGGCAAACTGAATCCAACAACATGTAAAAATAAAAATCATCCACCATGATCAAGTAGGCTTCATTACAGAGATTCAGAGATGGTTCAACATATGCAAAACTGTCAATGTCATCCATCATATAAAAAAACCTGAAAGAAAAAAACTACATCATCATCTCCTTAGATCCTGAAAAAGCCTTTGACAAAGTCTAACACTCCTTCATGATAAAAGTCTTGAAGAGGTCAGAAATACCGGGAAAATAGCTAAATATAATAAAGGCAAAATACAGCAAGCTGACAACCAACATCAAACTAAATTGAGAGAAATTCAAAGCAATCCCACTAAAATCAGGAACAAGACAAGGTAAGGCTGTCCACTCTTCCCATGCTATTCTATACAGTTCTTAATGTTTGCCTAAAGCAGTAAGAGATAAAGGGGATACTATTTGGAAAGGAAGAAATCAAACTATTTCTATTTGCATATGATAGTATATACAAGAGATCCCCAAAATTTTATCTACAGCTAATAAACACCTTTAGCACTGTAGTAAGATACAAGATTAACTAAAGAAAAAAAAAACAATAGCCTTCCTATACATGAATGATAAAAGAGCTGAAAAAGAAATCAGGGAAACATCACACTTTACAATAGCTGCAAATAGCAATGAGTATCTTAGGGTAACTTACCAAAGAAGTGGCAAGCCTATTTGACAAGAACTTTAAGTCCTTAAAGAAAGAAATTTAAAAAGGTATCAGAAAATGGAAAGATCTTCCATGCTCCTGGATAGGTAGGATTAACATAGTACAAATGACAATCTTAACAAAAGTGATCCACAGATTCAATGCAATCCTCATCAAAATACCAACACAAAATTTTTAGACCTTGAAAGAACAATACTTAATGTCATAATAACAAGAAACCTGGGATTGCCAAAAGGATCTTGTTCAATAACAGAATTTCAGTAGGCATCACCATACTAATGAACTACAGTAATAAAAAGATTGGTACTGGTATAAAACAGAATTATGCATCAATAAAATCAAATCAAAGACTCTGAACATAATCTACACACCTATGAATACCTGATCTTTGAAGAGGCCAAAAATATATAATTTTAAAAAGATAGCATCTTCAACAAATGGTGCTGGCACACCCGGATGATTCTATGTAGAAGAATTAAAACCGATTCATATCTATCACTCGCCACAAAACTCAAATTCAAGTGCATCAAAGACCTCAACCTAAACCATGCTACACTAAAACTGATAGAAAAGAAAGTGGGAAATACCCTTGAACGCATTGGCACAGGTGACCGACCACTTCCTAAATATAACACCAGTAGCACAGACACTAAGAACAACAATTAACAAATTTCAGATGTTGTACTTCTCCAGTCATGAAGCTACACCCTGACAGAGTTTTCTGGAAATAACATTATTATTAACCAAAATAAATAAATAAATAAATAAATAAATGCTTAGAAAAAAAAACAAACAAATGGGACCTCCTTAAATTTAGAAGCTTCTGTAAGGCAAAGAACATTGTCAATAAGACAAAATGACAGCCTGCAGAATGGAAAAGGATCTTTACCAACCCTACATCTGTCAGAGAACTCATCTCTAAAATATATAGAGAACTCAAAAAGCTAGAGGGCAAAACCCAAAATAATCCAATTAAAAAATGGGGTTCAGAGTCAAAAAGGGAATTCTCAGCAGAAGAATTACAAATGGCTGAAAGACACTTAAAGAATTATTCAACATCCTTAGCTATCAGATAAATGCAAATCAAAACAACTTTGAGATACCATCTTAAACAAGCAATAGTAGAGAGGGTGCCTAAACAAGACTACCCCATCATCAAATGGATGACCACCCTAATTGTTATTATAGAATTTTCATCCAGAAATTAATGAAGGCCGAAGAAGAGATTCATGATTAAGCACCAGGTCATTCCAACTGAAGAGGGCGGGGGAGAATATATGAGCAAGGAGATCAGGATCATGAGGAGACCCACAGCTGAACGGAGCTATTGGGAGCTCACTGAATCAGAAACAACCACTGAGGAACCTTCATGGAACTAAACCCTCCAAAGGTAGATGACAGTCAAATGGCATGGGAAGTTTGTGCAGCCTCTTGCAGTAGGATCAGAATATGTTTCTTGTGCATGAACTGACATCTCAGAGCCCATTCTCTACAGAGGACCCCAGCCTTAATACTGTGATGAGGGACTCGGACCCACCTCAACTGGATGCCAGACTGAACTGACCCACCTTGGGACTCCTTACCTTCCTTGAGGAATAGGTCTGGGAGGGACTGGGAAGAGGGAAGGGATGGGGATCTGTGGTAGATATGGAAATAACTTTTAAAATAAAAAATAGCACAAAAAGGAAAAAAAGTAAGACATATTATATATGGGTCTTGGAGCCTGTCTTATGCTCAAAATGTATAATAGGTCAGGTAATAAACATTGGCATTATTTAATACAAGAATATCTATTGATATGCCTTTAACTTGATTTAAATTATTAAAATTATAATAAACAAATAAAATTCTTTTGGCTTCAGGCAAGTAAATCACTTCTGTAATAAACATTGCAAAAAATCTAATGACTTTGTAGCTTTTGGCTTTCCTATTTGACATTTCTCTTCTGTTTCTTTCACATGTTCACACTTTATGACCAATTACTGTTAGATTTGGAAATTTATCAGCTAAAAAATAACATAATCAATATAAGCACAAGCTAAATAAAATGATAAAACTAAGAGAGTGTAGCAGTGTTGACTGTATCTATCCTTTTCTCTGGCAGTTGTCATTTTGCTCTTGCAAAGCCACATTCCCTAAGAACATTCTTCTCTATGCAGATAAGTTCCAAACTCATTGTTTCTGTCCATGTATAGTTAAAATTTGCCTTACAATCTCAACTGTTTCTTCAGTCTTCCCACTCTAATACTAATAATTTGGAAGATCAATTTATGGAGAAAAATTGGGTAAACAGGAAATTTACATTATCTAGTTGCAACAATATGAATATCACGGGCATCTGAAAAACTCAGAATAAGTTCTAAGCATTGCTAAATGAAACAGCATCTGCAGGTCTCAGGTTTACGGTTTATAAGAAGGCAGGAGAAATATGCATTTTGAAATATTGTTTTAAAGGTAAATTAAAGTAACATATAGAGAAACTAATCATAGAAGACAATAAATGCTGAAACAGTTCAACAGAGGCACATGAACCATTGTTCTGTTTTTTGTTTCTATTATAATATATTGAAAACAACCAGAGCACTTAGTAGGTATTTGCAAAACATAGACTTGGTGTCAAGAGGTGGAATTAGTATCCCGACCCAGAAAATAAGTGACCACAAGCACATTCCTTTTCTTCCTTAAACTTCTGATTTCCTTCCTATAAAATATAATTAATAATTGTGTTTTCATGAGATTCCTGGAAGAGTCAGATTATATTTGTAAAATGCAATTTATAAATTGTGAATATTATTTTATTTATTGATAGATTATCATATTATTAAAATAAGGTTTGGTAAAAATATGCCACCTCCTGGTATTTATAATTCTCTAGAGATAAACAAAGATGCAGGTAGGTCTTTGTTTCTAATGGAATAGACGTCTGCCAATGAAGTCAATGGTGGCATTGACTCTCAGTTCAATGGAGAGCTGAAAGTACAATGGAAATGACAGCATCAAAGACAGTGACCTTTGACAGACTTATTCAACTGCTCTTTGTCTCTTTCCCTGTTTATGGCCTCAGTGCTGATTTGTTTCAAAAGCAGGCTGAAATTCCATAAAAAAAAATGTAATTTAAAAGTTTTCTAAATGTATAAGACAACATTGGCCACTGGAAAAAAGTAATAGCATTACATCAAGTTAAATTAAATCCAGTATGAGGAAAATTTAATAGAATGTTGCAAAACAAAACCATGTACTTTGCTTTGAGTCCTAAAGACCAACAAGGGAATGGTCAGGATGAAGCCTCTACCTAGAGCCCGCATTTCTCCGCCAAGGTAGAAGAAGACTGGAAATTGGAGCCTTACTGCTTGTGCTGCTGTGATGCCACACACTGACCTACTTAGGCCCAAAGTTCTGCCTGACTTGAAAGACAGAAACAATCTAATTAGAGTGGAGACATCTCCCAGAACTACAAACTGAATTAAAGAATTAAAGAAATCATTAATACTGTTGGTATTTCTTGATTCCATCTGGGGAGCACTCATCATGGACTTTCTAATTACAGAAACAATTGCATTTCTCTGGGTAGAGTAACACAAAAACAGTATTGTGAAAAGAAGTAAGTAATGAATGTCTGGGTTTTAATATCTACAGTCCACACAAAATATTTAGATAACAATTCAAATAGGTTAATATAACTAACTACTGAAAATTAACAGTGTAAGAGACTACATAAAAAATGTTGACTCAAAGTCTAATTCTTACTATATATTTTAATTATTTCTGTTTTGTATTTAACCCGCAGGCTTGGCAATCTTATTTAAAAGAAATAAATGAAAAATTGAAACATCACTTTTAATTAAAATTCTAATATCAGAAGATATTGAGTAGTCTCTCTTGATAAATCCAGTCCCAACAGTGCTTTTGTGTCTTTACAGTTAATGATTAATTTAATAATTTTTCTCTGCTATATTTAATATTAGACTCTATGGTACTTAATTAAGGAGACAAGGCTTTGCTATTTCTTTTTATTATTATCTAATTTTCTTTTTTATTTAAAAAGCTTTTTTTATATCTACCACTGCTCCCCCTCTCTCCCTTCCCTCCCCTCCCTCCCCTCCTCCCAGGTCTCCCTCAACATCTTCTCCCCACCCCATCTCCCCATCCTTTCTCCAAGAAAGACAAGGAATCCCAAGGTGGCTTAGTTCAGTCTGGCATATCCAGTTGAGGTACATCCAAGTTCCTCATTCCAGTATTAAGGCTAGGTTAGGTGTTCCTCTGTAGGAAATGGGCTCTGGGATGTCAGTTCATGCACCAGGAACATAGTCTAGTCCTACTTCAAGAGGCTCCACAACCTGCCCATGTCATTTGACTGATGTCTACCTTTGGAAATTTAGTTCCTTTCCATGAAGTTCTGTCAGCTGTCATTTTAGAGTTCATAAGCTCCCAATAGCTCCAGCTAGTGATCTCTGTGTGTTTTTTCTCATGATCCTTTGCTCATATACTCTCTTCTCTCTCTCTCTTTTCAGATTGACTGGGAGCTCTACCTGGTGCTTAGCTATGAATCTCTGTTTCTGCTTTCATGAGTTGCTGGATGAAGGTTCTATAATGACAATTAGGGTGGTCTATTGGATTAAGGTTTCTGGCCAGCCTTTCCAGCCTAGCTTCGAGGTTCAGACCCACTCAGAGCAACACTGATACTTTTCCACAAAGAAACACACAAAAGCTTATTATATTCATTTCATGCTGATTGGCATAGGGCCTTGGCATATAACTTGCTAACTCCTTTATCTTAACTCAACCCATGATTCTTATCTTGTTCAGCCATGTGGCTCAGTACCTTTGCTCAGCAGCATTTCAACTTCTTTCCTCTGTGTCCCCTGGCATCTCTGTGGCATTGCGGCTCTATTTTGAGATGTTCCCAGAGTTTTCTTAGTCTGGTAGCCCTGTCCATACTTCCTGTCTGCCTCTGGTCAGTCAACTTTTTATTAAACCAGTAGGAGGAGCAAATATTTACAATGAACCATAATCCCTCTACAGTGGTCATTCATTTAATTAGAAGGGAATTCCTGTTTAAGCACCCTCTCCACTATTGCTTGAAATCCTAGTCAGGGACATCTTGTGGGTTCTTGGAGGTTTCCTTAGCACCACATTTTTTTTTAATCCCACAGTGGCTCCTTCTATCAAGATATCTGTTTCTTTGTTCTCCATCTCTGTTGGTCCTCTCACTCAACCATCTCCTTCTCTCATGATTTGTTCCCACTTCTGCTTGCTCTCTCTCCATTATGATCCCAATTTACTCAGGAGAACTTCTCTATTTCTCCTTGTCAGGAGGATCCCTGGATGTCTCTCTTAAGTTCCATCTGTTACCTAGCTATTTGAGGGTTATGGTTTGCGGGCTTTGCTATTTCTAAATCATCCCTTAGTATTCAGCTACATGACCATATCAGATTCAGGTCCTTTAATTGGCATGCATGACCAATTGGTTGTAGAGGTCTGAGGTTTATGTGGATAGATTATTAGCCTTTAGTTTGTTTTGTTTTTTTTTTTTTAAACAGGTCAAATATCTGTAAATTTGAAGGTCTAACTTTCGTTAAAAATGTTAAAAATGTAAAGTGTCATCTTTAATTCTTTCACATCTTTGGAAAGTATGACTTACTTTTGGAGAGCATGTCACTAGGAGCTTTCAAGAGACATGAAATGAGGAACAGAGGAACAGTAGATTTATCAAGGCAATGTTTTCAAATTTCTAAGTAAAAACTAGTTTGGAATTAAATAGTTAAACTATCACTATAGTCTCAGTGAAAATTAAAGGGATTGAGAATCATTAAAAAACAAAAATTGTTTTTTTGTTCCTCATTGGTCATTTAAATGTATTCATATTAGTTTACTTTTCTCATGCATATTTTTTAAACTTTTGATAAAATGTATGTCATAGAATTTATGATTTTTAAGTATGTATTGAGTGTCATTAGCTACATTTTTATTCCTATTACTACTGTGTAGTCCAGGATCACTCCAAACAAAAACTATATTTATTAAATAGTACCAACCTTCCTTCCCTCTTAGTCATGGTAGCCTATCTGTGAGCTTCCTGCTTCCATCCATGAGTTTGTTCTAGCTGCCTCACGTATATAGAATTAGATTGTATTTTCCCATCAGTATTTGGCTCATTTCACTTAGAATTTTTTCAAATTCCACCCATGTTGTAGTTTTATCAAAGTTTCATTCCTTTTTAACATTCCTCTATAATTCCTCTGTACTGCATTTTATGTATCCATCCACACGTGAGTGGACAGTTGGATTGTTTCTATCATTTGGCGCTTGTGAATAACACTACTATGAACATGCCATACAAATATATATTTTATCTGTTCATTTAGTTTCTTTGGGGTGGTCTTAGCTAGAAGTAGATTACTGAATAATTGGTGATTCCGTGCTTAATGGTTTTGTAACTACCAACTGTTTTCTGCAACTGCTGCATTATTTATATTCCTGATAGCAGAGCAAAAAGTTCCAATTTGTTTACATCCTCTCCAACATTTTTTTTCTATTTTTCTGTTTCATAATAGTCATTTTAATAGTCACTAACCCTGGGAAGTGAACCTTGGTCCTCTGAAAGAGCAACCAGTGACCTTAACTGCTAAGCCCTCTCTCCAACCTGTATAATATCCTTTTTCAGAGGTGTATGTTTAAATATTTTCCATCATATGACTTAATGTTTTTTTAAGACGGTCTCATGAACAGTCTTGGTTGGCCTGTAACTCCTATACACAAGGGTAGCCCTGAATCACAGATTTGCCTGCCTCTGTTTTCTGAGAACTGATTTTAAAGGGATGACCACCACACACAACTGACTTTCCTCCTCAACTTCCTGACAGAGCTGTTGCTGCACTAAATGGATGATTTCAATGAAGTCTAATAATCTGTGTTTTTCCTGCTACCAGTGTTTTTGTCTCCTATCCAGAAGCATCCATGACATAAAGGTTTTTCCCAGTGTTTTTCTATAAAATCTTACATTTTCAGCTCTAATAGTTAATGATTTAAACTATTTTGAGGTTATCTTATTATATAAATGAAGGATCTGGCAATGTTCTTTAGTACATGGATGTCCAATTTTCTTAGCACCATTTATTGAAAATGCAATTATCTTGATAATGAATGGTTTAAAAACTTTGTCAAAAATCACTTATCTGTATACATGAGAATTTATTTCTAGGATCTGTGTTCTCTGTCCCAATGGTTTTTCTTTATGACGGTCATCATTTCTTAGACAGTTATTTAAAGGAGCATTTTTAAGTAACATAAAGAAAGAAGACAAGACTGACCTTAAGAGTCAGTCATACCAGACATACAGTGTTAAATGAGCCTTGAATGACAGTTTCACTGAAGCCAAAATGGATCCAGCCCATATTGGAGCAGGCAGCCAGAGGTCTCCCAGGGCAGTGTTACTGATATAAAGGAATTTAGTCAATTAGGCAGAAGGAGGGCTATGAGAATACAGGAAAGGGCTGGTGCGAAGAAGAGACAGGAGCAGCCACAAAGAGTGGGGTAGAGAAACTGTGGTACAAGGTCTGAAGGGAACAAAGATATATTTGCTGCTTTTTTGTGTTGTGTGTATAATATGTGTATTTGTTAATGTAGGTGTATTCGTGTGTGCATGTGCGTGCAAGCACACCCAGGTGCAATATGCATGTACGTATGCATGTGTACATAGGAAACCCAATATCCTTGATAGCCTGTCATTTTTTTAATATTTAAAAAGTCTCTCTCTCTCTGTCTCTGTGTATGTATGTATGTATGTATGTATGCATGCATGCATGCTCTGTGTGTTTGTTTGCCTACAGGGGCCAGAAGAGAGCAGCAAATCTGGAACTAGAATTATTGTGAGCCTCTCATGGATAGATGGTGGGAACTGATCTATGATTCTCTGGAAAACTAGTAAGTGTGCTTTAAGGCTAAGCAATGTCACCAGCCCCTCCATTTTTTTTTTTTTTGAGTCAGAGTCTCTCACTGAACTTGAAGGTCATTAACTCAGCCATGATGACCAGCCAATGGGCTTTTCAAATTCACCTGTCTCTTTCCCATCTCCCTTCTTCCTCTGGCCCCACTCAATGCTAGGGTTACAAGCAGATACCACAGTCCTTGACATTTTCTTTGTTTCTGGTGATCTGAACTGCCCTCATGCTTGCATGTGGGCATGTAAATGACTAAACCATCTCTACAGTGTTCCATATTTCTGTATTCTTGATAACATAAATTTTCTGTTAATTATTAAAATTCTAACTTTAAAAATGAAACAGATACATCAGGAACATAATTGCAATATAATAATGTATATTTTTTTTTCACTTTGAGAATACAGAAAGTAAAGCTTTGGAAGATGAGGTCGGTGTTGACTTAATAAAGCTAACATGTTGATACCCTGTTCTTTTACAGCAGAGGTCAAAAAACATTGCTTGCCTTTACTAGGGCAGGAAATAGATGTTTAAAATTTCAAATGTATCTGATAGAAAAAGTATGAATAAGGATGTAAAGAAACGGGGGGGAGAAGGAAGATGTGACAGGTGACATTCGCTTTCTGGTGTCGCAGAAGTTGTAATACAGCAGACAGCAATTAGCACTGAGCATTAGTGAGCAAGAGAGCACTGAATCACACTGGAGACGGCAGCGAGAGGCACTGTGAATGGTAATCCCTGAAGAACCAACTATATCCCCTTCTGTTTTCAAGCACACGTATGTACTATCTGAATGATGTAAAATTGAATATAGGATATAATGCCATAAACTACATGAACAGATTAGAATTCATGAATCAGAATAATTGAGGATAATGACTCAATTGTGAAATGTTATTGGGTTTATTAAGGAATTAGTAGTAGTGATGGGTCTCCTTCATAGCAAGGGCGCCACTTGAATTTAAAAGAAGCACAGATGCTACCATTATCTTATAGCATCTCAGAAATAAGAATCTAGCTTACTGAGTTTAAAACTTTGAAATAACCTTCATAAGAAAGTTACTTTCAAAATGGAGATAATTAAAATGCTGTAGTTATGTTTGTCTCTAAATACAACAAAGTTTTATTGACATAAAAGTTTTGAGTTCTATCCTGAAAGCCACATACCAAAATCAGTTGAAAAGCACAAACTTCGAATCTATAAAGTGTGTATTCAGTATTCTGCCATGAGATATTGTCATTCCCTCTGTGAAAGACTATAAGCCATTAATACTGGTACAAACACTGTTCTAAACAAAATTGTGTTAACCTTGTGTGTGTGTACAGACCTTTTTAAACAAGATAGAAGTGAATAGGGCATACTTGACTGCATCAAAAAAAAAAAAAAGAAAAAGAAAAAGAAAAAAGAAAAAAACAAGAAAACGGTCATTAAAAACCAATAAAGCCAGTCCAAACCTCAAAACATCAGTAGAAACCAGTTAGTTTTCTGCCAAGGATACTGGAAAGCTGGGAACAGAAATCAACAAGTCCATGAAGAATGACAAATTTCCCCCATGATGATGCCACTTGAACCCAGATTTCTAACCCTAAACACTTAGTGCTCCAGATCTGTTGACTAAATTGCCCAAGGTAAGCCTGCAGCGGTGCATTCTACAGCACAATAGAGTCCAAATCCTGTGAGCCTTCCACCCTGTGCTGTGACTGCACAATCCACCTTAACCACCCCTGGGTGCTATTATCTGAGTTCTTTCCTCTGTTTTCTTTATCTGGCAGCCCTGGAGAGCACCTGACAAAGGTTTTTATAAGATGCATGATGATTAGCCAGACCTTTTGGGAGCCCCACAAACAGCTCACCACACTCTGCTCAGCACTGTTTCTTACTGCACCTGCCAGTTACCCAGATCTGTATGTCTCCCTCTGCTGGAGACATACAACTTCCTGAAAAAACAATCAGGCTCAATTGCTACTTGCCATCTCAGCATGCTGGCATCTACTGTCTGCTATAAGACTGTTTACCGAACAAATGCGTGAGTTATATAGCTGATATCAAATGATTGTTACTAATGCAGTGGGCATGTGCACACACACACACACACACACACACACACACGTGTTGGGGTAGTTAACTCGTAGTAACATTGTGTGTGTGTGAGAGAGAGAGAGAGAGAGAGAGAGAGAGAGAGAGAGAGAGAGAGAGAGAGAGAGAGAGAAATGGAGGCTGCCCAGTAAACATTGAAAAGACTCTCCACTTTTCAATTTTTTTAAGGGAGTGAGAGACACAATGAGTTTGGAATCCTAAGCAATGATGGAGACTGACAATGCCTCTTGCTGGAATGGATAGGACTTCAAATAGTTCAGCTGTAAGTGCAGGCAATTACAAAAAGAGTCATATCATCCCATTTAACCACATCCCCTTAGTTTATCTGACTCTCCTTCAGTGAAGAGATAAATATACAAGTTTGTTGGTTACAGAATTATTGTAGCTTTGTTTCTCCCTAAATACACAAACAGAAACACCCCCCTAGAAATCTAATTAATTGCTCATTAGTGGAGAAATTGGTTTATAAAGTTATGACACATCTACAGGGTGAAAAATACAAAGTGATGTAGATCTGTGTATTGAGTTATGCGAAGAGCCATAAAAGCACGTATCAGAGCAATATGTGTCATCTGGCACAAACAAAAAATTATGCCTGCATATGTTCCTGTTAAAGCAAAAGAAATAAAGAAAAATAGAATTGTGAAAGGAGGAGAAAAGTTTGATTTAGTCTTAAAAACGAATGACTTATTTAAATATGTTTTAACATTTCCCAATAAATAACTACCGAGTATGGTGAAAACTCCAGAAAATGTATGACACCTGACTACTTATTGCACAGATATATAAAACGTCAATATTTTGACATATTTGCTTCAATTTTCTGTTTTAAAAAGGAATAGAGTGTCACAGAGAGAGCTAAAGTCATTTCGCCCACATCTCTGTTCCCACTCATCCACCCACTCTTTCCAGAGGTAAGCACTGCCTTGGTGTCGGATGGATCCTTCCGTGCACTGTTTCATAATTTGCCAGTGCATATGTACACAGTCACAAACAACACAGGTCTCTTCATTTAAGTTTATGTAATTTGTTATAATTTTGTCTACATTCTGCGACTTGTATTTTTCTAGCATCATACATGCCAATGTAGTCAATGCATTTTAAATGTCTATAGTGTTGTTCTCTTCTATGGTTTTATGATATTGATTTATTTTGAAGTTGAAGGAGATGAACAATGAAGTGCCTGCTGTTGTGTGCATTTGGTGTGTGTGTGTATGCTTTGTATGTGTGATCTATGTGCATGGTGTGTGTGTGTGTGTGTGTGTGTGGTGTGGGGGTGTGGTTTGTATGTGGTGAGTGTGTGTGGTATGTGTGTATACTGTATATATGTGGTTTGTATGTGTGGTGTGTGTGTGTAGTGTGTGTGTGGTGTATGTTTGTGTGTGTGGTGGTGGTGTGTGTGTGTGTGTGTGAGAAGTTTGTCCAGAGCTCTGAACAGAATTGTGCATTGCAGACTATTGTTTCTAGAACAATCACATTTGTTTACTAATTGCTATTAAATCCTTGAATGATTAATGTCATAGTCCCTTTACTCATATATTTGAACATGTATCCTTTGTTTTAAAATATATAATTGATTGATTTACTCTGAGGGACTATAGATAAGTACCAGTATGTCTGAATTCATCCTAATGATAGGTTCAACAGAAAAACACTTGCGTTCCCATCACAGCTTGCCAGCGTGCCTGCTGTATGTGACATGCCTCAGAACTATTTTAGTTTTACCTTCTTTTCAAATATCTCACCCACCTGCCTCTGCTCTTCTTTTGTAATAAGTTGTTTATAGAGATTTATGCAGGTGTTTTAAGATTCATGTACATGAATTTTATAATACATTAAAAATTACAAGGGATAGAGCAAAGACTCAGTGGTTAAGAGCACTTGTTTCTCATATAGAGAGCCAGATTCAGTTAACAGCACCCACATAGTGTCTCACAGCTGCCTACAATTCCAGTCTAGAAAATTAGACAGCATCTTCTTGTCACTTTGGGTACCTACATCACTGTGGTACACATACACATACTCAGACATACACTAACACATTAAATAAAAGACATTGTTGAACTGAAATGTGTTTAGTTATTTTGATTAATCCCCCTTTATTTGGGTGAAAACAAGACAGTTTGAACACTGTATCAAGTGAATGAGACTAGACCAGTGGATAAAAACAAACACAAATCTGAGCCCTTTTGGTATTCTCAGGGTAGGGAATGCAGCTATCATCTATTGAATATCTATTGGATTCCAGACCCTGTCCTAAGCATTTTTCATGGGCCACAGGTCTTGGCAGTATGAAGCAGATGCTTTCTTTGATGAATGAGTTAACTGTGTTTCCTCCCAGTGTTGAGCTCTGAACTCAGAGCCTTATACACGGTGGATGAACACTGAGCTACAGCCCAGCATAGTGCAACAAATTTTGAAATGAAGATGACTGTTCTTTAAGCAATACACACACTATCTCCCTGTTTTCAGGGTCTGCAGTGTCCTTGAGAAGGCAAGAAAGCATGGGCTTCCCTTTCCCTCTTCTGCAGAGCGTCCTGCTTCATTTTTGAGACAGCATACAGAGTTTCTTTCTATGAGGCACTGTTAATGAATGGTTGCCAAGGAAGGTGTCTTACACAAAGCAAAATTTAAAATATATTCTTTCAGTGTTTGTAAATTACTGTCCTGGTTTCATGATTTTTTTTTAATCTTCAATAGAACCTAGGAAGCATAACAAGCAGTATATTAGAGGCACAAAAATCTGTTTCAAAATATTTAAAGGACCATTATGTTGAAGAGTGGCTAATCTTGCTTGGGGTCATCCAAAAGGAACAAATGGAGATAAATGATACAGTGATAGTTTTTAAAGAGAAATTATTTGTGAAAAAGGTTAAAGACTGGTATTTGAATGGACATTTTATTTATGTGGGAAAGTATATTTTGAAACAAATTTTATACTGTGCTGGCTAGTCTTTTGTCAGTTTGACACACACACTAGAGCTATCCAAGAGAAAAACTCAAATGAGAAAGTGCCTCCATAACATCCATCTATAATGCATTTTTTTTAGTTAGAAATTGATAAGGTAGGGCACAATTCATCGTCTGTGATCCCTTCCTTAGGCTGGTGGCCCTGGGTTCCCCCTGAGCAGGCAAGGGAAAGCAAGCCAGTAAGCAGCACCCCTCCATGGCCTCTGCATCAGATTCTGCCCTCAGGTTCCTGCCCTGCTTTAGTTCCTATCCTGATTTCCTTCAACGATGAACAATATAGACGTGTAAGTCAAATACACCTTTTCCTCCACCACTTCCTCTTTTGTCATGGTGTTCCATTATAGCAAATAGAAAGTCTAACTATAAAATATACTAACTTAATTCTAGGGGGTTTTCATTGGAATTAGTTTTACATAGATTTTTAAGCCATGTGACAAGGATGCTATTGGTAAAAGTTGGAATTGGCTCAATGTCCTGGCTCCTTTCAATTCATTTCTCTCCCTTTCCCAATGCATCTTCTAATTGCCCAATTCCTTTTGCTACTTAAGTCTCACTAAGTAGGGATTGGGAAGACAATTGGCCTTCTGAATGAGCTGATTTTGTGTCTGTGCATTTCATCATTGAAGAAATCTGGGATAAAAGTCCACCTATAGAGAGTATGAACAGATATGCTTGTCATATAATATAGCCACTATGTAATTCTCATTTACATTGCAGCAGAGAGTACATATGAAGTAGAGATGATTTAAGTATATAGAAGAATATAAGTATGTTACAAACAACTACAGTGACACCAGTGTAGCATGAATTCGGGTTATAAAGAAAAAGACTCAGAGCAAATTATCGGGGAAAGGCTGAAATATCAGAGAGAGGAAGCACCACTGTCAATTCTTACCCAGCTGTCTTGCAACTTCCTCAGCCTCGCTCCTGGTGGCTTTTGCTTCCACTAGTTTCCTATGAGGCCTTAAATACCCTTCTTGCCAGCTGTATCCCATCCAGGTTAGGATTAAAGGTGTGAGCTACTTTATATCTTACCTAGCCTTGAAGTCACAGAAACAGAGAAAGTTCTGTATCTGGAGTTATGAGATTAAGGGTGTAGGTCACCACAGCTTTTCTTGTGCTGGTATTAAAGGCGTGTGCCATTGAATCTCAGCTGTTTGTCCTTCTACTCAAGGATCAAGAAATTCCTTAGCTGTATGCCTTGGATTTGACTGCATGGCCATCTCTTGATATTTCAGGTTTTATTAAATATGTAACATATCACCACACACCAGCTTCTTTCTCTGTCTAGATATGTTTAGTGTTGAGAGAAAGCTACGCCCCATCCTAAGATACTTCAAATTATATAAAACAGTAGTTTTTCAAGTGGTGTCTTTTGTAACCAGAAGTTTTTGGCTCATCCAGCTGGGCCTAGACCTAAGGTCTGTAGCTGCAGTGCCCAGCCACTTAGTCCCAAATAATCATACAAAGGCTTATATTAACTATAAACTGTTTGGCCTATGTCTCAGATTCATTGCTAACTCTTACAACTTAGCTCAACCCATTTTTTATTAACTTATGTATTGACACAGCTCTGTGACTTTACCTGTGTCTCAATACATCTTGCTTCCTGTGAAACAACCTGCAGCATCTTTTTGACTCTGTCCTTCTTGATTTTCGTCTCTGCTTAGATTTCCTGCCTGCCTCAAAACGACCTTGCCATAGGCCAAACAGCTTTTTTATTAACAAATAGTAATAAAGTATATTCATGCATATAGATAAACATTCCACTTCAGTCTTTCCCTAAATAGATAGTTTTATGACTCTATTCTAATGGTGGGGGGTGATTATGCTGTGAGTAACTAAGTAAACACCCTCAATGGAGGTCTGGCACCAGCCATGCAATACAAGCTGATCAACGACTTATTGGAAGAGTATCAAAAGTACCATCCTATACACTTAACAGGATGAATTGAGACTGTGAGGGCACATGGTTGTATTAAGGTCCTATCAGGGATCCCAGGCTCAAGTTACATTAAGAAAACTGTGTAACTCCCTTACTTGGACTCCATGAAATGGTGGATTTGTAGCCTAGCAATGGCTCCACAACAGCCTGCCATTTGGTACTTAATGTGAGCATCAAGGACCAACTGACTTAAATCTTCTGAATGTTCCTGCAGCTTCTCATTCCTTGCTGTCGATGTGGCCTATTTCACTGTTGCCTACTACTGCTGCTGTTCACCCATCTGGACCTATGCCTGCTCTTCCCACACCCAGCCAATTCTGTCTATCTCACCTTGTAGCTGGGGTCAGTGCTACACCTTTATTCCCATCCCTGGCATTCTCATGGCCTGGGTAGAAGGCTTTTCCACAACTTGTATTTTATAGTAAGTAAGTAAGTAGGTAAGTAAGTATATAGTATTTTTATTTTACTATTTGATTACAATTTCAATAATTTTAATTTGCTTATTTAGTTTTAATTGGCACACATTTGTTTTTAAAGTATCCTGTGATGGTCTGATACATATATATGTCATGTAGTAAAATAGACTGTTTATAATATTCACTACTATGCATATTTATCATCTCTTTTAGCTACCCAGGAACAAACCAGCAGTATTGTTAGCCATAGACACCCTACTGTGGAGTAGAATGTAATTATAACTTTGTCCAGCCTCTGGTAACTACTCTTATATTCTCTGCTTCTGAGATGGAACCTTCTTTAGATTTCACAAGTGCTTCTCTGTGTGTGCCTGATGGTTTCACTTAGCATCTTCCAGGCGTGTCCATGTTGCCTCAAATGACAACCATGTTTGTGATGTAGAGTAGTAATCCATTGAGTGGACATGATCTTTTTTTCTCATCCACTCATTTGTTTGCTCTATATCTTGGTTACTGTGAATTCTACTGTAAGAAACAAGAGTCCAGATCTACCTCCCACATGCTCATTTCCCTTACTTTGTACATATACACATTAATGAGGGCAAGGATCATAATGTATTACACATTTACACTTTTTTGAGAAATTTCCGTTCTGTTTTCCAAATATTTATTTTAATTTACATTCTTATATATTATGTAAAATTATTTATTTATTTATAGCTTTTTTTGATAACAGCCCATCTAACTTAGATAAAGTGATTATCTCTTTGTGGTTTTGTTTTGTTCTTCCTTTATGATCAGTGATGTTGAACACTCTATACTCCTCTTGGCCATTCATGACTTGTCTTTAAAGAAATCTATTTAGGTAATGTGCTATTTCAAAGTAAAATGACTTGGGTTATAGATGTTGAGTTGTAGTCATTGTGCATTCCAGATGTAGCCCAACCTAGGTGAAAAGTTGGTAATAATCACTTCCTTTCTGAAGGAGGCTTCTTTGAAGATGAGTTCCTTTGCTCTGCATGAAGATATGCAAATGAGCTATCATTTGGTGTGGTGGCCCTTGTCCATTTCTATCACATCCTGAATCCAAGTCAAGGTCATAGAATATCTTTCCTTTGTTTCATAATCACAGCCTTATCATTTGAGTTTTACATTTCAATCTTTAAACATTTATTTTAGTTTTATAAATGTGAATGTTATGTTGCATGTACACAAGTGCACCATATTCATTACATGTCCACAAAGGCTAAAGATCCCTGAAACTGTAGTTATAGATAGTTGAGAGCCACTGGATGGGTGCTGGGAACTAAACTGAGTCTTTGGGAAAAGCAACCAGCGTTTCTAACGGTTGTGTCATCTCTCCAGACCTTGCCCTTCCATTTTAATCAATTTATTAGTTCTAATAACTTTTAGTTAACCCTTCAGCTATTTTTTTCCATATAAGATCAAATCATCTTGCATGTAGAAACTATTTAACTTCTTTCTTACAATTGTAAATGTCATTTATTTCTTTTCCTTACTTAGTTGATTGGGGCTATGTCAGAGATGCTCAAAGTAGACCTACTTGTTTTTACTTTAAGGTGTTAGAGGAAAAGCATTCAACTGCTCCCTGTATGGTTTAATATTAATTGTGAGTTTGTCACACGTGGTATTAACTGTTCTGAGTTAAATCACTGTTCTGTGTGTGGTTTATTTAAATATTTTTTTAACCAGGAAGGGTATTTAATGTTCTTCCTATATCTGTGAAATTACATAGAAGAGTAATAAATAAGGGCTTGTGTTCTGGAAATACAGGGAAACTAATGAATGAGAAATATATAACTATTTCCATAATTTAACTTATATCATTTTAAATGGATATGAACAGAAATGAATATGTATGTTTATATGATTAAGGTATCTACACCTATATAATAGTTATTATAAAGATTAGATTCATGAGAAATTAAATGTTTACTTATGGATCATGTACATTATGGTTGAGCTTTTCACATTTTCTATTTATAGGGCTTCCAGTTTGGGGCTACATTTCATTTATTTTTGTGTATCTTTGTAAGTGTGCATATATGCCATACCACCAACTTTAGACATCAGAGAATAATTTTCAGAAGTCAATTATCTCCTTTTTATGTGGTCTGGAAACTGAACTGAGATCACCATGTTTGGCATCATGCACCTTTAACCTTTGAGTTACCTCATTGTCCTTACTTATGGGCTTTGAAAATAAAGAGCATAATTTACTAAATTTATATATTTTTACCATGGAATACCTTTTCTTTTCTAAAATTCCTTTGTGGGTATGGTTACTTTGCAGTGTCATAACTCCTTAGGTTTCTCTGGACTGTGATTGTTTTATAGATGCCATTTTTGGTGAACTTCAAATTTTTAAATATATAGTCTAATATTTTTTGGAATATACCCTGGTAAAGGTTTTTCTAACTTCTCAATAATTACACTGGGGTTATGAGATATAGAGAATAGTTAATATATCATTGTCACCCACCTCCCCATTCAGTATTTTCCTTGCTATTTTCTCTTCATCATTTGATAGGTAAGATGTGCCACAATCCCTGCCAGAAAGCTAATCCTTTCTCATCTCTCCACATTGTACATTTTGGAAGGCAGAAACTATATACAGCTCACACTGAATGGAAATTCCTACATAAATTACTAAAATTCTTCTGGCAAAAAATGTGATTTTTTAATATGTTTTTTTTTCTGTCAGTATGTACTCATAAATAATGAGCTAGACTATTTGACCTTTATGATATGCTATTTTACCTTATTTCTCAAATTGTCTTATTTCTAGTCATTCAGAAATATTTTTTACTTTGCTTCTGTGCCCTTTTGACAAATTATATATATCATTATGAAATCTAAAATAACTTTAAAACCACATTTTATTTATTTATTTAATGTCAGGGAAATGTGCACACTACTGCACTTGTGGGTCCTGGGGAATCAAACTCATGTTGTCAGGTTTGGTGATAATGGCAATCACTTTTACTTTCTGTGACATCTTGCTGGCTCCATTCTGATGTCTTTGAGTACTTATTTTTTGGTACTTTGAGATAGTCAAGATTCAACTTGTATATTTCTTCTTCTGTAAGCTGCTATTTGTACAAGAAGCCTTTGTGCTGAGTACTGAAATAGGATATTACAACCCAGGATCAAACACTGAATGTACTCAATGCTTTGGGGATGGGGGGGTTATTCACAGACTTTCCTTGGATGACAAAGCAATAAAATAGATATGTATGTATTAGCTGTCACATTTACATGTCTATGTCTATATGCACATCCATTTGTATTTACATTAAGATAATATGACTTCATACTCATGTCTCCATTCTAATTTACTAATACTTAGATCATTCTAGTCCTTCCTCTTGCTTTTTTTCTAATCTCTCCAACACTGAGAAAACTAGTCTTTGCTCTCTGTCATTCCCTTCTTTAGTTGACAATTGCAGTCCACATGCACTGTGATTTTTAGTCTATTGGCTTTCATCAAAAAGGGTGAAGCTAAATATTCCTTCCTAAATGCTGCTGTAGATGACCCATAGAAATGAAAGTAAGTATCTATCTTCTACTTCTAGTGTCATTTGTAGAATGCTAAGGAAATGTAAATAGTCATCAAATTTTAGTGCAGCATGAGACTGGATTTTATGCAGTTCAACAGACATTGCACATAGGCAGCAGTTTGATAGGTACTAATGCAGCACTGTCAGAGTGATGGCATGCTTCAGAAATGAGGAATAAGGTACAGATAGACACAGCTTAGTACATAACACTTTTGTCAAGCACTGGTATGGGCATCAGAAAATAAACATGGGAAGGATGTGTTCATAGAGTTGAAGGTATCACAGGGTAGAAGATAATAAGCAAACACAGAACTAGAGCGAGATACAGTTGAAATTCAATACTAAAATAGTTGTGTAAGCAAATTGGAGGGAGAGGGTGCTTTTTATTTATAAGAAAAGGGAGACTACCCAGAGTTGATGATATTTGATCTAAGCTTTAAATACAAAAAAATTCAATAGCAGAGAAATGGAAAGACAGTTCTGGATCAAGGGGACACAGGCCAAAGAGAAGCAAGAAAGTGTACACTGTTCTTAGAGAATTCTCAGTATCCTATTACATTATCCTTATAGTGACAGTCATTCTTGGTAAACCTTAACTTTAAAGATGGATGGAACACTGTGATTTGGAAGCACCAAGATATTCCTCTCTGCCTGCGCTGGATCCAGCATGGGGCAGGCAATGTGGGGATGAGTCACTAATGAACTTCTCAGATGATCAGCATCTTTAGAAAGACAGATTTTGCTAGAGGAAGCAGTGGGATAACTAGGATTGGAGATTTCTTGGGTCTAACACAACAAGTCACTTCAGTTTTCACTTGACATTAGCTCACCAGTTAAACCACAATTAGAAACTGTCAAAATATTTATCATATTGTTTCTGAGCACATGTGTTATCTCCTACAATGGTACATGAAGATACAACATTCTTTAGTTTTGAAAGACTGAAATAACTATCTCCAAAATTTTGTTCAATACTGTTTGAATTCATTCTTTAAAAGAATTTTGTCCTTTTTATGAAAATTACCTTTTTCCTTCTGCAATGACTATATTGTACCTTTCTTTTGCTTTCTTGTTGCCATCACTCCAAATAGTTTTTCTGTTCTTCTACTCTAATAAATACCCATGAGCATCTCCAAACTGGAGTTATGCACCACAAATACTGAGGATTCTTTAAATCAACAACAGCAGCTAAGATTATTTTGGTAATAATACTATAGTAATTTTACATTCATTCCAAATTATTGGGTTTAAACCTAGACAAACACAATAATATGACTTTAAAATAACAAGAGATCTTAGTTTTCTTCTCTCATTTGCTGAGTCACAAAAAGGAAATTTAACTTCAAGGTATAGATTGAACTCAGAAAAGAACATTTATTTTGTGAGAAAGAATTCGAAACAGCAAATGTACAGAAGCCAAGTGCCTGAAAATACTGCATGCATTTATGTACACCCTAAATAAAATACACACTGAGAGTCCTTTGTGATTAATGCTTGTTTTCATTAGATGCAATGATTGATTCTGGTGGGTCTGTTTAGCTGTGATATGACACATAGGATTCCTTAAGCCCCATCTGTTCATATCTCTGGGAAACACAACACTTAGTCTTGAACTGGATGATATTCTATTGGACTCCCTTCAGTCATTTACCATCTTCCTGTGCCAGTGTGTTGCATGACTGCTGAATTAATCCTGAAATTCTTCAAGAACCATCACTAACAAATCTTCCTTCCAGACAGCTGAGAGCTGCAAGTTGTTTGGAAATTTCCCTACTCATATCAGTCGCCTGATACTTAATAACTGATGAAGTCAACTGGAAGAACAGCTTACTTCTTCCATATGCAACAATATCCTGTGCTTTTATTTATACTACCTATCTCCTGTCAGAAGCTTGTTAAGCCTGAGGACTCACACAAAGTCATATCTTTGCTTGCCACATTTGTTTAGCCTTTTGGCCATACAGATGGATCCATACTAGAAGTCCACTGGTGGTAAAATGACACTGGTGACATGCTAGTAATCTTCTTTGAGGACTTGACTATATTTAATATTACATAGGAGATACAGTTATAAGTGCATCCATAAGGGTTTAACTAGAAATGCCTAAGGAGAGAAGTCTCATCCTGAATATGAATAGCATAATCTCTTGGATTAAGGTCAAAACTAAAATAAAAGCAAAATATGAGCAGAACACCATAATTCCTCTGTTTCCAAACTGCAAATAGTGTGACTAACTGTTTCACATTTATGACTGCCACAGCTCATAACTCTTTTATGACCGTGCCTTCCCCACCATGCACTTTCAAGCTATGAAATAAGCTAAACCCTTTGTTTTCATGAAATTGCTCCTTGTCACATAAAGCAGTATACATATAGCCTCTGGAAAACTTCAAGAGAAGTATCATACTATAGATCTTGAAGTTCAGGGGCAGAAGTCCTGCCATCTTTATTGGGGAACTGTATATCATTTGAAAATCTGATTTTAGTATTCTGAGAAATGGCAGTGACTGAGTATATGAACCTTGGGATACGTTGTCACTAGGGAGACTAACTGGAACATCATAATGAGAGAGCTGAATACCCACAATGATTTCAGGTTGAGAGACTGGGTTGTAATCCATTGGATTTTAAACCTGGTATAATTCGTTTTATGCCCTAAAATTTTCAAAACCTTTATGCCTCTTATTATGTTTGAATTATTGATCCTCCCTCTGGCTTCCATTTATGCTCTCGTGAAGAATTGCTCATGATCAATTATTAGAAAAAGAAAAAGTTGAGTTGATTCAATCCTATGAGTAGCACCTGGAAGACAATGCTGATTGTAATTCTTCCTGATGAGCATTTAGTTAACCACTATTGTGTTGAGAGAAAAGTGTCCTGATGTAACTGTTTGTTTGAATGGATGGGTAATGAATGATTTGGCTGTTTATTCAGAGGCTCAGAGGAAATAGTATTAGAAGGTCCAGCAAACAAGGTTTGTGGCAGTGATATATTGAGGGACTAGTTGAGTGGACACAGAGTAAGCATGTTTGCATGCCATGTTAACATATACCCCAGACAATCTATCATAGAAGGGAAATAGTCTTGCAGGCAGATTGAGTAGTCCAGAAAATGAAAGTCAGTTTCTGTCCTTGGCTAATCTATCATTTGTTCAACATGCTTATAATTGGAACAGCCATGGTGGAATGCAGGCTGTCTCTCACTGATCTGAACTGAAAGTTTGTATACCTCTAAAACCATTATGTTAAACTATTAATTTTCAGTGTAACAGCATTTGTAGAGGGAAACTACAGGACTCTCAATCTACCAACGCATGAATCAAGCTCAGAGCTGCCTTTTCCCACCAGTTCATCAGAGGCAATCCACTGTGAGGCCGTAAATATGAACCAAGTGAGAGTTAAATTATCTTAGGACAATGGGGTCTTCATGATAGTAATCACAATGTCATTGTCTTTTTCCTCAGATGCCTACACTAAGGGAAGGTCAATGTCACATGTCAAACATCTGGTTCTCAAGGAGAAAAACTTCATGGGGACTAAATGGTCTATTAACCTTAATCTTGATCTTCTCATTTGCCAAAGCTTTGAGAACACAAACCTTTTTTTTCTGGAATTCAACGAATACTTCAGAAACAGATTCAATATGTGCTTGCCATGTGGTTCCTTAGTATATGCTAGAGTAGCATTATTACAGTAGGAAAAGACCAGGGCATTCAATAGTTATTTGGCTTATAGCTTCCTATTTTAAAAGATAAAATTATTTTTATATATCTTGCCATATAAATAAACAATAAAAATCTTAAATTATTGGTCATGAAAATTATATAGAACTAAGAGGGTCTGGACCAGAAATAGGTGATCAATTATAAGTGATAAATAAAGAGCTTAATGCCTGGATTATTGGTTATTGTTGGCTTGAATGAAACTAAGCAACAAGTAAGGACAAAGAGTTATGAGGTTATCAAACATCCCACAATCTTTAATGTTATAATCCGTAAACTTGAATGGGAGAAGAGAAGGGAGTGGGTGGTCATAGGATCCAAGGCCTGGTGCCTCTCAAAAGGCCATTCAATAGGAACCATAAACTTACATAGATGAATCATTCAACTTTTCACAAACCATGAGATAAATGAGGACCAAAGATACACTGATTTTTCTTTCTTCCTGTCCCTTGACCTCTGGCAGATGCTGTCAATTGGCCAAATTCATCCAGAAGCCAGAGGCCGGGGAGCTGGTGAAATAATCTATGAAAGCTCGGGTTCCAGACTTTGGAAGGGCATGGGCATGGGGATGACAATTGAGTACATGACTAAACATCAAGAAAATATTTATTGTAAATGAGACAAAAAAGAAACATGACTCTTAGAGAAAAAACATAAATTTGACAATAAAATAAAAAATTTACTAAATAACTGAGTTTAAAAGACAAACATAAAACAATTGAATGAAGACATTTGAAAGATACATACATAATAAAACTCAGATCTAAAGTATAAAGTATGTTTGTGTGTGTATGTGTGTTTATATACAGAGAAAGATATAAGCATAGAGGCGTACACATCATAACACTTGCTGACAAACATTTGAAGAAAAGAAATTTTATGATCTGCTGTGTTGTTGTTAATGGTACAATTAATTATAGGGAGAAAAACTTTGAAAAAAATCAAGTGATACTAAAATTGTCCATACCTAATGATCCAGAAATTTTTTTCTCTAAAAATATTGTTTAGAGTAATTCTTACAAATATGCTAGAGGAAGCCATATTTTAATACTATTCATTTTCATGTTTTTGAATGCAGGAAGAAACATTGAAAAGAACTGAATTTTATTCAGAAGGAATTCTCAAGTTCTGGTTTAATCATACCACAAAATATTACGTATAGTTGTTACAATTTAAGAATAATACATTCATTTTGACACTTGACAACATAAAACATTAGGCTGAATGAAAAAGAAAGCTGGAGGAGAGCTTTGTATAATACAGTAGCTCTTAAAAAAACAAAGCTAACACCACTCATATTGTCTTCATCTATTCTCTGCTGCTGTAACACAATAACTTAGAGTGAGGAATTCAAGAAGAAGAATATACTATCCACAGTTCTGGGATGTTCAAGAGAGTGACACTATCCTATGGTCAGTTCCTTCATATTTCATTGTAACATGATGGAGAAAACAGGGCTGAGAAAACATCATGGAAGAATGTCTTATTGACTTAAAAAATTTCTACTTTTAATATCATAGTGGTAATTTCAACATGAGATTTTAAAGGCACATATATTCATACATACACATGAGAACATGTATGTCTATATACACGTGTATATATGAGAAGTATAAAACATTGATTTGAATGAATGTCCATCACATTTTTAAAAGTGTTTTGTTCTAGTAGATCTGGGAGGAAAAAAATTTAAGACTTCAATGCTAACCATTTGGTGTGTTCTTCCCTGGGCAAGATCCTTTCTTCTCCTCTCAGCATGCCTTAGTTTCCTGTAGTTCTTAGTACAGGGTTGAGGCCCTTGGGTTTCCCACATTCACATTAGCATGTCTATTGCTGTTGTTATTGTTCAGTTCATCTTAGGCAGTCATGTTGGTGAGGCTTTATTGATGTAGCTTCTGACATTCTTTAGGAGACATAATCTCATAGCAAATTCTTCATCCTCTGGATCTTATAAAAATCAAGTGTTCAAACCTGAAAACATACATACAGATAACATTAACAGTATTGAGGAGATTTATTTACATATTTGGGAATATTAGTCCCCCTCAGTGAGATCTCTAAAATCAGTTTACCTGTGTTTATGTGCCTCCCCATTTTCCACTTTTTAAACCAATCACCAATCAAAGAGCAACTAGAAGATCATGGGATTTTTATCCCTACACCATTAATCCAATTACTGTTGTGTTTCTTCAGTTGTATTACTTTGAGCAAATATTTCTAAATCTCAATTTAACTTTAAGTTCAAAATTTATTCTAGGATTTCAGATGAAATAGTAGAATAATGAGTTTATGTTGTCAATTTGGTTAATAAGCTACTTATTGACAAAGTCAAGACTTGGCACTTTTTTCTTGACTAAGTAGGTGGCCTTAGGATATGCAAGATGTAATAAAATAAGAAGGGTTGACCTAGATCCTAGACAATGGCTGTCAACTTGACTATATATGAAATGAACTGTAATCTAGAAATGGAGGGCACACTTCTGATCCAGTCCTTGAGGCAAGAAAACAACACGCCTTTAATCCAGACCTGGAGGCTGAAAGGCAGGCCCTTAATCTGGGCCACATCTTCTGCTGGAAGCCTATATAAGGAGGATGGAAGAAGAAAGTGTTCATCCTTCCCTCCTTCCTCCCGCCTTGTCTACACATCCATTCCTTCACTGGCATTGGAGTCTACTTCTTCAAGATTCCAGCATATACAGTAGATTGGCTGAGACACCCAGCCTTGTAGGACTAAGCAGCTACTAGATTCTTCTTGGACTTTCCACTCACAGCTAATCATTATTAAACTGCAGCCTGTAAGACATTCTAGTAAATTCCCATATATATGGAGAGGAAGACAGACAGACAGACAGACAGACAGACAGAGAGAAAGAGAGAGAGAGAGAGAGAGAGAGAGAGAGAGAGAGAGAGATTTTCTTTATATATTCTGTGACTCTAGAAAAATCTTGACTAATGTACCTGAGAACCCCAGCTAAAGAATTGCCTTGATCAGATTATTCTGTGTTCTGTGGGCATGTCTATGGGCATTTCTCGAATGCTGTTTGATGTGCAAAAGCTCAGGCCACTGTGGACAGTACCATCCTGAGGCAGGCCAGCCTGGGCTGTGAGGAAGAGGTAGCTAAATGTGAGTCTGAGGCAAACAAGGCAGTACACATCCTTGTTATGTAGCTTTTGCCTTGTCTTCTCTTGAAGGTGAGCTAGACATAATCTTTAAACCAAATACACATGTTCTTCCTTGATTTTGAGAGGGTGTTTTTATCATATCAACAGATAAGTGAGCAGAATATACCGTATTTACTGAGATAACAGAAATTCGGGTGTTATGAAGAAAGCACAAAGGCTAGCATGGCTAGAACCACAGGAAAGTCCAATGCACTTACAACATCCTTCCTTCCCTGGGGCCAGCTGAGTATTTCCAGCTTCCTACTGACAATCCCTCCCAGGTTTTTTCCTCAGCAATGCTTATGTAGACCTGCCCTGTGTCTGCTTCTTGTGTGATCCAGATGAATGTCAGTTGTCTCAAGGTTCATGACATTTGAGGGAAGAGGTGCAAGTGGTTAGGGAAATGAGTCCAGAGAATATTTTGTACAGAAACTTCTAATGGAGCAAAAGCCTTCACTTTTCTCTTTTGCTTAGGGTCAGCACAGCATTTGTATAGCTGTATAGCTGACTAGACAGCCGCATTTACGGCCAGGGAGGAAGGCAGCAGGGCCTTCAATGAGAGGAGAAGGAAAGCAGATACAAAATTTGAAGTAGTAAAATGGTATCCTCTAACTGGGGCTTTAAAGGGATACTCTCTGCTGCTGCTTGGAAATTAGAGTGGTAAGAGACCAAGAATGACAGCAAAAGAGCCAGTCAGAAGACTATTACATGATCCAGGCCAAAGATGCTGGACTTGGCCTAGAATGTAGGGGCTAAAATGCTTGCAGACTTCCAATGGGTACTCAAGAGTGAAGAAGCTAATTTCTTGAAGAATGGTGTGTGAGGCATGAGAAGAAAAAAAAGACAAGAAAGCAGAAGTGAGCAATGCAGGAGGTTAAGGAGATTGGGACATGGTAAGCCTGAGATGTTGCATGGAGATGTCAAGAATAGTGGATGTATTAGTCTGCTGTTCAGAGAAGTCCAAACTGGAGATATAAATCTAGAATCCGTCAGTAGTAAGATAAAATTTAAAGCCATGAAACTGGATGAGCTCACCAGGGAGAGACTGGATAGCAGAAATATTTACTTGATAAAATCACATATATGCCAGTGAGTTCCTGTCGCTCACAACCAGCTGACCATCTGTATGGAAAACTACCAAAAACATTTTACACTTATTTTCCTCTATGGATTTCTGGGATGCAAAGTTTAAATGGGTTGACTTACCAACTCTGCCTAAGACCAAGCTTAATAATTTCTTGACAGAAAACTTGCATTCTTGGTTAAAATAATGACCAGAAATGTAAGTGAGCAAAAATAATACAATGTTTTATATACTACTACTATATTTGCAGAACTGAAGCTTAGTATTGGAGCCTGAATTTTATGCAGTGAGAGACATGCTCCATACACTCAGGCATAACAAACACATATGCTACCCCAAGGTTATGTCAGGCTAAGGATGTATATTGGCTAGTTTTGGTCAATTTGATATGAACTGCAGTTGCTCTGAAAGTGAAAACCTCAAACTGGGGAAAAGCCTCCATCATTTTGGCCTGTAGGAAAGTCTATGAGGATTTTCTTGGTAATGATGTATGTGGGAGCATTCAGCTCACTATAGGCATTATTACTCTTAGGCAGATGGTTCTGGAGTTTATAAGAAAGCAGGCTGATCAAACCACAGAGAGCAAGTAAGTAAGCATCCCATCATCTTTGCTTCAGTTCCTGCCTCCATGATTCTGCCTTGAGTATTCATCCTGAGTTCCCTTGGTGATGGATGTCTGTAAATTGAAACTTCCTTCCCAAATTATGTTAGGTCAGTGTTTTATCACAGCAACTAGAGCAATGTGTCTAGGTGATATGGCACATAGGGAGAAAGTAAATCCCAGGTTCAAATGCTATTCAGGATATCTCCTTCAGAATAAATTAGAATGCTTATATAAATAGTAAGAATATAATTAATTTTGTGACACAATGGCTGCTTAAATCATTTTCTATTTCCCTAGTACCAAATTAAAGTATTTGTTACTCTATAGCTTTTAGGGACTTGTTATTGTCATTTCTTTTGGATTCCTACTCTGTGACATTAGTAAATCTTAGTGACCTGTCTTGTCAGGTTTTCCCCTTGGGTTTGTTTGTTTTTGCCAAGTGGTTTTCATTAATATTAGTATTGAAATTTAAGAGTATATTGTATATTTTAGATCTCTTTATTAGATTTGCTGTTTGCAAGTATTTTTTTTACCAGTGTAAAGGTGAGACAACAGATTAAAAATTTAACAAAGTCCAGCTTGTCAATCATTTCATGAATCAAACTGAATATACCTGAGAACACATTATCTTATAAAATCTCCTTATATTTTCTATTACATTATCTTCTAGGATTGGATACTTTTGCCCATCAGATTTAATTCTATGATCCAATTTGAGTTAGCCTTGTGTAGAGAGTACTATCTATCTTCGTGTCTTTTTACTGTTTTGCATATAATTTCTAGCACCATTTTAGAAAAGCCTCGTTGTGTCTTGTGGAGAAAAACACCATTGTGCCTTTGTTAAAGATTAGTTGACCATGTCTTACACACGTGCCTGCATTTGGAGTTCTCTGTTCCATTAACCTATCTGGTAATCCTAACTTTTGTCTTAATTGCTTTTGCTCCTCAGTACATCTACTACTCTTTCTTCCCCCTCTATGTTTCCCTCTCTCTGCTCTCTATGTTTCTTCATCTGATTCTCATTGACAGGACCCCAGGTAGCCCAGATTAGCCTCAAACCCTCTATGTAGGAAAAAAACTTGTGTTTGTTCTTGAACTAACCCTCATGAGTGCTGGAATTGTGGTTGTGCAGCAACATATCTGGGTTATGTGGTACTAGGAAATGGGACTAGGGCTCTGTAAATGCTGAAAAACTAACAACTGGGCTACAGCCTCAGCCCCTTCTTTTATAAGAGTTTCATAGTCTTGCACATGGAGACTAAGATACATATTGTTAGACTGATACCTAAGGTATAGAAATGCTATGAAAAAAAAGTGGTTTTTACATTAAATTTTACTTACTACTTGTTTATTCTTGAAGAATGGCAGGATGACCTCATTCATGTATTCTGTGTAATTTTTTATAAGCTGCAGGAGGATTTGTTTTTTATTACCTTTTCATACTTTCTTTGTGAATGGTTATTTTAACTGTGATTGTGGGAATTTTTATTTCTTCCTCCCTATGACTGCACCTTTTCTTTTCCTCTCTTGTAGTTTCTATTATCTAGAAGTCTCAGTAACCCCTACTTAACATATACAGCCTTCTGAGTCACATGATAGAGAATGGACTGGGACCATATTGTCAGCTATGACTTAACTGACCAAGACTCAAATAGTTATAACAAGAATTATACCTCCTGATGGCAATGGGGTACATGGAATTATAGCTCATGCTTTACCATGGAAAAGCTGTCAAGGCATGTGATACACATCCACGGACTTGTACAAAATTTACTTACATGAAATATATAGCCAATTTTATTACTTATTTCTGGCTCTCATCTGTTTTATGGAAGCACTGAGTGTTCTTACTGCTTTGACTTGAAGTTATCAATGTACTGGATTGATTATACTGTAGGACTCTAAAGCAGTAAATATCCTTGTCAACTATAATGTGGCAGGAATCATGAGCATTTGTGTAACCCTAGAGAGTAAAGGTAGCAAGTTTGGATTCCTTTGGAAGGAGATAAAGAATGATGGTTAGACCAATGTCATTCTGTAAAATAGAAACATTTTTTTTCTGATTTATGTAAATAGATTCTCAAATACAGGGAAGATTTAGTGTATAAAAACACAAGAGTCATTCAGCACTTTATTAGCTGAACTCTGTAGGTATTCATACAAAGTCTATCTGAAACAACACTAAGACAAAGCTTTCTACCATTAGCCTTAAACATAAAATTTGTATTTTCAAAAAAACAGCAGGGTAATTTTCTGAGTATTTATTTTATCAGCACTGCAAATAATAATCCTAGAAGACACAATATCAAGTAACATAATTCTCAAACACTAAAATATCAATAAATCAAAATCTCTTAAATCTAAAGTCCCCCAAACTCAACACCAAGAAATCAAAAGCTGGAGTGTTAAACCCCTGAAAGGTGAAATCTTGGCAACAGCTCTTTCCAGGTGGAAGACTATTCAAGAGTTAGAAAGTAAAATAGTAGAGGATGGACTGGCCAAATAAAACAGCAATGACGAAAGCCTCAACTTAAAAATGTATCATTTTTTTTCCTGTATTGACTAATGAAACTCCAAGTGATGTTTGAGTCAAGGAAAATAAAAACACATTTTCTTGGAAAAGGCCAGTCAAGTGATGATTGAAATGTAATCATTTACATGGTGCAGTTACACAGTTTTTAATGCAATAGTATTGCTGTTCAGTCATTTGTGTCCTTTCTACCAAATTTGTGGTCTATGTAAATGCACGGAAACTGAACCTGTACATACATCAGAGGAAAAGGGTAGGAGGGAGGATTGTCTAATAGGAAGCTTAGGTTAGTGTGCATTGAATAACAGAGGAATTTCCAAAGAACATGCCAAGTAGAAAAATGAATGGGAATTTATGTTTCAAAATGAGCCATGACTTAAGTGAATGAGTAATCAAGTGAACAGATCAGCAGATATTCACACTGATGCAAGATTTCAGGATGTAATGACTGCTATTGCATAACTTTCATTGGGAAGACATATATGAAGCATCTATCCATGCCAGACACAGAGCATCAATAAATTAGAAAAAATGGTTCCAAGTCCAGCTTGATGAACAATGAGTTTATTAAGTGAATTGCAGAAACATGAATGACTCAAAACTCAAATATCACCAGGAAGACCCTCGAAATTAAGGAAGCTCTCCCACTGCAAATTACCACCTATGTTCATTGTTTACTGCATATAACCTCAAGAAGAGGGGCCTTGAAGGGTTCTCTTGGAGGCTTGTAAGACCTTTCATCCATGAGATAAGGTAATGAGGCCAGTCTTGTGTGGACCAAACTTTAGATCTAAGTATTTTGTTTTACAAGTTGTATGCCCCAGGTATTTACAGTGATGGACAGCTGACAGCAGCTGATAATAGGCAATCACATTCTTTTCTGAAGTGGTTTCTTCTTTCCAGCCATGTTGATAATGAACTACTGTGTGGTCCTCAGAGTGTCCGATGCACTTCTTCTCCCTGACACCATCCACCACTCTTGACCTTCCATTATTGTTACCTCTAACATGTCAAGCCACTCCCTTAGGTCCAAGTCTCCAGGCTGTCTCTTGTCCATCTTGGGCACTTCTTTGTTTCTCTCAAAGCTCCCCAACCTCAAGCGATCACCTCTCTGCTGCACTGCACTCTCTACTATCACATCCTTCAGATTCTAAGTGCCTCTCCTCATACTTCAACTGTGGTCTTTCACATTTAGAGACTTCTGTTCCCTGTAAGCTTTGTGTGGTTCTTACTACCTACTTCCTCTTCTGTTCCTTGGGTTTCATGTCTTTATAAAGAAAGACATCATAAGGGCAGGCTGTTTGGGTGTCTTCACTAATGCTACCTGTGGAGCATTGGGTAGGTTTGGTTCTTTTCATTTATATAAAATGGTTATTTTGTTAAATGGACAAGAAAGCACTTGTGTACATTGCTTTTACCTGCTGACTGCCTTATGCCAGTAGACAATAAAGACCTTTCTTTGCAGCTTTGAGTCCCATCATATACAAAATATACCAGACAATGCCGGGTGTCTGCTTATCTTCTGTCCACTGTTGCTTTTGTAAAACGTTCTCTGTACTCTGCTTGTTCTCCCCTTTCAGTCAGTCACTTGCTGTTCTGTTGAATCATATCAACCCAACATGGCTAACAGTGAATGTAGAATTGGCAGTGAAATTCCCATAAATGAGCAAAAGCTGAGGACCATGTAGCTCTTCTAAAGGGTAAGCATTAGATGTCTTGAGACTTCCTCAAGGAAATCACATAATTAGATACTTTTTATTTTCTAAAGAAAAAAATCCTGAACTCAATGTGTTTTTAATTAAGATAAACCAGCTCACCCTAATTGATGAGTGGCTGCAGGGGTGATAATTGGCTCAGCCACAATATAACACATCTTGATTTTCTCATATTTTTTTTCTATGCCCATTTGTTGTAGTAGGTTTTCCCAGGCACCTGTTTGGGCCCAGAGGTTTGGAACCTGCCCTGCCCGGCCCGGCCCGCGGAGGCTTTTATCCCCCAAAGAAATGAATCAGACACTTATATACTTTATACTGTTTGGCCCATGTCTTAAGCACATTACTAGCTAGCTCTTTCATCTTAAATCAACCCATTTCTACTATTCTACCCGCCACATGGCCCGCCATGGCTCACCTGTATTTCTTACATGTCTGTCTTCTTCAGGGGCCGGATGGAGACTAACTCCACCCTTCTCCTACCTGCCTGTCCTCTAATTCTCCACCCACTTCTACAGTGCTCTACATAGGCCAAACCAGTCCTTTTTTTACAGCATACAGATGTTGTAGCATGTTTTTCCCCCGGGCTGTATGGGCCCGGGAGTTTGTAACCTGGGCCTCAGCAGAGGTTTGGAACCTGGTCCATGCGGCTGCTTTTGTCCCCCAAAGAAATGAATCAGATGCTTATATTACTTCATACTGTTTGGCCCATGTCTCATGCACATTACTAGCTAGCTCTTTCATCTTAATTCAACCCATTTCCATTAATCTGCCCACCATGTGGCTCGCAGCCCGTGGATCAACTGGATTCCTACATGCTTCTTCTTCGGGGGATGGATGGAGAGTGACTTAACTCCACCTTTCTCCTACCTGCCTGCCCTCTGATTCTTCACCCACTTCTACGGTGTTGTGCATAGGCCAAAACAGTACTTTATTTACAACATACAGAGAACATTCTACCACATACAGAGAGCATTTCCACCACACCCATTCCTCTTGTTAGCTTTGCTCTCGTATCTTATGAAAGAGTTGGAGCAGTCAGAGAAAGGTAAAGATGAGGGACACCTGGTCACTGTAGCAGCTCCATCAACAACTCATGACTGACAATAAGGCATGTATGTTTCAGCATCACTGTGCATGCTCTACTTCTTAAACATGAAGTCTCTGGTTACTAACATTTTAGTCACTCTATGTCCTTTGTTGCTACACAGAAACTAATTTTGCTAGACTTGAGGAGCTGTAAAATACATCATGGGACTATTTAAGATCAGCATGTGGCTTTCTTGCCATAAGATCATCATTCTTATTTTTGCTGCATCCCAAGAGTCTATCTGCAGACATGCCTCCTATAGTGACTCTTTTCCAACTCTGACATTTTCCTGCAGCTTTGCTCAGGAAAAGAAGCAGTGTTCTCTCTACTCTGCTTTGCATTTCTTTTTTTACAGAAAGAAATCTGATTTTATTTTTATCTTTATTTATTAAAACATAACATACTTTCCCACTTACTATTGAACTGGATATTTATCTTTTTCCACTTTCTTTAAAGAATTGAGGACATGGGGCTACACTTGGCACCACAGCCAGCAACGAAGACAGTAACACAGGTGGCAAGCCCCACAGGGGCCAGGGCCTCCCTCCTAACCACCACCCAAGGGTCAACCTTGGAGGAGAGCAGAGCCTGAGAGAGCCAGCTGAGGACTGGAACCTTTTCAAATCTTCTACTATTTGCCACTTGTTTTAAGCAGTGTGACTATGCATTTTATAGTACTATAGTTTCATTTAATACTTAATTCATCAACATGCCACTCAGAAGTGACTTATATTTTATGTCATTCAATTCATTTAAAAAACAGTGTCACTTAGGCTGGGGGTATGAATCAGTGACAGTATTTGCCTAGCATGCTTGAGGCCCTGGTTAATGTTCAGCAGAATGGATAAACAAAACCACCCACATTGTATGGTTCATGCCTAGAATTGCAGCTTTTAAGTTTTGTACTATGAGAAGAGTAGAGGGATCACCTTGAATCAAAGAAAGCCTCCACGGACCCTGAATTCTTCTGTGAGCATATACTACCCCAATGTGTTTAACTATGGAATAGACCAAATTGCCAAGCTGAGAGTAAAACTTATTTCCTCTGACCTTCTTGAGCAGTTATGTGCATATACATTTTAATTCCCATCATACACAGAAGTAAAAACAAAACCTGCCCCATGCATATTAAAAGGCATCTTACATGTAGAGAAATGCATGTGAAACAACTTTCATTACATGCTTACATTTGGAAAACTTTTAATGACTCAGGTGGTTGTTACAATTGAATTTAAGCAATAAAGTGGATTAAGTGCAGAAATACAGAGTGCTTTTGTATGCCATGTATTTATGTTTATGCCCTTGTAGTATTAATTAGTATTATGCATTGTCTCTATTTTTAACAAATACACAAGGACTCCACTGAATGTAAATTAAGTTATAACATAAAAAATTAACATACAAAAGTCAATGGCATTGAAAACACCGCTAATGGAATTGAGATCGTGGGAGGGCCACCATCAAAAGAATCCCACTCACAATAACTACAAAACTATGCTCCTAGATAAACTTAACCAAGAAAGTGAAAGACATCTGCAATGAAAGTTACAAAATGCTTTGAAAGAAGTCAATCAAGAAACTAACAACAGCAACCAAAGACAAAGAAAAGGAGAGGCAAGGGTAAGAAAAATCAGCTGATCAGAGAATCAATGTTATCCAAGGTGATTTACAGACTTAGTGTTGCCCCACCAAAATACCAATGACATTCCTCACAAAGCTAGAACGACAACATTAAAAACCCCATGATAACATTTCTGTAGAACCTAGAAGTAAGTGCTGTATTCAAAAACTCATAGCACCCTTTATTTATCTTTCTGCTTTTCCAGGAAAAACAGAAAAACTATTCTGTCTTCCCCTGCCTCCAAAAAAAGGCAGAAAATAAACTGTTGTGACTTCACTGCTTATGACTTATGTGTTCTCTTATTTTATGACTCTCATACAACTCAAAAACAAACAAACAACAACAACAGAAATAGTTACAGAAGCCAGTATACACTTTTAGGGACACTTCAATGAAAATATTTTGCTGTTGGAAAGAACCAATAGTCTAGAACCCACTAAGCTTATAACCATAGTGAGTACTATGCAGCATGGGAAAGAAACATTAAATTATGATTTAGAGTTGTGTTCATATTTAAAATCACAAATAATAAACATAAGAACATAAAATATTTGAATATTTAAAACAATTTTTTTAACATAGCTGTATGATTTCTAAAAGTCTCCAAGGATGCAGACATGATCACTATTAATACAGAAAATAATGTACTTAATAAATTTTAAAATAAGGGGGCTGGAGAGATGGCTCAGCAGTTAAGAGCACCGTCTGCTCTTCCAGAGGACCCAGGTTCGATTCCCAGCACCCACATGGCAGCTAACAACTGTCTGTAGTTGCAGTTCCAGGCAAACACCAAGACAAATAAATAAATAAATAAAGTTTTTTGTTTTTTTTTTTAAAAATAAGTATCCCAAGATCAATTTTTAAAAAATATTATCATCTCAGGCTAGAGAAAGAGAGAGCTCCCTTTATAAAGAGCTTTATTGATAATAGGACAACCAGACATGTTCTCTTCTGATGAAAGGAAATACATGCAGATAGAGCACTTATATACATAAAATGAAAAAAATAAATCTTAAAAAAAATCTAACAAATTAGAGGGCAGTGACCTGTTATTTCCATGTAAAGATGGACATTTTCTGTATTCACTGAATTGGAGCCTTTTCCCATAATCCAGATAAGGATGCTCTGCATGGTGACATGTGCTTGGAATCCCAATGCTGAGAAGGCAAACACAGTGGATCCTTAGGTCCCGCTGTCAGTGCCTGGCTTAAGCAGTAAGCTCCAGGCCCATGAGAAGCTATCAGAAAGCAAGGCTGATGGCTCCTAAGGAAACTACCAGTGTTGCCTGCTGGCCTCCACACACATACAATTTCTGCTTCATATGCTTTACTATATTAATATTTACACATACACATGCAGACACTATTTCTGTTTTCAGTCTATTAGTATTTACACATGCACACACACATTATTCCTGTACCATACACTGTAGTAAGATGTTAGTATTGTATAGGAATTATTTATTGTAACAGAAGAGGCACAGATGAAAATATCTCTGTGATATGTACATATGAATTTCAGAAAAAATCATTTGAATACTTTAATTTGCCTAAAATTTACAGCCATTAGTAAAAATTATTATCATTATAGGTTTTATACAGGGTAAATTCACTGCAGATAATTTTCATTATAAAATTGTTTAATCTATTAATGTCTCCCATCTCTAAAATAACCATAAATTGAAACCATACATATATGTAAATATATAAAAATACTATATCTTTCAATTCTTTAGAAATGAGGTTAACATTCCCTGTGAACTGTTGGGAGCCAAAGCCTACATAAGCTTTAGTTAAGCCATTTTAACTTAGCCATTCTAGTTTATAAGTTAGCCATTTTAGTTTGCAAGCCTCTGTTCCCCTTCTGCTAGTTAGCCATTTACCAGCAATTATGTGACCTGCCCTAGGTTGCTAGGAATAGCTTTATCTTCCTGTCAGTTAAGAACACCTGTGCAAATAACCTACAGTTAAGACATTCCTTGGTTAGGTGGCATAGCAACCCTTTCCCACATGACCCTCTGCCCTGCCACTTCCCGATTTACTATATAAATTGCCTGAGAAAAATAAGAATTTGCAGTTTGATCAGAAACTGCCTTGCTGCCGTTCTCTTGTGTTTCCTTTCCTTTCATTCCTCCTTTCTAGGTCTTGGATTCCTGTTACTTCATCCTTCGGGTTGGGATAGTGAACACAGCCAGAGAAGCAATTAGCTTAGCGTAGACCTCTCCTGCTCTTCCAAATCCAAGCCCCAGTTCACAGCCTTAACTCTGTAATGTTCTCATCTACTGTAGCCTCCTTTCCCCCACCCTGCCCACATCTCCAGGTGAACTCTCTGCTCCCTTTGCTCTGCCCCACCTCCAACTCTACTAGGCACTCCCTGGGAACACACAGACCACTACTCTCAGGAAAGCAGGTAGGTGACCTGCGCATCATCAGCTCTTCCTTCATTTCTCCAAATCCAGTCCCCTAGGCTCATCCTGAACTCTGTGGCAGTGCCCCCCATCTCTGCTGAATCTCACTGATCTTTCCCTCCTAACTTCCCTTCCCCCACTTATTGCCCTGTCCTATTCCACAACCCCAAGCCTGTACTCTTTGGGAACCTATAGGACATTCCAGTCTGAGAAACAGGCAGGCTACTTGCAAATCTCACCTTTCCCTCTGTTCCTCCAAATTTATTCCCCAGCCACATCACCAGCTCTTCATGGAACGCTTGGAGAGTCTCCCTTCCTGTTCTGTCCCTATCTCCAGTGGATCCCACAGACACTCCTCTCCAGACATCCTTCCTCTTCTCATTATTTTTCCCCAGCCTCCAAATCTAGCAGGACATTCTGACCAAGGATATTAGAAACACATGCATCGTCAAGGACTTCTGTTGACTAGTACTTCAACAATGAAGATAAACGCCAACAAAAGAAAAAAATACACTGGGAAGGCACATCATAGAAGAGAAGATAAAAATGGCCAATAAACATGTAAAGATGTTCCAGTCAATTCATTAGTAATCCTAGCAATATGCATTAAGATAAGAAAACATACCATCTTCTATCAATGTGTTCACACAATCAAAATGTGTTATGATTCATCTTTGTCAACTTGATTATACTGAAAGATGGCTAGATTTGTGGAATCTGCCTTTCCAGGATTTACATGAGGAGGGTTTCAGAGACAGATGTGACACTGTGCACACTTTGACCAAGCCAATGCTAATGCACTGATGGGTTTACACTTTGAATGGTTTATGAGAACATGGTAGAACTGTAGAGGTGAAGCCAGCGTGGGGAGTAGTTGGTGACCACATACCTTTGAAGGAGTACAGACCCTTCCTCTCTCCTGTCTGCCTCCTGGCTTTCATGAGACAAACAGCCTTCCTTCCCCATGTACTTCTGCCAGGATGGGCTGTCTCCCCAAGTCACAGAGAATGCAGCCAACTGGCCACAGACTAATAGAGTCTAGCCAACCAAATGATGGTGAATGTATTTGGCCAGTAGGGCTGTTCTAACAAAATATCTTAGATTGTAAAACATTCAATTTCTACAGTTGTGGGTGCTGTTATGGCAAAGTTAACATTATTGTTTGGATGTGAACTGTTTTCTCACAGGCTTATGTGAGTACCAAGTGGCAGTGTGATTTTAGAAGGTTCTGTTAGGAGGTGGGGCTCACTGGCAGAAGTAGGTCAATAGGGGCTGGCCTTTGAAGATTGTAGCAGGTTCTGATTCCTGTCACAATCTGTGATTCCTGGTTTGCAATGACATGAGCAGGCCTTTGCCATGCACTCTGATCTTTGTAAAGTTGGCTGTTCCCCACACCCTCCCTGTCATAATGGACTGAGACTCTCTGAAGCCACGAGTCAAAATGGACTTATTCCCCCATAACAACACTTCTTTCAGTGTGGGAGTTCCCATGCTGTGGAAAGTCACCAGTGCTGCCTTCTGTTAGCAGAGTTGGATTCTTGCATGCCTTCTCTCTCTTGTATGGGTCCTTCCTTCCTCTGTTTGCACAAGACCTGTTCCTTTGGACAGGTGTAGTGAGGTCTCTGATCTCTTTTTTTCTTCCTGTACAGGCACATTACATTACAACCTCCTGGTATCATTTAGTCCTAATTCACTGCCTTAGAGAGCCTAATGCTAAAAGTAATAACATTAAAGGTTCATATTTAAGTATATAAATTTTGAAGTATATAAATAAGTCCACAGAAATGATGATATAAAACAGCAGGGACATGCATTCTTTTGGTGGAAAGGTGTGTGCAAAAAGTTGTTTCTGTTATTTTAGAGAACATTTTGACAATACCCAGAGAATTGAAGCTCTGTGTTCCTGTAGCTTAGCAATTTCATCCTCAGGATGAGAATTTCATAAGGTGGTCAGATTTATCCAATGAAAATGCAGGTTTCTTAGGTTAAACTAAAAATTCCAGTTTAAATATGCCCCAAATATGACATGGAGCCTGTTTATTAAAAAATGTTTCATTTTAATCAGGTGTCTTGTATTTTATGTGTTTAACCTGTGTATTCGGGAAACACATAGAAAATGTCTATGACCATAGAAGTATTATTGGTAGCAAAACACCCTATGAAATATGAAGATCCACATTTTGACCAAATACTTGGTATTTAAATATACCATAGGTTATTGAGAAGTAAACCATCTTGATATCCTGAATGAATATCCTTTTTATTTGAAAAATAAAACAAACAACAGAAGAAACTGAATCGGGAGTGATTACATGGTTGTAACATCAAAATGACATACATGGAAACAACTCATTGCTTAAAATTTGTAGAAATGCCAGAAAACTATATAGCAAAACAAAAGAAATATGAATAAAAATGAATAAAAGTTCAAAACAATGATGACTCCTGGGAAAAACAATGAGATGTGCTGTGTAGAAACACAATGAGATTTCAGAAGTGGGGGGTATATTTTATTACTGAAAATATTAATTTGTCTTGTTTTTATACTTTAAAAATCATTCATATATATACATATATACATGTATGTTATCAGAAAGTGTGAAGCAACTTTATATTTAGGAACAAACCATATCCTGTTTAATAAAAGCTTAATAGATTCCTCTGTCAAGTGTGTTTCTCATTCTTTATTTCTGAACTGTCACATTCCAGATCATTTTCAAGGATCCATGCTATTTCTTTACAAACAGTAATCCTAATTTGGCATTTGGCATGGTATGTTCACTTGCTCATTTTGTTATTTGCCCTTTCACCCTGCCTGGAATGAAGATACTTTAATACTGTCTTGTGTCCCTGAGGAAGGAAGGCCTTGTGCCACACACAGCATGCTTGATGAATTTGAATCAAGTCTTAAATCTTGGCCTGATTTCAAATTCCAGGTCTCTTTCTGTAGACTTCCTATGTGATGCGCCCCATTCTAGGGAACACACTGTTCTATTCTCAGGCATTCCATGTTCCTTATGTTGAATTTTATTTCCACAATCATTAAATGTACTATGCTTCAAAGAGGATGATAAAAATAGCAACAGAATAGAAAACATTGAAGTGCATTATACATAATGAGGGTAATTGCTGTTTTGCAGAAAATTTTGTTTCTATTTTGTGTATCTTTGTATATTAATGTAGAATATAATTTTTACTATGGCTGCAATAAAAAAACTAAAATATTCTCACCCATATTATTTAATTATTTTCATTCCCAACTGGACATTTTCTAATTCCTTACTTCTTTTAACTTTTATCACGATTAAGAACAGTGGTAAAGGCAACACAGAAATAATGATATCTTTCATTATTCTTCTTATTAGAAGAAACTAATTTAAATGTTTACTCTCTTAAACTGAGTTCACAAATAATTACAGTAGTACTGTCTGTTCTGTTGAATGGAAGTACAGATCAGTACATTCAACTTGTATCATGCCTGACTTAGTTAGGGTTTCTATTGCTGTAATAAAACACCATGATCATAATTAGCTTGGCAAGGAAAGAGTTTATTTCATCTTACTTCTCATCTTAGGAGAGCCAGGGTAGGAACTCAAGATGAGAACCCAGAGGCAGGACCTGATGCAGAGGCTAGAAGGAAATGTTCCTTACTGGATTGCTTCCTTGGGCATGCTGAGCCTGTTTTATATATCACCCAGGAACATCAGCCCAGGTAAGCTACTATCTATAATGCTAGGCCTTTCCGCATAAATCATCAGTCAAAAAAAAATGCACAATAGGCTTGCTCAGTCAAAAAAAAAATGCACCATAGACTTGCTCATAGGCCAGTTTGATGGATGCATTTTCTCGAACTGAGCTTCTTTCTTCCCAGGAGACTCTGGCTAGTGGCAAGTTGAAATGAAACTATGCAGTGTGACTCAATTTACCTGCATTGTCTCAACAGTTACTGTACTCTTTGAGACAAAACCATCCTTTGTTCTCTTCAGGAAGAACCCATCAAATCAAACATGTGTCTTGGTTTCTTATTTTGATTTGTTGATTAAAAAAATAAATACAAATCTTTTTAGACACTTCTGCCTTTCTAGAAGGGTGAGCTTTCTCAAGTATAGAAAATAAATGGGGGCAGGGGCCTTTTTAGGCTTGGGCTCTGGCTTTGGAGGAGCAGGTTTAGCAGACAACCTTGCAGATCTTCTCTGTGGCTCGTCCTTCACCTTGGCTTTATCTCCTTTACTCTCTCCTTCAGCCTTTCTTTTGGACCTCGATGCTGAACACAGGGATGCTGTCTGCGGGGGGGGGGGGGGGTGGTGTCGCTCTCACTGCTTCTTCACACTGCTCTTGTACTACTTTTTTTT